>LS941021.1:109233-123768 GCA_900490955.1 Micoletzkya japonica | reverse complement strand
GGAGGGGGGGGGGGGGTCGACATTTGCATATAAACGCGATGTGAGGGAATGGTCACAGAATTTCGACGTACGAATAAGTACGATTAGGAAGATTCGAGAGACGAGGCGGGTTGTAGGGGAGGACACACACACACACACATACACAGAGAAATTTGTGGGGAATATTTCCCCCCCCCCCCGATTTGCACTTCGGGAATAATTCACCAGCCGGCTGGGGGGAATTTCGGCTTTTTGGGGGAATTATTCCCTAGCGGGCTGGGGAAGTGATTCCCGACGTGCGTTTCGTGGTAATATTTGTGGTGAATTTTCGCTCAGTGTAGTAGTCTGACGATCACAAGATCACACACACACACACTCGCTAGCAACTAGTCACGTGGTGCCATCTCTCGGTACCACGAGGGAATAGAGGGAGGGGGAGGGAGAGATTCCGCGAGGATTCCCCCCAGTATACTTCCCTCTCGCACCCCCCATTATCTTCGCCGGTTCATGTACAAAACGCTCGAGGCCCTCATTAGGTTCTTATGGGTGAGTTTAGCCGTGTATCCCTGCTTCCCTAGGCTTTAGGGGAATACAATTGACGAAAAGTATTCCGTCAGTAAACCGCATTCCTACCTTATTCGCTCTCGGCCGCTTTCGCTCGCCTTGTCGGAAATAGGAATGAGACACTGCCAGTGCGCGCTCCTCAAGCGATCTTACTAAGGGCGGCGTTAATCTTGTAGATTCTGAATCTCCAGTCAATCTCCGTTTGCTATGTGTTGCGTAGTACTCGAAAGCGGTGCGCCTTTTCCATTCGAACCATTAATCGTTCCTTGATTTATTCTAAGCCCCCCCTCGATCCCTCCTTTCGGTTCCACCCTCCTAGCGGAATGCTCAGTACCTGGGGGGAAAACGTTTAGAGGTAAAAGGGAGCGAGAGAGAGAGAGGAGGGAGAAGCTCGGGGAAAGAGGGACGGGTTTTGTGACGATGCTATGTGATGGGTAGGCAGCCAAGGAATGAAGGGGAAGAAAGGGAAGGAGAGGAGGGAATGAGGAATAAGAGGTGATCGATTGATTGATTGTATCGCTCTAGGGACCCTACAAGCAACCCTAGTCCTTAAGCTTCCCGCCAAACCTTAGTTTTAAGGTCAATTTTAAGGTGCTTTGAGATCGGTTTAAGGTTAGCCTTAGTACCTTAAGGTTCTCAACCCTAACCTTAAGGTCCTTAGCCTTAAGCTCAACCTTAACCTTAACCTTAAGGCCTCGGTGTCGCACGCGTCGCAGGCGATCCTCGCGGCGCAACAGCCCTACAACTTCCACGCCTCCTCCCAGATCCCGATCGATGCCCAGCCCGACCGACCCATTGGCTACGGCGCCTTCGGCGTTGTCTGGTAAGGTCCCGACCTTAACCATAAGGTTCTTAAGACCTTAACCTTTGGGTCGTTAAAGCCCTTAAGGCTCATAGAACCTTATCTTGAGTTTAAGGTTAGGTTATGTATTTGATTAAGCCTCAGCTTTGGGTCCTTAACTTAGGTCCTCGTCCTTAGCGCTAAGGCCCTCCTTAAGGTCCGTCACCGATCCGCGAAGTGGGAAGCGGTTGGCGCTGAAGAAGATGCCCAACGTTTTCCAAAACCTGGCCAGCTGTAAGCGGGTATTTCGAGAGATCAAGATGCTCGCCTCCTTCAAGCACGATAATGTAAGTCCTTAAAGCCTTAAGCCTTAAGGTCCTTAAGTCTTAAGGCTTGAGCTTAGCTAAGCTTTGGGTAGGTACATGTACAGTTGGAGTAGTGTGCATTCTGGGGGCCCCTGTGCTCAAACAGAGCCGGCCGCTTGAGAAAGAGAGAGAATGAGCAAAGTAGCAAAAAAGGGGAGAGAGAAGGGTTCGAAACATCTCCAACAGTACATATATTTGTCCTTCTTGTTCTAGGCCGATTAGCACGAGACCACTGCGGTGAACGCTGTACAGAAAAAAAGAGAATCTGGAGCTCTATTCTGAACTCATGGGCGGGGACTGTAATGTATTGTTCTGTGACAGAGAGAGCAAGAGAGTACACTCGGGATGGCTATACAATTATCAGTATGCTAAACTATTTCGTGGATTTCAGGTCCTAGCCCTAGCTGACATCATCCAACCGCAGAATCCCAACTTCTTCACCGAATTGTAAGTATTCGTCGCTCTTGCCTTGCTACTGTGCGCTTTTTCTCTCTTTAAAATAGCCTTGTTAATGAGGGAATCCTCTAATGGCTATCGTATGTCGGCTCCCGGCACGCTTTCCCGAGGGATACTGTAGGGCCGGGACCGGGACCGGCTAATTGGGCAGCACGCGACGTACACACTACAGCTGGGTAGCGAGAGCGCGAGAGGGGGGGGGGGGTTGTACTTTGATGATCCCACCATTCTTCTCCTCGCTGCTCTCTCCCTCTCCCCTCCCTCCTCCCACCGGTCAATAGCTGACCACATCACCCATCCCTGCTCTTTGGTCCTCTGCGTCTCTGCCCCCCTACGATGTCTGGCGCTCTCGTCGGGGGACATCCCCTGCCCTCTCCTCTCCTAACACACACACACACACATACACACACACACACATACACACTTTTTCGGGTGCCACGCTGCACCGGGGTCCCTTCCCTTCCCTCCCATCCTGGGGAGGCGGCTGAGATAGAAGGAAAAGAAGGGAATACAAGGGAAGGGGGGGGAAGGCCCTAGATTGGCTGGGGAGTATAAGCGTAGCCTATCACTCCGCCTGTGTCATAATCATAATTCGGCCTAATAAGATTTCACTATTCTCCTTTTTCTTGTTTTATGCATTTCCTTGTAAGATGGCAATAAAGTTATTATAAGGGGGAGTTAACGTAATGACTTCTGCAGCCATAGAGATAGGTAAGAATCGGTCTCTTGTATTATAGTTTGCGATTTCCCACTGGACCGGAGACGCATGTCCGTGTAAGGGGAGAAGCGGAGGGGAATGGTCCGGGTTCTAGAGCGAAGAACTAGAACCGGTCTCGAGACTCGTCTGTACAGTAATCCTGGTTGTGGGGGTACGGTAGCGGGTTACCGTAGGTGGCAGGGAGAGGAGGGAGAAACAACAACAGGAGCGTTGGTCTCGGTGCTAGGAGCCGGCGGGTTAGTGACCCCGAGTGACCGGAGGACGAGAGGGGAGAGAGAGGGGGGAGAGGAGTGAGAGGGTTCTACAATAGGACGGGCTGAGGACATTGTCTGTCTGCCTGTCTGTCTGGGGGAAGGCTATGGCATTTATTTCCTCGAGCAGAGGAGGAAGGGGGGGGATTACGTGAGAGAAGGGGAGGTAAGAGGGATAGGATGACCTGAACTGAGGTCACCAGAGGTCTCCCCCCCCCCCCTGTGTTCGGATGACGCAAGACGCACGCCGACGCGCGCGTCCTGGCTGAGGTCAATCCGGCCATGGGGAGAGTTCGGGGGGTCAGATGCGGGGGAAGGGAAGGGAAGGGAAGGGAAGGTGCACTACAAGGACATATACTTACGGAGGAAAACTCTGCCCGCGTTGTGCACCACTAACGCGTGAATTGAGAAGGGGGGGAATAACAGGGAACGAGATGATTATACTGGAAGTGGGGGATCGTGTAGGACTTCCTAATATTGCATCATGGAACAATCTATTGCAAATCATATTTATTGACCACTACTAGACCCCATACACATACGTGTATGGGGGTATGTGTATGGGGTCTAGTAGTGGTCAATAAATAATGAAGAATAAAAAGATAAATAATGAAAAGTAAGCAATATCAATTGAAGAATAAATAATATCATTAAAAAATAATAAATGCAAAAATAAATAGTACTGGTAATAAGTATTCGTTGTCCAGGTACGTGCTGACGGAACTGATGCAGTCGGACCTGCACAAGATCATCGTCTCCCCGCAGGCGCTGACCGTCGACCACGTCAAGGTCTTCGTCTACCAGATCCTGCGAGGTACGCCCCCTCCCCCCCGCTTTGTACTATTATACTTTTATCTTTCGCAAAAACCACCATTTCATCATATTCACGCTCTAAGGCATGCCGCAGTATTCATACAAGCGTGAAGCATCATCGGGGAAAGACGGCTATTTCCTCTTTTTGCTTGTCTTATCTATGCATTTCCTTGTGAGATTGCAATAAAGTTATTAGTTATTATTATTATTATTATTATTATTATTATCATTATTATTATTATAGACTAAAACGGAAAACCCCTAGTATCTGGTTCCTGGCAGGCCTCAAGTACCTTCACTCGGCCAACATCCTGCACCGGGACATCAAGCCTGGCAACCTCCTGGTCAACTCCAACTGTTGCCTCAAGATCTGCGACTTCGGCCTCGCCCGTATCTGGGAACCCCGAGAACGGCTGCCGATGACCCACGAGGTCGTCACGCAGTACTACCGCGCACCCGAACTGCTCATGGGAGCCAGGAAGTGAGTGGGGTGATATTATGCAGAAGAATTATGAATATAGTACTAATTATTTCATTACAAAGGAGCAAGAGAAGAAAAGCAATGCGAGCAGAGCCATTATATTAAAAAAATTCTAAAAAAATACTATATCAATTAAATGTTCGGCCTTGCAGCTACACCGACGCAGTTGACGTGTGGAGCGTCGGCTGCATCTTCGCCGAGCTGATGGGAAGGCGCATCCTGTTCCAGGTAGGCCGGGGATTAGTTAAGCACTAGGGGGTTTACCTCTTCTTGAACCGGCAGAAGAAGATTTGGCCGAGAAAATGCGACGATGAAACTGAGAAAGCGGGGAAATGGTGAAGATGCGCGCTGTGACTCACCGCCGGTTCTTGTAATAATAATAATAATATATTTATCACCGCAAGTGTGTATCAACAAATGACTGAATTCACATGAATATGAAAAAAATAACACGTTAATAAATTAATGAATATAAATTGCAGGCGACGGGACCCATCGAGCAGCTGAACATGATCATCGAGATGATGGGAAAGCCGCATCCGGACGAGATGAAGATGGCCTGCGACGGCGCGAAGAGCCACGTGCTGCGGCAGCCCGATCGACGGCCGGATACCCGGGGAAAGGTGGGCGGCGCGCGATTTCGTCATCCTATGATCGCTGAGCATAGCAAAGCACGTCTTACGAACCAAGATAACATCACAAAATAAAAGGACTAATGCCTGTCACAAGTGTGTTTGTATCGGCAAGTGAACGAACGGCACAGACGGGGATATGAAGGATGGAAGGCAGAAGGATGCGAATGAAAATAGCAATAATAGCAAAGAAAAGAGTAGCAGTAATCGTCGGCGCGCCGATTCACCTAGCTATAGTGGAACAAAAAGATCCGTCAGTTTCTCATT
Organism: Micoletzkya japonica; assembly: GCA_900490955.1. Classification (NCBI taxonomy): domain Eukaryota; kingdom Metazoa; phylum Nematoda; class Chromadorea; order Rhabditida; family Diplogasteridae; genus Micoletzkya; species Micoletzkya japonica. The sequence goes on along the minus strand of LS941021.1, from coordinate 118,461 downwards.
ACGAATATCAGGCGAGAGAGTGTGCACAAGTGAGAGAATTAGACGCATTTTGGAAGCAAAGCAACCGATGGACCGGTTTATTCCACTCTACCTACCCATTCAGCCGGCATCGTTCAGGTCATGCAGATCGCGCCGTCGATGATGAACGAGCAGGCAGCCGACCTCATGCTCCGCATGCTCACCTTCGACCCGGAAAAGCGCATGAAGGTCAGGCTGACGGGGCGACAAAGACGGCATTTCGTCATATTACGCAATACATGGGGGAAATTGATGATGCGTGAACAATACGTTACTACCTAGTTATCAGTGAATGCGTAAGTATCGTAAAATAGATATAAATAAGTAAATACATAAACAATGATTGCTTAAAGGTGGACGAGGCGCTGGGGCATCCGTACATGGCGGACGGCCGCATGCGCTTCCACTCGTGCATGTGCTCGTGCTGCGCGACGCACGCCAACGGCCAGCGCAACTTCAACGCCGTCCTCGAGCCGAACGTGAGCCATTTATCCTAGCTATGTATGACGATCATTTCCCGGACTCGGCAACGGCTCCGCCAATAAAAGTGCTGAAATTTCTCCCTGACTAGAACTGGTAACTCGAGCATTCTCGGCGCTTTTCGCTGTTCCGCCGCGGGGCAACTGCGGATGAACATCGATGAACAACAATAGCAGATAAACAGGGGACTCACCCAATAGCCTGTCTTTTAGCACGACCAGTCGATAAATATATTATGCAATATTATACAATAATAAATAAGTAAATAAATAAATAAATAAATAAATAACTCACCCAATGACCGCGTCGTTGCAGCACAGCGAGCCGTTCCAGCCGCGCTGGGAGCGCGAGCTGTCGCGGTACTCGATGTTCGACCTGCGCGACCGCCTGTACCAGTTCGTGATCGAACGCCACGCGCCCCGTCCGGGCGAGCAGGCACACCACGTACCCCTCGTCATCAACCCCAACTCCGCCGCCTACAAGAACTTCACCTCGTACGTTCTATGAAAAGTCATAATAGTATTAAAAAATCACGGCTTCTAAATCGCGGTATTTATTTACTTTTTGAATACACCGTAAGGTGCGCGGCAGGATAGAGGGACAGATACAAAGCACAGTGCAACAGCAAATATAAATGTCGAATAATCAAAGCCTCATATAAATGAACAGCCTGCAGGTCGTCCGTCGCCCAAGCGTCGGAAATGCCGCCGTCTCCGAACCAGTGGGGCGACTAAAGTCCGGCCGCCGGCTCCCGGCTCCGGCCGCCTACCGTACCCGCCTATATCCTGGCTCCGGCCGCCTCGTCGTCTCTTCCCGCATTCGGTGCTTCTCCCCCCCCACACTCATTTTACCCCTCGTCCTTCCTGCCCCGCAATAATCTCTCTCTCTAGTGTCTTTGTTCTCGTTATGGTGTGCTGCTCGCTCTCTCTCCGTTCCCTCAATCTCTCTCACCGTCCTTTCGTCGCAGTCTTTCACTTCTCCCCCGCGTTCATTCTCATTTCAAGCCCCCTCTAGGGGCGGTCGCTCCACTCATTTGCCTCCTCATACGTTCGTTTGCCCTTTCACTCGTCTTCCAACCACAATCATTGCTCCGTTTCATGCAAACAGCCTTATATCATTGTTTTCCGCCCTCAATCGATCGATTACTTCGTACATTGTTGACTCTCCTGTTCGTATTCGCTTATCTCTCGCGTCTTTCAAGCAAACTGACAATCGATTCCACTGCTCACACCCTCCCCCCCTCCTTGCATTGTGTCCAGTTCCCCCAAACGGTCTCTGCGCGCCCCTCCACTCGTCCGAAATATGCTTCACGTCTCCGCCCCCGGATTTCATCATCATCATCTCTAATTTATTGTGGACCAACCGTGAAGCGTATCTCACGTGAAGGGGGGCGCTGGTAGTGCCCTCCCAGTTTGTAGCTTGTAGCCCTGTGACCCACCGGATAGCTCTTTCCTTCTTCCGAACACACATACTTTCTGACCATATACCGTCGACTCGAACCAAGCATAGTCTATACCCTCTCCTATCACACTAACCGACTACCAACCACCCGCTCGTCTTTCATTGTACATAGAACCTGATTGAAGAGACAGAGATATATACCGTAACCTATTCCCTACCGTAACCTATTGCATTATTGCTTCTAGTGGGACCGTGTCCCTTTGTGTGTGTGATTGTGCTGTGTGCTGTGTCTGAACCTTCTCCTTTCTGCTCTTTCCCATACTACACTACTCCCTGGGTACGGTATTCCTCTCTCCTTGCTCTTTCCTATCTCTCACCCTGTTACTACTGTAGACACCCACCCACCTTGCAGGCCGCCTCTTGATCCCTTGATCAACTATCATCATAAGTATGTCTCCCCCCAGCCAACCTTATCTATCCCCCTTATCATATACGAATTATTATGGTGCGACTTCCCCGTCTGCCTTTGGTTCCCCCCCTTCCCCTCCGCTATCTGATCCAGTCACTTTTGCTCCTTCCATATGTGCACTCCCCTCCTGGCTCTAGTTTGTACAGAGATTACGGTAGGTGCGGTGAGGTGGTGCGGCGAATTAGTAATCGTCGTCCTCCCTCTTTGCCCTAGGCACACGCCACACCACCGCCCCTCCCTACCGGGACTCTATCCCCCCCCCCCGTCACTTTCGATTTTTCTATTCCTCCGTGACGGCCGCGTCTTTCGCTCCCCCTTTCTTTCTCGTTGTTTCGTTTGCATTTCCGAGAAGTAAAAAATAAGATGATCATAAGAGAATATCCCCCGTCGCATTGACTCTTTCACACCCCCCTCTTTCGTAGCCTACCCAGTCCTCTTTCTCATTTCATGCTCTTTCGAGAGCAACCACCAAGAAACACATTAAAATGTCCAGCGCGGAAACGCCACCAACAGTGCTTTGATGATCAAATCGAAAGACATAATGCCCCTTCATCCCCCGATCCAACTCCTCCGTTATCTCTCTCTCTGTCTTTTTGTAAATGTCCATCGTCCAAATTGTGATATCCGATTGATTCATGGTAATAAAACAATCGCGTGCACAAAAGCTTGCCTGGGGACATGTTCAGTGGGGGGAAACAGTGCAATGATAAGAAGCAATACGATGTAGATTGTTGACGAAACCGTTATGTCAGTAAGCTCATTCTTACTTTGTCTGGACTCTCCCCAGACCGTTTCGCTCTCTTGGCGGAAATAGGAATGAGGACAACCGAGGAACACTTTCCTCAATCATAGTAGATCTCATCTTGTACCACTACAATATGTACCACTGCTTGGCTTCTGAATAAAAGGAAGTAGAGACACGGAAGCCGTATAAATGATGGCGTATGAATAGCAAACATCGGCAAGAACCATAGAAATGTGTAGTTTCATTGTTTCGGCGTGATTCTGAGGACGAACCGCTATTGTTCGTGGTCGTTCATCAATTGTTGCCTGTGAAATCGGGACTTTGGTCTTACTTAGCTAATAAGGCAGACAAAAAGGAGGATGTATAGTATAAGGGAAGTCAGGAAGTGCTGCTCTCGTTCCCTTTCCATTTCTCATTATCTCCTACTGGACTTCGGTGCTTCCGTGTTGTTGCGCCTTATGAACGACGCAAGACGCAAGATGCAAGACGCAAGACGCAAATCGTCGGAATACAAAGGAAGAAGAAGCAAGAGTTTAGCAAACCTGATCACCTGGAGATACTTCCATAATCGGAAACACGTAGAAGGTGATCTTCGAGACTCGAGTCTTTTCAGCGACGGGGGAGCTACTATAGGGAGAGCATTGTTTAGCTTTTGACGAATATTATCCGGCAGCAAACGCTCGTTCCTGTATAGATATATACGTTATGTGCGCTCTCTTGATGCCGCTTCGTCGAAAATATAATAGAAATGCGACGACCGACGGACCACATTTTCCTCAGCCATAGATAAGCTGATAATGAGGCACGATAGTGGCTGTCTCGAACAGAGTACGATCGCTCAAAACCCACGTCTGACTCTCCGTCAGTATGATCTTAGGGGAAATCACCATTTCATTTCAAATCGGCCGCCTACATCGACACTAATTTTACGTAGAACGCGATTGCTAAAATGACCGGTTTCATGGAATGGTGGTTTCCCAATTTTAGGCCTTAAATTGTAAAAAAAACATTCTAGGATTTCGCTATTTTTTGCGGTAGGTGGCAAATGTAGTTCACGCTATCAAAAGGTCCAGGCCCTTCCGCTTTCATAAAGTTTCGCAACGTGTTCTTTCACAAGAGCACGCATCAGTTCCTTCTTTGCACTCTGCGTCCATCTTAGCAGAGTACAACAAGTCGAGACCTCCCCCTCAGGGTAAGTGTGTTGTGGTGTCCGACCCCCACTTACTCTCACCCTCCCCCCTTCTCTCTCCCCTCTCCCCTCTCTCCCCCCCCCCTTCTTCCGTATATGACACGGAACCATAACGCGCTTGGCTAGACAGCGAGAGAGCGTGGGGGATGGAGAGAGCGGGGGCAGAGAGCGAGAGAGCGGAGGAGAGGGTGGAGGGAGGGGATGGACGAGAGGGCGCCATGGGATCACAGGGATTGCCACTCCCTCGCCTCCCTCATCTGCTTAGTAGTACTCTTCTGTCCGTATCTACTTCCGGTCTCCACCGGTCATTTGATAGCCTCCTTGCGATAGGAATGAATCTCTGTCCTACAATAAGGAGTTTTAGCTTTACTACTAGAAATAGGCTTGTGCCATGCTCATTCCAGTTCTTTTAGACTTCCTTTCATTACATACACGCAACCATGAACATAATTGCCATGTACAGCTCTATTTATGGCGTTCCCTCATTTGCTCTCTGATAGACGGCGCAATAACTTAAACGAAAACAGTACAGAACGGATGTTTTCGTCCAGTTTTCCCTGCCCTCAGGCAATATCTCTCTCGCCTCGTTGTTGTCTGGCTCATTCTGTCGAGTCGCATTTCATTCCCCCTCCATCCATTTTGTCCATTTTGTACTCTATCTCCCTCCATTTGCCACATTTCCAGCCTTGCTTAGCCGAGCTGTTGAAGCTGTTGAACGAAAAGCGCCGTTTTCCACGAATTCATCCCCCCGCTTGTTTTCCTGCTCTTCAAGGGCACTAGGACATTACCGCGAAAGCTACCGTAACCCGCGCTTTTCCAGACGAGACCTCCCACTCCTCATAAGATGTGCTATGCCGTCTGCACTCGGCCTGCCCTTGCCCTTTCCTCACATTTCGCAGATATCCATCCCAAAGGGCACCTTCTGCACCACCAAAACACACATGGACAAGGCTTCACAGCATTCCAAGCGTCATAATAGCGGATGGCGTTTTTCGCGCATAGGATCCGATCCTGTAGGCGAACCAGTGAACGGAAATTTTTGAATTTTATGAATTTAAAAACTTATCGCCACCATGAATTCAACAAGTTCGGAAAATTTTGGTGTTGATTGGTCTAGTTACTCTTGAGAAAATTCGAAAATAGTGATCATTTCGCTATTAGGCACATTCTCCACCGGCCGGAATGAATGCTGTGGCTGCAATTTGATTTGAATTATTATATAAGACATCTCCTTTTACAATCCGACGCCTCGCTTTCAGCAGCTCCAAACCATGGAGTCCATAGCTTATCCGCAAACTACAGTATAGCCATTTAATCCCTATAATATGCGCTACTTGCCTCAGGCATAGATGCGCAGATAATTACTGTGCTTCTCCCCCGTAATGTAGCATAAAGTCCTCTACACGATACCCCTCGCTCAACTAGAATCTTGCCCCGTTTCAGCTGCTGTGATCCCCCCCCCCACTAATACACGTGTGCTTTAGCTACCGGAGACCACCCCTGAGGCGCTACTTTCGGGAAATAAGTTTCGGAATCGCGTTTTTTCCCGTGAATCGGCTTATCCCCGGCTTTAGATGGGACTTCTTCCCACGAGAGGAGCGCAGAGAACGAGCAACTTGCCCGCCCTGTCAGAATTCCCATAGGAGAAGTCAGAGATCACCGGGTTCCCTCTATTCCCCGTCCCTTCCCCCCCTCCACGTCTCGCTGTCCTCCTGACCCGGGCTGACCTCACACCCCGGTTCCCTGGTCTCGTCTCATTCGTGCGCTTTGCTATTTGACGTTGTCTCAATGTCTTAATACTTTTTGCACGGGTTTAGTTGAAAATCGTAGATAATGTCCCCGAAATCAGGTAAAATCGTAGTAGTTTTCCAGAAGCTTTTCGAATCGCCCTCTTTCTCTCTCTTACGTTGTCCTAATCTCAACTCCCTCACCTCTCAATCGTGGTTCTTTTGTTTTCTATTCTTTTCAATTTCTTTTTTCTCAAATTGTTTCAATTTCTCGCTCGTGTCCATTGCCTATGTCCGCCGTAGAGAGCCATGCCAAAGCATATCTTTGGAAAAAAAGAAAACGGACCATTTTGCCATTTATCTATAATAATGTCTAGAGACGCAGAGGAAACGCTCTTCTTTATTATGCTTCATGCATTATGTAAGACGTTTACGGTTTTAAAGGCTCGCAAGAGATTATCCCCGGAAAATCGCATTAAGCAGCTCTATGTACCCTGCATCTCTGCCTCTGGCTTACTCGTGCTCAGCCTCTCGTCCACTCAAAACACGCTAAACATAGCCTATCCTTAGCTCACGAGGGGGGGGAATTCCTGGCAGGTTTCGCTTTACAGCTCTGCTCCCGCTGCTCTCTCTCCATCTCTCCATCTCTCCCCTCTCTCCAATCAAGTAATCTCAACTCTCTCCCTCGTGGAATCACATCCATTAGCCCGTCTTTCAACATATCTCGCTTTCTCTCCCTAGTTCCGAGTGATCGTTGTCTTACGCAGAACTTCGTCCCTATTTCGCCATAATCTCGCACTTCCTTGAAACGCTCGTATTTCACCCGAGTAGGGCGGGCATGACATTCGGCTCATATTCATTCTTACATCTCACGAGCACAACTATAGTGGAATAAACCGGTCCGCCAGTTGCTGAAAAAGCTAACTATCTTCCTGTGTGTCTCGCTTTTCTCGCATTCTCTCCCGGATTTACTGAAATATCAGGTTGATCCTCTGTATCTCGTACATAACTTCTTGTCATGTAAAACCTATAACCAACAATATATAGCTCTCTAGCTATTCCCTTCCAATGGCACCCTGTACAGTATCCCTTTACAGTATCCCTTTACAGTATGCCCGAGGACTCGTCCCGTGTGTTCGTAGACATACCCTTTCGGACGGCCAAGGTACAAGCTCTATGGAACAAAATATGTCTGGTTTTCCTGATTTGACCAAAACTTTAATCGATAAATTAATGCTCGGAACATTCATAGCATATATATATATATATATATATATATATATATATATATATATATATATATATATATATATATATATATATATATATATATATATATATATATATATATATATATATATATATATATATAGTAGCAGTGAAACAAATCCCTCGCTCTTCAGATACCGTTGTATAGATCCCCCCTATTGTAGGCGTACATTGCCTTATTGCTCTGCCATCCCCATTTCTTTCCCTACAACCATCGTCTTGCAGAGAACCGAAGCCTCTTCCTCCTCGTCGTCGACGTCGCTCACGTGGAGCGAGTGGCGTACTGCAACCGTCGAGATCCAGCCGCTAGCCATCGCCATTCGACCCCCGAGTGACGAGGTACGGTATACCAGTTTATGCAAATTAGGTAATTTACGATCAGCGAACTCCCCCCCCCCCCTAAAATTTCTATCTATCTAGCCGGCTAGGTAAACTATTCACTCAAGACTGTAGGAAGAGGCAGACAATTTAGAAAGCTTTTGCTTTATTGCTAGGGAGGTGTGAATTATTCCCTAGCGGACTTGGTAATTTTTAGTCAATGTATGAGGGAAGATGAAAAGCCGATTTAGAAACGTTTCAGGCCTGCGGCGATCTAGGCATAAATAGCAATTGTGAAATGGACCTCTTGATCGGATAAGCCTCAGGACTTTGCATTTTGTAGATTTGTTGCGCACATTTCTCGGGGGAGGGCAATCAAGTTGACAATGTTTTGCAGTTTGGGTTACGGTATTCTATGACGTTTATCATATGACGATATATACGATATATCTTCATATGAAGATATATACGATATACGAAGATAAGATATATATACGATATATACGTTTATATATATCATATCATATAAATCTCATATGAAGTGTTTGCGATGCTCAAAATGTGGAATGCTACAGTCAAAGATGTGAACGACCTGTCTATGTGCATTGACTACGGTAGCTTCCCAATCTAATGGATACGATAGTTAAATCATGTGACATCAGATGGCACAGATAACTAACTGTCTATACTCGAATCCATCTTTTTCCTGGTTTAAAGGACCTCCATTCGGAACCGTAATCTATTCAAATTCCTGACGGATTCGAATAGTTTCTCTTCCATGCCCTCCGCTCTCTCGCCGTGCAAATTAGTCCGAATTAGCCTGGCTACGGTACTGAATAGTCCTCCTTTTTAATTTATATTGAAGGTTACGGTACTTTTCCGAGTCTGGGGGATTACGGTAGCCTCCTTTTCGTTGCAGGAGGTGTCGATCAGCACGCCCTTCCGGGTGGTCCTGGAGGCGGATGATACGGGTTATCGATCGAGACTCGTCTTTCGCGAGGAGACCCCGCAGGGATTCGTTGAGCTGGCCATGAGGGTGGGCGGGAATATTAGTATTAGTATTATTAATAATCGTATTATTATTTTTTATTTTGGTCGCTAATAACTAGAGGCCTTTTCTTAGCGATGCCTCACGCAGGCAGCTCAAAAAGCGTGTCATCGCACCACTTGAGGTGCTGAGGTTCTTGCGCTGCCCGCTAATGAGGGTAAAACTACGTCTAGTAAACTCATACACATCATAGGATGAAACGATATAGATCTGGAAAAATGCTAATTTCGCAGGAAGACGGAGCATACGATTAGGGTATTTTTGAAGGCCATGCTTCGCCAACCGCGGCATGAGCAACCCATAAGCTCGTTATAAATATAATGGATCGAAGAGATCCGCCGGAAAATTATTCCGAATATAAGGCGACTCCGGTCCTCCAGAGTAGCATATAATACGTACCCAGAGTAGCGTATAACCTTACCTCATATGACGTTACTGTAAAACGTATTATATGTTACGGTAGACGTATAATATGTTACGTTTATACCAATTCTGTGCTATTCTGGTGCAGATTATACGTTACACCATGTATGTATAACTTTACTGTTCTATTACTCTGGTTAG
>LS941021.1:82089-99389 GCA_900490955.1 Micoletzkya japonica | reverse complement strand
AACAAAAAGCGCGTTATATGCAAATCAATAAAAAATAACTTTCTGATTCGAAAGGTCCAAATAAATCGTTTAAATTTTAAAATTATATAACAAGCCTCTTTAGTGTTCTACGGCTGGTTCGGAGAGAAATTCTTATTGTGAATAATAGGAGAAAAGTGTGTAAACCCACAAAAAGTCTTTTAACTGTACTTGTCTAATTAATTCCTCGGAATTTCGAAAATGAATGAAACTGTTTCTATGCAAAATATTTTTCCGAACCCAATCGTAAGAATGTACAAACTTGTTTTCAAATCTGTGCTACTAACGAAAATTTAAAATGGAATAAATTAAACCCACTCTTAGCCAAAAATTCAAATTTCTAAAGTATATGCAAATTGGAAAACTTAACATTGAAACATATTCTATATTTGTGCTCCACGAAAGCTCCTCTTCATAGTTAACGAGCTCGTGAAGAGTTGGGATCAATATCTCATCGCATAACTTCACAAATAAATTAGGAAGCTTGACATACGTTTTTCTCTGTATGCGTATATCTTGTTTTTATCTAAGAGCAACGCAATAATTATTTGTCTATTATTTAGCTGTGGTAGTTACCTACATAGTGTACCACAAAGCTAATTGAGAAGAAGAAGTTTGATTGAGAAAATAAAGATTAATGAAGTGGTGCATAAATTATGGGACATCCTAATAATAATAATAATATGGTGCTTGAGACGTCGAGAAGATGAAGTGCGCGCCGAAGGAGCTAATGGAGGGCGCTGATTCGGCGTGCAACGCGCAGCTGCCCAACAACCTCACGCATCGAGCGTATTGCGAGTGAGCCGCAGGCTGCCGCGCGATTATAACTCCGAGGGGGATTATAATCCCCCTCGGCGACCGGTCACCGACTTTCAAACAGCTATGAATAACTCGAAGAATAAAACGAGCTATGAATTTCAAATCTTGCAGAGAGCCAGCTCAGCATCATTAGATACGCGGCTCCGGCAAATTTCATTTCGATATCTTCAGAAGTAATTGAACTACATTGATCTGTTTGAAAGTCGGTGACCGTCTTTTGGGGGAGGTTAATCGCGCGGCTGTTCTCCTTTTGAGCGGCTTTCCCGGTTATGTTTCACGCGCTTCTATGAATATCGCAGTATATCTGCAGAGCAACAAACGCTGAAACATATTTGGGAAAAGGCTCAAAACAAAAAGAAATTTGCAAAAAAAGATTCCTTGCAGAGATCTCATCCTCATGATGGAGTGCAAGAACGGCGTGGTGGGCATTCATTGCAAAGGTAGGTATTATGAGATTTGAAACGTTTACATTATTCTGATCATTTTAGCAAAAAGAACGATCGGAAAAGATGGGAAGAAAGGCCTAAATTGATATATCAGGGAAGCGCGGGAATTCAAATCCTACCGTACTCGTGGATCGGCTCCTTTAAACGTTCCGATCAGCTGATCACAACGAAAAATAATAATAATAATAATGTCCCGCGATATCCCTAATATTTATAACAATAAGATGTACTAATTTCCCTGAAATTGTCTTAATTTCCCAGCCGACGGCCTGCATGCGTACTGCGAGACGGAAACGAGGGTGATGGAGCAGGCGGCACTGGGGTTCTGCGATGGCTGGCTGCTCCCCTGCCCGAGACCTGCCGCCCCCACGACGGTGGGTTGAGGGAGTGGAGGTCGAGAGGGGGAGGGGGAGGTACCTATACGGGGAGAGGTGGGGAGCGGGTTGGTACAATAGGTAGAATATCTAGAATGAATAGAATAGAATAGAATAGAATAGAATAGAATAGAATAGAATAGAATAGAATAGAATAGAATAGAATAGAATAGAATAGAATAGAACGAATGGAATGCGGTGCCAACTCGATTGCAGATCTCTCATAGAGATACTATGATTGCAGACCACAACGCTTTCGCCCACCTCCTCTCCGTCGTCTACCGTAACCCAACCTACCGTACCCTCCGGCTCGTCGCCCTCCTCTCCCTCCTCTCCCGACCCCGACGCCTCGACCACCCCCTCGACCACGACGACCCCCTTCCGCCCCGTAACCCAGCCCACGAAGCCCACCACCACCCCACCGCGCACTCATCGTCCCGTCACGCTCACCACCACCCTCCCACCCCTTACGATCCAGACCACCCGCCCGACTCTGCCCACATCTACAGTAACCACGCCCGCCAGAACTACCGTAACCCAAGTAAGTGGTCCCACAACGCAGACTACCGTACCTACAACTGGATCCACGGGCGGATCGTCAACGTCGGTTGAAACTACCACTCAATCGGCGACGAGCATAGCGCCTTATTGTAGTTTGATGATTCTGCTCGTTCGATTGTAAGAATAAAATATTGTCAGCATTCACAGAAGAGTGTTTGAACTATGGAGGAGAACTCCAGAGAGTAAAATGGTTCTCAAATCTAAAATTTGACCCTTTCTATGGTAGAAACGTTTGAGCAGCTTTAAGCTAAATGTCGCTGTACAGACAAGGAAAGCTAATACTGGTTAGTAGTCAGATTCAAATAGAGAGCCAACCGTACAGGATGAGAACAATGCGCAATCATTATTGTGTAGTGTCGTTATTGCGTAAACTATATTTATCGTACAGCTACAATGGCTTTTCCCATCATTTGTCTAGTTAATCAACGACCGAGCAAAGTCGTAGAAGTGCTTGGCCAACACGAGCGGCTCTTCGAGGGCCGCGAAGTGTCCTCCGTTGGGTAGGCGATCGTGCTTGGTCAGATTGTAGTAGATCCGCATGAACTGCAAAGAATACCCCATCTTCCCCCAAAAATTTCGTCAGGTAGCTGGCCCAAGTGCACTCAGCGAAATTTCACCACCATACCGCACCTAGCGAATCATTCACCACACAAATTTCACCAGCCCGCTGGTGAATGGCGCACAATTCACCAGCGGGCTGGTGAAATTTGTGTGGTGAATGATTCACTAGGTGCGGTATGGTGGTGAAATTTCGCTGAGTGTGAGTACTTCGCGAAAGCGCGCGTCGGGAGTCTCGATATCGCCTCTTCCAATTAATAAAACGTCGAGTAAACATTAAATAAATAAATAATAACTACAAAGTATAGCCTCAGGCTGAGCATAGTAGGGCTCTCTTTTCGACGCTTTTATGTTTCAGTTTTCACGCTCTGTAGGCATATCCTGCTATTTATAGAAGTCTGAAACGTAACCCAGAAAAGCGTCAAAAAGAGAACCGTAGAGTATATAGCGCACCTCGGGCGGGTCCCGGTCGAAGAGTTCGTTCTCGAATTGAGCGTGGGCCGTGGGCACGGTCAGCAACTGCCTGAATTGATGAAACATAAAATGCGAAGCTGATGAGAATATTATTAAAGGAAAGCGAACGTTGAGAGAGCTGCGCAGTTCTTTCCGCTAACCATCGTAAAACTTTAGCCGGAGCCGGAGATTAGCCTAAGCTGGCATTTTACCAAGAGAGAGTTTCACTGTATTTAGCGAAGTGCGCGGCAAAACATTTCTCAACGTTCCCTTTTCCTCCAAGAATAGTTGGTGGCATATTTGCCGATGGGCAATGCACAATTCACTAAGTGTGGGGAACAATTCCCAAGAAATCTCTTTCAGTGTACAATTGTTCTTCAGCTTACTGTCGAATGGCGTCGCAGGCGGGATCCCTGAAGTACTCCCTGTAGAAGCGCTGTGAGGACACGATGTTGCCCTTCAAGATACGGGGTTATTTTCAATCTTTAGCAGCTTAACCTGGGATAAGGCCTGTTTAAAAGTAAAATCTGTATACTGTTGAAAAACTTGAAAGCAAGCGTTCACCTGCGTCCAGTAGATTGTGACGACCGTGAGCAGTTCGTCAAGCGTGAACTTCCTAAAATACATCATATAATTTTATTTTTTTATATAATAATGTATAATTTTAGCGCCTTTCCATACATACTTGGTAAGTCCTCCATCGGGCAGGTCGCGGTTCTCCAGGTGGGTCCAGGTCGAAAACTTTTCGAGAATATACGCAGCCAGGCCCAGGGGAGAGTCATTCAGAGCCGTTCCTGAAATCTTCTAAATTTCAAGAGCATAAACCGAAACGCTTGGTCTCATTGCATTTTCCAGCAACACCTTTTTCTGCTCATTTCGTTTAGAGTTCTCCGAATAATGCACTTTATGCTCCTGGAAAAGGAGAAGAAAAAAACAGAGAATTCGAACCTACGGTATCCGGCTTGGTGGCCTGCAGGTGCATGTACCCACTCTCCTGTATGAGAACCTTGACATCCGCCAAGTAGTTGTAGGTGTGGTAGCGAGCATCCGCGAACAGCAGCTGTAGTTGCAGATTAATTACCTATTGCATTCGAAAGAATGTCATGAAAGCGAGGAGTACGTCGCGTGATGGTGTTGCAAAACGAAAGGTACACTGAGAAAATCGGGAAAACCTTGGGGAAGGCCGTGCCGACGAGCGAGGTGAGGACGGCCTTGAGGGAGAAGGGCGCACTGCCAAAGTTCAGATGCACGCCGTACGCACTGAACGCACATTGTCATTGACATTGTCATTGACAGCGTCATTGTCTTACATTGCCATTGTCCGATTTATGATAGCTGGAGGTGCCCGTCCAATCCCTACAAGTCAGTTGCATTCAGTAGAAACTCAGCCCTTCTCACGCCAAGCGTAGGTAGTACCGTATAAGGCCTTTCTATTGATTGGTTGATTGATTTACTCATATTTAAAGAGCAAGGTAATCCTAGTTAAGGATAGTCTCACCTCTCCGGATACATTCGGCCCACAGTCGACGTGATGACAGAGCCCCAGTCTCCGCCTTGCAGGAAGAACCTGCAATGATGCTGCAATTCGGGTCTACTCTCAAGCTGACCTTCAAATCTATAATCTTGAAAACCAGCAAAACTACGCTGTACCCGGCGATCCACGAACTGCTCCATACACCTTAGCTACATTTGCTTACTTTTTTCACGTCATAATCTGTGATTTCGAAGGCTGAATGCATGAGTCGAACGAATGCAATACCATGAATTGAGAAAGTTCATTCTCCCTCATTCTCTCATCGCGGACGGTCGGCTCCCCCTTTCGTCTCGTCCTTCGTCCCGCGCCCATTCCACCAAGAGGATAAGGTGATGAATCCCCTCTGACCCTAGGCAAGTCAGAGGTGTCCCCTAGCCTAAGTCGACTTCGTCTACCCCTTTTTTTTCTTCTGCTTCTCTCCCGCGGCTGCCCATCCCCATAGAAGACTTGTAAGACAAGCATCGTCCCCGTCCCCTTAGAATAGCTTTTTTATTCAAGTGAAGATATCCCCCCTACCCCTACCCCAGAGATTTCCTACCTGCCGCACACCTCACGGTGTATTCGATAAATAAATAAATAAATAGATAAAGCGCGCGAGGAAGGGTCATGAGCGAAAACCGAGATATTCCAACCATGTATCAGGATAGAACAGTTGTTAGGCTGCCGTTGTTGGTCAGAACACGCAAGTTCGGACCTCGCCCGTGACAAAATTTTTTTGCACATTTTGCTAAAGTACCCTCGAAAAATTTCAAAGTTTTTCTCTGATGGCATTTTGACCAAAAATGATCCCCGTGTTCTGAAACGTATTCTAACAAAAGTACAAGATTTTTTGAAAAATTTCAAAAATATCGATTTTCTCAGCCAGTTTTCAAAATTTTCAGGAACGCAAACCTCGGGACCAAAAAAAAATGGTCCCGAGGTATGAAGAATTGAATAGGGGTCTTGTAAGAACTTTTTTTAAATTCGCAATTCTAAAGGAGATAATCGAGGAACGGAAAACAGACACACACACACACACACAGATAGACGGACAAAATTTGCAGTGATTTGCTAGTAAGAAGTAAATTGGAGTCGTACTTTTCATGCCCGAGCCTGTACATGAGCTTCTTGAAGCCTCGGGCCGCCGCGATGGAGTTGAATCCTGCAACGAAGACTACCGTACCCTCCCAACCAGGAATACTGCTAGTCTTTTCCACTATTCGACGCTAAGGCCTATCTACGACTGCAAGAAATAACTATATATAGTAGAGAAAAAGGGAAGATATTATCGTTCCGTTCGTAGCGCCAAATCCGGTGCCTTACAGAGTGATCTAATCAACTTCTAGTGTGCGCCATACGAAATTCAAGTGGCACTGGTCGAAAAGCTATCCATTTTCCCGTAATTTTGTTTTGGAATGAAATGGCACCGTTTCAAAGCGCGGAAAATTCGCTAAACACCGTAGCGGCGGAATCGAGAATTATACGTTCCGATTTTCTAGACTATATCTGTGCATTAATTGTCGGCGAACGAGCGGTGCGGTAGACTCTACTATGCCAATATATAAGAGAGTTATTATTATTGGCGAAAAGTTTCGTCAGCACACGCGATTCCTACTTTGCCTGTGCTCTGTTCATACCGCTCAGCTCTCTCGTTGGAAGTAGGAGTGAGGGTGACGTTTTTTTCCCAAAAAATATAATCGATTTTTCGGGGGATTACGGTAGCTTTCGTGGTGGGAACCACTCGGATTGTCCTAAGGACGTTAGGGACGTACCAGTCTTCTTCGGCTGGCCACTGAACCCGTAGCCGGGAATGGACGGGGCGACCACCTCGAAGGCCACCCCGGCACCCAGACCGTGCGAGGCCGGATCGATGAGCATTGGGAGAATCTGGAGGAATTCAAACTTCGCGCCACTTTTTTTTTAATTTTCAACAGAACAACAGTTCAAAGCGGCCTAGAGAGGCGATGCACAACGTCATGCTGCGTAGAATAGATTCGTATGCAAATTAAGATAGTGGAGAGCATGGAAATCGGAGAGACGCAGGGACATTCGGAATTTCCGGAACGCGGACTGGTAAAACGTCGTGGTGATGGGGCTTGTTCGGCCGGTGGCGAATTCATTCAAAGAATAAAAAGGCAACTTTCTCCCAATTTCACTAACTTTAGACGATTCACAAACATTTACCTTGTAGAACTCGAAGACGTTGCCGGGCCATCCGTGGACGAGGAGCAGAGGGAAGATCTTCTTGTACTTTTTCGCGTCGGGCTTGACGTGGTAGAAGTGGACCTGACAATTCATAAACAGCGTTTCTGCCTATCCTTTCTCTTACTATGTCTTAATTAATTATTATGCTTTGTTTTAGAAGTTGGCGAATATGCACGGGCAGACAATCGGAAAATGTAACGGTAGATAGTGTTACTTAGGCACGGTGTTCTGACGACAGTGAAAATGTTAAGCGAACGAGATGCAGAAAAATAACCCTGATTTCGGTAGGAACTCTCGCACGGAAACCACCGTATCCTAAGCATTTTGGCTCGTTCGCTTAACATTTAAAATACTGTGTAGGGTCTAAGAACTAATGAAGACTTGATTTGTAAGTAGAGGATACGAATCGGGTACTTTTGATGGTTATGTTTCGCCCATCTGAAGATAATAAGGCAAAGGTTCATTGTGAATTGATCGTGAAACATAACCGTCAAAAGTACACGATTCGAATCCTCTATTTGTAAGATACTCCTCCTATACCTTCACTCCCTCGATTTCTGTCGTGAATTGCGGCCAGGTATTGAGAATCTTCTCCTGCTTTCGCCAGTCGAATTTCGTGAGCCAGTGGTCTTTGACCTTAACATTTTCCTCATTTTATGAACTTAAAATGATGCTCCAGGAATATTGCAACTCCAGCTCCAGGACTTCACTCCAGGAATATTGCATGAAACCAGCGAAAATCCGTTTTACCTTTTGCAGATACCGTGAGTTGAACCCGTACTCAAAGGTATTCGCATCTTCGAGCACTTCGTGCGAGACGCGCGAGTTCTTCAGGCGTTGCTTGAGCTCCTGAACGGAAGTTCGTGCATCCTAGGGATACGGTAGCCCTACCGTTATCTCTCTTTCGGGCACGTCGACAGCAAAGGGCTTGATCTCCGCGTTGTCAGGGCGTTCCTTGCCAGAGCCATACCAGCCATTCCGTGGTACGACTACCTAAAATATTTAAATATTAAAATAATAATAAAAATAATTTACTGCAATTTCACGAAGATGGTTATAAAGAGTTATGGGTATTCCTTGCTGTGGGACCATCGAAAACACAACAGAAGATCGTTCAAAGAAATGTTATTAGAAAAATCGGCATGTCATAAATAGAGGTCTGCAATGAGAGTTCTTTTGATGATTATCTTTCATTGTTTTTGGTGACGAGACGTGTCGCGGCTATGAATGATAATTGAAACATAGGCATCAAAAGAACTCGCATGCACATCTTTAGTCATGATGCAACCCCTCTACCAATGTTAGTCCTGTTAAATGTGATAAACCAAAAAAACCCAGTAGAGAAAAATGGAAGATATAATCGTTGCGGTCGTAGCGCCGATTCCGGTGCCTTTCAAACTGATCTTATCAAATTCTAATTTGTACTATGCGAAACTCTAGGAAATACTGATCTCAAAAAGCGATGCATGTTCCTGATTAGGGTTCTCTTTTTGACGCGGTTGCTCGGTTATGTTTCACACTTGTACAAATACCGGGGTATGCCTACAGGGCATAAACACCGAAACGTAACCGTGGAATAGCGTCAAAAAGAGAACCCTATTCCTGATATCTTGTCTTGGATCGGAATGGCATCGTTTCAAAGCGTGAAAAAATCGCTAAACACCGTAGCGGCGGAATCACGAATTATACGTTTCGATTTTCTAGACTATAGTAAATTACCTCTGGTGGCGTGACTATCTTGTAGTAACCGTAGAAGGCTACTGCAGAGAGGAGTACGGGTAGGATAAGCCACTTGACCAAACCCATTCCTCAAAACATTTGTAGGCAACGTTGTTGTAACGAAAAAGAAATAGTCGCACAGTTGAACGATGTCTTGGAATCAAACGATATGTAGCCAGATTACTTTTCAAAATGGGCAATAGAGTGTGTAAAAGTGCAACACATTAGGAACCGAAAAACCGAATTTGTTGGTTATCATAGCAAGATGTAGGAAAGAGTTGAGAATTGTAATCTTTACCAAACGGGGGAAGAAGAAAAGAGCGGAAAGAGTAGAACGTTACTCTACCTAGATATACGTCCACCTCTACTTTCACTCTTTCCTTCTCAGCCTTTTCTCGTGCCCCCGCCCCAGCATACACGAGCACAACTTTGCACTGCGCGGGTCACCCTTCTTGAGATACGGACAATTTGGAGACGAAAATATAGTGGAATAAACGGCGATCCGGCAGTTTCTTCCGTTCCAAAATGAGTGTCTAGTTCTCTCACTTTCGCACACTCTCTCGCCTTATATTCGGAACAATGATTTTCGGACGGGGATCTTTTTAATCCACTATATTGGTGAAGAATCGTTCAGAATGGACGCTGTTTGTAGGTTCAAGAACAGCCCATGTCATCTAATCACGAAATGACTAAGTTTTCACCGCTTAGACATTTCGTGCTTTGCTAAACTTAACAAGTAAACGTTGTCAAAAGTGTATCACACCGATAAATGACAGGGAATCAAGTGACCCACTTCGCACGGGCTTGTGCAACATAGGGAAGTTAGCTATAAGAAATAATTAGAACTAATGCAAATTATAAAGGTTTTCGGGAACATGAACGGTCAAATAGGAGAGATCGGAAGAGGCGCTGGCAGCGGCTTGGTTCACCCCACCCCCCCCCCCCCCCCCCGAGGACGTCCATCCTAATAATCTTATCTATAATTCCCACTTGATCCTCACTTCTTCCACCACTTTCATAGCGCTAGTTTTTTCGCTACTGTTGATGAAACTGTTTCATACACATCTACAAATCTATTCGCACGTTTTATGATTTTATGTATATATTACAGTTTCTATTGAAATACTCAGAACGAGTGATTATGCGTATGAAATCGGTCGAGTCAAACGAGCGAGCAGTGATTCGTCGCGAACACGCCAACTGTTGGATGTACCTAAGCGCTCCATGGGCACCAACTGACCCTTTTCACCCTCTTGCCTCCCGACCCTCTACCTGCTCTGCTTATTTCTTCTTCCTTCTTCTTCCTATACACACTCTTCCTAGAAACTAAAAATAATAAGTATCTTGCTAAGGCTACGGAGTCATGGTCTTTGTCATGGTATTTACCCGGCTATCAGAAGTACGGTCTGGCACAGGACCTACGTCTGAGAACGTCCCCGAGTTTTTAATTTTTTTTTTAAAATTTGCGCAAAGCACTGTGGATGCTCAATCGCAAAGCACTAAAGATGCTCAATTTTTGAATGTATCCTTGACAGCACGAATTTTATTTCATTATTTAGAACACAATCCACTTTTCAAGTACACTATAATGGTTTTGTCTTAGAACAGTTTTAGAGTCGTAAGCTATAGAAAGAGTACAGCAGCAGAGCATCGCAGTCTTACCGTAAAGCCGGTTCGCCTAGGCCGCAGTCCCGGGTGACGTTTGTAACAAATCTCTTCTCCTCAACTACCTCTGCTTTGAAGAGATCAGATGCACTATGGCAATAATAATTACCTACCCCAAAAGCTGTCTCTGGTCTTTTTGGAACCTCCCTGGTAACGTGGCTATGCCCCACCGTCTCCAGGTTTGGGCCACGCTCCATCGCTTAGAGCAGGCATCTTTCCCCTCGGGGGACGATTACCACATAAGCCGAAGTGCTGCTGGTCGATTTCGTAAAAACGTAAAAGTTTGTAAAAGTAAGCAATATTTCTAAAAAATGAGGAAGAAAAGCATCAGTCTTGTAAAACGAAGAATGAAAAATGGATTGAACGTGTTCGGTGAGGATAACCTGGTTTGTCGCTGCTTTTAGCATAACGAGTTGGCATAGTGGAGAAGAAGGGAACATATAATCTAGAGTATATACTGCAATCGAGTCCCCAATCGAATCCCCATTGCTAATGGTCGACCGCAGGGACTCGATTCCCTTCGAAGAACGAATGGATGGACTCGGTTGCGATTCGACTCAATCGAGTCCCAATCGATCCCTCCATTTCTTTCTGTCCCCCTTTTTGTTGAAGGAACTACACTGTAGGGACTCGATTGAGGCAATCGAGTCGCGAGTCCCTCGAGGGACTCATTTGGGACTCGATTGGCGGAGGGACCGGTTGAGGGAATCGAAGACGAAATGATGAGGGACTCAATTGGGGAACGGGGTTCGATTGCAGAACTCTAATATAATCGTTCCGGTTGTATCTCGGATTCCGGAACCTTTTTAGTAAGAATAGCTAGTAACGGCGCTCAACCACTGTTTGCTCTCTCCGATGCACTAGGCAAGTACGCTCTGGCACAGGACCTACGTATGAGAACGTCCCCGAGTTTTTTAATTTTTTTTAAACTTGCATTGTGCTTTGCGCAAATTTAAGAAAAAATGATGCTCAATTTCTGAACGTATCCTTGACAGCACGAATTTTATCTCATCTTCTAGAACACAATCCACTGCCGGTTGGGTGGCCAAACTTCGCTCATTCTCAGTGTAGATCTCAATTTTCGATTCGTTAAATTATGTCGCCTCCTGATCTCTGTTCTTTCTTTTATTCCTTTAGCTTGCAGTCGGTACGTCGATATGGCTTGATACGCGTTCGCAAGGCAATTTTTTTCAGTCAAAGTTATGACTTCCTTGGGTGTACAGCATCTCACTTCTGCCTCTTGCGAGGCCTGCGATTGTGTTATTATTGACTTATTGACGTTCTATTTCCCAAAAGAACTTGCTTTGTAATAATTCCGCAAATGAAAAAAAGGATTGGCGCAACTATTATTGGAGGAAAAGGAACGTTGAGAAATCTTTGCAGCGCCCTCACAGTGTTCTGCCGCAATGCAAAACCTTTGGAAAGCGAAAAATCATTCCGACATTTACTAATACGGTAGATCGGTGCGCCGCACACCACGAATGAAAGATTAGGAAGGGGAAGGGAAGAGCTTCAGCATAGGCACTAAAGCTAAAATCATACTCATTCTTAGGATCTACTAGAAGTTCACAAAGATGAAGTTCTGACCATTTTCGCTTTCCAAAGGTCTAGAATGTTGTGCCCTCCGCTAAATGCAGTGAAACTCTCTTGGCAAAGTGCCAGCTTAGGCTAAAGCCCGGCTCCGGCTGAAGTTTCACGGTGGTTAGCGGAAAGAACTGCGCAGCTCTCTCAACGTTCGCTTTTCTTCAATAATATCTGCCTCTACGATGCGAATCTATCGTTCAGAGTCTTTCATATTCTCATTATTACTGGACCAACTTTGATTTCTTGCAATCAGACGAAATGTTCACGTGAAGGGAAGGGTATGCGGCGGTCAAAGCGCCTATTTTCCGGCGCATTCCCCGGAATTTATGCGCATTCGTAATCAAGAGACGGTGACATTGCGTGAACTGGGAAGTCGGGGGAACCGTTCTGTGACACCAATTAAGCTTTCCGCTTTTCTCTGCTCTATTATATCACTATTTCATTAGCACTTATATGGCCAAGGAGTCTATCATTTTTTTACATTGATTGACGCAGCTAACTCTACGAGGCAAAGCTATAATTCAGAGTCTATAATTAAGAGTCTTTCATATTTCCACCAGCCGGGCAACGCGCCGCTTCGCGGCGCTTCGCCCGACTGGCGTGTCCCGAAATTCTCGGCTAGCTCGATTCGATCATGATTGCCAGAGGGAATAGTCCTCTTTCGTTTATGCTATCATCCGATTCCTCTCTTCGTCCCTCCCACTAAAACCACAATTGCTCGTATCTTTACGATATATCGTTTTCTTCACGTATCTATATTTGTGTGCTATTAATCCCTCTAACAGGCTCTCCCAATCAAATCGAGAACCTTAATTTATCGAACCGCTAATTTGTCCTTCTGTTCTGAATGGTGATCCAGTGAGCCGCTCCTCTATTCCAAACGATATTTACTATACCGAGCGAAAGTTCACCACCAAACAGCATCATAATACACACTAGAGTCGTGAAAACAACTATTTGGTGGTGAAATTTCGCTCAGTGTAAGTAAATATGCCTGTCGAACGATATTTTCCAGACTTGTTCCACAGCATTCCGCCCGGTGAAGAATGTGTCTAATAGCGAAATGACCACTATTTTTTGAATTTTCTCAAGAGTGGCTAAACCAATCAGCACCAAATTTTCAGAACTTGTTGAATTCATAAAGGCGAGCTTAAGTTTTTAAATTCATAATTTTTCGGTCACTGGTTCGCCTACAGGATCGGATCCTATGCGCGAAAACCGCTATTCGCTATTATGACGCTTGGAATGCTGTGGTTCTCCTAAACCCTCCAAATACCGATCGATTGCGTTTGCGTAATCTTTGAAATTCAAAAGTTCGCTGTGCACGCAATAAGGCCGGCCGATGCGAGAAAACCTGTTTCTCTGGTCACACAATTTATTGAACAGCCTTTTCTACTATGATTGACATACCACTTGTGCTATCGCGCGAATTTCACGACTCTAGTGTGTATTAGATACGTTTTATAGTTTCGTAAAAATGGAGTAGAATCTACGATGTAACTAATAGCCTAGTTATATAATCGCTCGCAGGTCGTGCATTCCTCATTGGACGATACGAATCGTGTATTTACTTTTGATGATTACGTTTCGCCCATCCGAAGATAGTAAGGCAAAGGTTCATTATGAATTGACCGTGAACCATAACCGTCAAAAGTACACGATTCGTATCCACTATTCCTCATTACAACATTTTTTTCCTTCCCCCACCGACCGCACACTATGCGCGCATTCGTTAATAAATAAAATAAATAAATAAAGTTTACGTTGTGAATCGCTTGACAGACTATGACCCGCTTATCTTTGAAGGTTGATATCGGCCCGCCCTCGATGAAGGACTCGACGTACACGCATCTGTGCACGGTCCTGCTCGGCGTGGCGTCGACCTTCCGGTAAATCATTCATTCATTTCATTCATTCTTCATTCTCGTCGCAGGGAAAGGGCACGGTAGCTAGGGTAATATCGTGACGTATGTAGATCGAATCTTTCGTCTTGACCACACCGTGATGGTTGAAGTTCGTCATTCGACACTTTCTTTGAGCGTTACATAAACAACTTATAGGCAAACCTCAATTCACGAATATTCGGGGGGGGGGGGGAATTGGCGAGTGTTGCAGCTTCATCGGCTACGACCTGGCAACCTTCATCTCCGAGTCGGTGCTGCACTCGGCCTACCTGCGAGATCCCGGCTCCGTCGTTAACCATGCCGGATACTACGGGTATGCTTGGGGAAGGCGTTCCGCCAGTAACCTCTTTCCAACTTCGTCTCTCTTTATACCGCTGCTTCGTTCTCATTACTCCGTGTTATCGAAAGCCGGGAAGTGACCATTTCATCATCAAATCTGTGGCATCATAATCGCTAATTTCACATAGATCAAGCTTGATGAGGCTGCCGATGAGATGCGGTAGCTTCCCCACAAGTTCATAGATCAATTGATAGATTAACTGGAAGGCTATCTGCAATCTGCATTTTGAGTGCTATCTATCGATATTCCAGCCATCACAGCATTCCGCCCGGTGAAGAATGTGTCTAATAGCGAAATGACCACTATTGTTGAATTTTCTCAAGAATAAACGCACCAATTTACACCAAATTTTCGGAGCTTGTTGAGTTCATAGAGGAGAACTTAAGTTTTTAAATTCATAAATATTCGATGATTGGTTCTCCTACAGGATCGGATCTTATGCGCGAAAACCGCCATTCGCTATTATGACGCTTGGAATGCTGTGCCATACTGATGATTCTGGGCGGGAGTGTCATAATAATTCAGGCAAGCCGTGAAGGAGGTGGCCATGTGTCTAGCTGCCTTCGTTGTCCCGTCCCTAATCAACTACATTCACTCGAAGGTACGTCCGCCTGTAAAACCACCTCGTTTCCCCCAAAATTTCAATAGCATTGGCTGTTACAACCACTCGTGTATACATAGTCGAGAAAAATGTAAAAAAAAGAAATTCAAGAAATTGGAAAACGGCATAAATTAAAATGCGTTTGGAGTGGGCGCTGGTCATCGGGACGGTCATCTACCTCGCGTACATCTGCAGCTTCCTCTTCATCAACAACTACGTCTACTTTGCAGCAAACGCCCTGCTGGGAATAGCCTTTGCGAGTCAGTCGAAGGTTGCTATATATAGTAGATTAAAAAGCTCATTCCGAATATTTATAAGGCGAGAGAGAATTAGACTCAATGTGGAACGGAAGAGACCGACGGATCGGTTTATTCCACTATATTGACGAAAACGTTCCGTTAGTTAACGGAATTCCTACTTCGCCCGTACTCTCTTCATACGGCTCGCCGGAAGTAGGAATGAGACGACTGGCGGCGCACATTTTTCCTCAATCATATTTATGAACGAAGAGTGTCGTAGAATAGGGTTCGCCTTTTGACGCTTTTCCACGGTTATGTTTCAGTTTTCATGTTCTGCAGGCATATTCTGTAAATAAATATGAATACACTGTCATCGCTCAAGCTGAAGGCGGGGTGAAGCGCCATCAGAGTCATCAGAGGGCACGGAGTCGTGCCTCCGGATTCGCTTCAACCCGCCTTCATCTTGAGCGATGACAGTGTATCCTAGTATTTATACAAGTTTGAAACATAACTGTGAAAAAGCGTCAATAAGAGAACGCTATCGTAGAACCGCTACCTGTGTGTATGTGAATGGCAGTAGTGTACGGCCACCCGTGACGACCGTTTGAGTGGCATCTTGCTTCGGGGAAAATAAATACCAAAAACGTATTTTTGAGAGTATTGTACTTTAGTCAACACGACGGCCGTCTACACGTACATGATGGAATTCTCCTCCAAGGATAACCTCCCGAGGAACACGGGCCGGTTCTGGGCCATCGCATCGCTCAGGTTTCGCTTCTCATTTTCGTGCGCACCGCGAAGTTTCACCACCCAAACTCGCCCAGTACTCAGTATTCGCCAAGCCATTTTCCCCATCCACATCCATCTCGTTATCCAGCTGGGCGTCCATCTGGGCATCCATCTGGGCATGCATCTGAGCATGCATCTGGATGCTATTCATTGTCAGCTTGCTTGCGGGCGGCACCGTCTACCTGGTCCTCTCGTCGCCCGAGGCACCGCAGCAGGAAAACGCGGTCGAGCGCTACCGATACTATACGGAGAACGAGACGAGGTTTATGCTTATCTCACAATTTCCTAACTGCAATATTTTTATTATCTACTAGGAAATAGACTGACAGCATGCGAACAGTATGAGAGACCTTGTTCGATGTCCATATATTATCACTTATTGTTGGCGTATGGGAAATGGGAAGCGGAGGGGAGCTATAACAATGGTAGCCCGCTTCAGGTTGATCTACGCCGTCCTTGCCATACTCAATATCGCGAGTCTCGCGTTGCACTGCGCCCTGCCCACACGGAGGGTGGCCAACAGCCTGGCGGAGACCGACCCGCGACCGAAGCTGACCGTCAAGGAGCAAGTCGGTGAGTACACCGTGTTCTGACAACAGTGAACATGTTAAGCGAACGAGATGACGAAGAATAACCCTGATTTTGGTAGGAACTCTCGCACGGAAAACACCGTATCCTAAGCATTTTGGCTCGTTCGTTTAACATTTAGAAGACCAAAACGAACATGATACATAACTTTAGTGGAATAAACGGCGCACCGTCCGTTTTTTCCGTTCCAAAATGAGTCTACATATTTCTCTCACTTTTGCACACACTCTCTCGCCTGATAGTCGGAATGATTTGCCGACGGATCTTTTTAATCCACTATAGAGATGTGCAGACTGGACAGTACCATGATTATGCATTAACATTCATTCATGCCTTAATCTCGTCGCCAAAAGTAATGAAAAGTATTGGCCAAAAGGACCAGTCTGCACAACTCTAATGATAACTTTAACTCTAACACAACTAAAAAGATTACTTAATGATTAAAAGAGCGAAAAAGAATTGAGAGAAACAGAGATGGAGAGCCCAAACTGAGAAGAGTTACATAATATCGCGTTCCATTCGAGCACCTTCGAGCGTCTAGCGTATTATTGGAGGAAAAGAAACGTTGAGAAATCTTTGCAGCGCACTCCTCTAAATACAGTGAAACTCTCTTGGCAAAGTGCCAGCTTAGGCTAAAGCCCGGCTCCGGCTGAAGTTTCACGGTAGCACAGCAGTTACAGGGGTCCATTAGGTGTGAAATGGTGGTGCGGGGATACGGTACCCCCGCACTGATGCACTCGTTTTTGCCCCGCCGCCCGGGATCGAACCCGCGACACTCTGATTGGCAGGCAAACAATTAACCGCTCGACCACGTGGTCCATACAAGCGCTGACAGTCGGACGCAACTAATCTACCCACCGCTGAAGGGCGGGCAGCAAAATGATGGTATCTAAAACATTTCTTCAACTCACGCTAATTGTAAGA
>LS941021.1:60575-76015 GCA_900490955.1 Micoletzkya japonica | reverse complement strand
TATATATATATATATATATATATATATATATATATATATATATATATATATATATATATATATATATATATATATATATATATATATATATATATATATATATATATATATATATATATATATATATATATATATATATATATATATATATATATATATATATATATATATATATATATATATATATATATATTAGGTTGGTGCATAAGTCTTGCAATACTTGTTGAAAGGTGATTATCTCAATTCCTTCCGTTCAAAACTAAAACTTATCTATACCAACCGCACAACAAATGTTCCTAGTATGCAGAACATATATAAGATTGCATGCTTTCTGCTTACTTGAAATTTACTGAGCTTTTCGATTCAAGCCCGGTTATAGGGTACATGATATATTTTATCATACTTCCTCATCGGTTTCTCGAAATTTATCTCCTTAGCACCCAATCATCTTTAGGACATATAATATTGGTTTGTGAGTTTGGGCGATTTCGTGCTGATGCCTCAAAAATTTTAAAAATAATGTTAAAAAATTGGTTTCCTCCCTTTAGATCCTTATTTTGGAGCCTTCATAAACGGAATTCGACATCCAAACTTTTCATTATTTCCGACGTGGACCATACACATCATAATACCATATCAACAGCTTTCGAAGATTTCATCTTTTTCAAAATACAGAAATTTTTAAAATTATACGGTTTTTCGCGTATGTTATGCATTAGTGATCGGTAGCCTCCAAGTGTCATTCATATATATTTTGTCTATAACAAAACAAATTTAAATCCGAATTTGTCCCAGCCTTATAAGAAGATCTGGTATTGCACACGAGACCAATTTGCGATTGATTTGCCCATTGAACTTTCAAGACAGAGGCAAAGTTATGGCTTTTCCGTTGTATGTAATGAGGCTAGCATTCGAAAAAATCAAAACAAAAAACTTTCGCTTATTTATAAGAACTGGTTTCTGTGAACCATTCAGAAACCATGTCAGATTAACGTGACCAATGTATTTTGTATCAATGGGGGTCGTAATCTCAGAAAAATAGATGTAAAGAATGATCAGGTCCGACTACGGTACCTGAGTATGCAAATTAACGTTAATTTGTAAACCGTAAAAAAAGCAAGCGAACCAACTCCAAATGGCATTTTTGCATAACTTAGACAGTGAGTATTCATTACCTTCAACAACAGTTCTCAATGCCCCCACATGAATATTTTACATCGCTTTTACGAAACCTAATTTTTTCAACACTTTAGTCCATTTCTCAGCTATACAATGAGTAAGCGAAGTCCAACAAACATGGTTTGTAGACTACGCCGGTAGGTATTCATATATGTATGGAAAAGGGTGATTTCGTTTAGCTCGTCTTGAGAATATTGCAAGACTTATGCACCAACCTAATATATATATATATATATATATATATATATATATATATATATATATATATATATATATATATATATATATATATATATATATATATATATATATATATATATATATATATATATATAAAGCGCAATAATTCCGCATGAAGGTGGCCTGGGCGTGGGCTCGCTCACGACGCGCTTCCCGACCTTCGGCCTCCGTCCTCTCCTCTACTGCGGCGGCGTCTGCTGTCTGACGGCCTTCACCGTTGCCTGGGCGACGATTCCCACGTGGGCGACGGCACGGCCGACCTCCGGCTACGGACTCGTCGACGAGCCCCGGTACAGGGGCTTACGATATTATAGTAGATTAAAAAGATCCCCGTCGGAAAATCATTATTCCGAATATGAGAGCGTGTGCAAAAGTGAGAGAATTAGACACTCATTTTGGAACGTAAGAAACTGACGGATCGGTTTATTCCACTATATATTATTGATATTATTATATTTACATACTATTATTATATTTATATATTACGATTGGTTGACCAGCCGCGGTAAGCGCTTTTGGCGAGACGGGCGAAGAGTCGGGATAAACTCAACCTTTTCTCCAAGTCGGGCCATCCCGGTCTCCCGACTTTCGTGAGGAATGAATGTCGGGAGAGCATCTCTCCCGACTTTGTCCCGACTTTCGGCTCTCCTGATTCTTCTCTCTTCCTTCACATTTTACCCTTCTTTCTTCCCTTGAAAATTTGCCTTTCCGCAAGTCGGGAGAAAGTCGGGAGAGAATCCCCGACTCTCTTCCGACTTCATTCCCATTCATTCCTCGGGAGAATCACGACATTATTCTTCCGATCTCATTATCCCGATTCTCTCCCGTTTCCCGGACCCGACTTGGCCAGCATTAATCAGTAATGAAAACGTTCCGTCAGCAAACGCTCATAACCGTGACCATTCCAGTATGAGGAGGAGCATAGATACATAGGAAGTAAATGGATGAGCAAGGGAGCTCGAACAAGGTCGGTAATACATCCAGAATAAACATCACAGGCTGATCTGGGTCCTTCTCGTTGCCTTCTTCATCGGCCTGGGCGACTCGTGCAACAACATCACGAATACCGTAATCTGCACCAGGCTAATTCCCGGCGCGGCGCCGCAGGTCCTGTCGACCGCCCGGCTGTACGGGGTAAGTTGTAAAGATAGGGATCAAGGCGAAGTCGAGGAGGACATTCCGTAGCAAACTTCTACCGTTAAAGGAGCCGGCCTACGAGTACGGTAGCATTTTGGATTCGCTTGCTACCCTGATATGCAATTTATGCCTTTCCGCTCATCTTTTCCCACAGTTCTTTTTGTGAAAATGAACGGAACAACGTGAAAAATCGATCTAGCAATGAATCAGAGCTGTATCGCTAGTATATCCAATTTTGTGAAAAGCGCGTTGCTCTTTGCACGTTCAGTACTCCGCGGAGAGTGAATGAAATCGCATAAGATTCGGAATACCCGATCAGGATGATTAGATCTAAAGAATGACGTAAAGAGCGACTTGGCCAGAAACTCGTTGTACGACTCCTTTAACGCTAGTCCGTTAATTGCGAATTAAAGGGACATGGAAGCCAAAAAAGATTGGCTTTCATATGAAAGTTTATCGCCTAAATAATATAAAAACCAAAATCAGAGTGCACAAAAATTTCTACCTCGCGAGATATCCTAAAAATCGTTTCCCAGCCAAGGCGCAGTCTTACTGCGTTTAGTGCATAGTATCGAGGCAAATGGCATCGTGGTATTCCCGGAACAAATAAATATTTCTCGCTAAAGACATTTTAAAAAAATATTTTTCAAAGGCTATTATGTTTATTATCGTCTAAGAAACATATCTTACAAGTATAACCATATTCGGTTTCAAAAAATTTCTCGCTTCCATGTCCCTTTAACCTCGAAGGATGCCCGATTCGCTTGCTGGTTTGAAGGAATGGTGAAGCTTGAATAGAACACGAGAAACTGATCCAGACTTGGTGCCAGGGTTCTCTTTTTGAGCCTTTTCCCCCGGTTATGTTTCGCGATTATATAAAGAAAGGGACATGCCTGCAGGGCATAAACGCTGAAGAATATTACGAAGAAGACGGCCAAAAACAAACCGTAATAGTTGCCCTAGGGCATCACTTCGGCACTTCTCTTCTTCTTCACTCCGTATCTCTCGATGAACGCGCACAGTGGCATTCTCACGCTGCTGTGCGTTGTGAACGTGGTCGTCTCCTCGCTCGCTCTCAATCGCATCCTCAAGCGGGAGGCCCTCAGGGCGAAGTCGTCCGTAGCTAATATCGTACCATTTACACCGCTCGACGACGCGACGTGATTTATGTTATTCGCGAAAAAGTTCCGTAGTTATCTCATTCCTACTTTGTCTGCACTCTCCGCAGACCGCTTGGCTCGCTCGCCGTTAGTAAGAATGAGACAACTGACGGAGCATTTGCCTACGCCATTATTGACGAAAACGTTGCGAACTCGTCTTCTTTGATGGTCCGTGTGAGACTTTTGGTCAATCTTTTTATGATATTACGGAAGATCCGTCGACCGAATATTGTCTGCTTGACAAGATATCTATGGTCAAGGGTGCCGTTTTGCATGAAAACGGGCCACGCTTGCTGTTAGGTTGCGTAACATATCATCGACAGCGTGAACTTATTTCATCCTTGTTTGTCTGATACAACATATCTTGTAATCATACTTACTATTATAAGAATATCTCTTGAACGTGTTGCATTATATTTTACATTACACTCAACGCAAGATCGGCTCCTCTAAGATAGCCCCTATCCTCGAAAATAAACCTGGAAATGTTTGATTTCGGATTGTTCGTGACACTTCTTTTATTTGATAAACTTCCAGTGGAGTAAAATACATTCCGTGCAGAATACCATGACAGAATTCTAGCAGAATTTACATTTTTGTGATGCTATCGATAAAGTTATAGCATGATTCTTCGTGATTGTGCAGGAGTTTAGCTGAAGTCTGCAACAGTAGGGTAAGGAGTAGAAAACAAAAAAAAACAATATTTATTTCTCTAAGTTTCAATATAGGGGATTCCAGTAACCAAGGAAGCTATAAATAAGCAACAGTAATACATACACACACCAGTTATCACAACCACCGAGAATACAGTATACAATACGCAACTTTAGATGATCGAGATCTTACGCTAAAACATACATTGAATGAGAGAAACGGAAGATATTGGATCTTTAGCAGATAATAATATAATATAGGCACACAATTGTAAGTCAATACCCGAATAGGTTACAATAAGATATAATAAAAAATAAAATAAAATAAAAAAGTGAAGAAAATTCGTTACAGCTTCATCATACGTCATTCCAGGAACTTCGGAACCGACGATTTTGAACTGAATGATAGGGTTTGGAAGCGATTTGCACATTTACGCTATTGATCAACTGCCAGTCTCATCAGACATATTATCAGTGTCGCATTTTCTGTATTGTTATCCCTATGAGCGTAATAATTACCGGATAAATAATCCTTGTTTGTCCATCGTCTGTGTATTCGTTCATGCTTTTGACCAATCTATCGGTCTCTACATTCGATTAAAAAGGGATTTTACTGGAAAACAACCAGATGAATAATAGAGGTTTAAAATCGGTTCCTTTTGATGCCTATATCTCAGACATCATTCATGGCGGCGACGCGTCTGGCCACTAGAACAACGAAACATATCTCTCTTTAACTATAACTCTTTCCTTCGTGATCTCACTCCATCATCAATAGCTTCAATTCTCTCGTCGCCATGTATTTGTGAGCGATTCCCTAGTTTTATTGACTCGAACTACGGCCATATTTGCACAGGAAGTATGGATGTGATTCCTAATGAGACATTAAGATCTACACTTTCTCATGGGACTAAATATCGTTTACCTACTACAGTTTCCGTGGAGGATATCATAGACAATATTAAGCAGGGAGTACGTGATATGATGGACTCCTATGCAAGGAAACATAAAATTGGAAAAGCACCAATTACTGCGGCAACCAATACGGTAGTGGACTACATTTCCTCGAAAGCTACAAATCACCTTAATCGATTCCACACTAACTCAGGAAAAATAGGTCTCAAGCATATGCAGTCGGTTAAAGCAATTACATAAATGGTTCGTTGTAACTCCCGTAGACAAGGCTGACAGTAAATATGCCTTTACCTGTAAGAAACTGTACCTCAAGTTTATGGAAGCAGAAATGAACACTACCTCGGATAGCGTAAGGACATATGAACCCGTTAGCAATGTTGCTAAGGAGGAGATAATGAGAAATCATCTTGCCTTTACTAGGAACTACCGCATACCCGTGATCGCGAGCACAAATTTAACTCGAATTTACGGTATTCCGAAGATAACGCCTGTCAAGTTCCGATTTATTACTGGAGCATTTGATAGCAGCTTGAAATCATTATCTATTGAACTTCAAAAGATGCTAAGGTACATGTCCGATCACTTCAGAAGATACTGTTACAAGGCATTAGAGAGCAGTGGCATACCTCATTATTTTCCCATAACCAATTCGATGCAAGTTTCGCAAAAGCTTCAACGACCGTGTAATGAAAAATTGGGAATCTTCTGTGCCGATTTCTCTTCTCTTTTCACAAGTCTTCCACACTCGGTCATTGAGCAAAACCTTGGAAAATTGATCGCCTTATGTTTCAAGAATAGTGGTAAGCGGTTTCTATGCGTCAATGGAGCCAAGGTCTACTATACAGATGAAGAGAGCAAAGGGAGAAACTACCTACTTGGAGGTCATGATGATCGTTAAGTACATATTAAAGGAGCCGTACCACGAGTTTCTGGCCATATTCACTCTTTACGTTATTCATTAGATCTAATCACCCTGATCGGGTATTCCGAATCTTATGCTATTTCATTCACCCTCAGTTGAGTACTGAAGGAGCAAAGAGCAACGCGCTTTTCACAAAATTGGATATATTAGCATGCTAGAATAATAGTTCTTAGACCTTACTCCCAAGGGGTTTCCACTGAGGAGCCTCCGCCCTTTGGGAGGTGTATAGCTGTCTGGCAGAAGGAGGCGAAACAGCTATGCACCGTTTAGCATTAGTTGTAGATTTTCCATATTAGCGTACTCTATAGACGTTGTCTTCTTTTATAATTTTAAACCTATAAAACAGTAAAACTTTTCTCCTAATATCGTCGAAAAGGAACCGATTTTAAAAGGGCTTGAAAACAAAGCAATTTAATCGCATTATCAGACCGAGAGATTGAAGTATAGCGGGAAAGAATGAAGAGATTCAGGGGGGATAAGTACGCAAAAAATCTAATTTTTTAAACCATCCATTTTAAATAGAGCATGTGATTCGTGTCTTTTTGATGTATATGTTTCATACATCTTTCATAACCGTGACGCGTCTAGTCACCAAAAGCAACGAAACATATTGGTTAAAAAGACACGAATCACATGCTCTAATTTTAAGCCTCCAATGAATAACAGTGTGTATCTCATACCTGGTCCTTCTGCGTTAGAACCATAACCTTCAATCCGGCAAGAGATTCGCGGCATTCTTCGAGCGTTTCTTCTGCAAAAGAGTCGAATACGAATCGAATCTGTATCGAATACGTTATATGCGTATTCGGTAAAGATAAAGATAAAGATCAAGAGATACTATGGACAGCTAGGTCACCTGCGCTTGCTTCATAATATTATATAACAGAAAAGGGAGCAAAGACTAACCTTATTATTATTACTTGTATTTGTTTTGTTTATTTCATCTTCAAGAACTCCGATGTAGGCGAAATTCCAGAGCCGATGTAAGCGACTGCAATGGTGAAGAGAACAATTACTATGTTAGAACCTCTTTACATAGATTATATTAACGTTTCAAGACAAATTTCACCCCTGGGAAGAAGGACAATTGTGGAGTGATCTGGCGAAGACACAAGTCTGAGAAACTAGATAGCCTACGAAGGAAGTATTAAGACTCCAAATAACATATTGCAGCTGATTCTAAGAGAGGAAAGATGATAGCTCAAGCGTTCGCTACTCTTCATCTCAAACAATGCAGAAAAGCAATAAAGGCATCGAGAGAATAAGCGTTTATTGGATGACGATCTATACAGTTCGATGTATGACGCGTGACGGCATAGATAAGCATATCAATTGATTTCTAGGGGATTCGCTGATAAGGAAGAGCTCCACCCTCCATCCTGTGCACACTGAGCGAAATTACCGTAGCCCGCTAGGGTATTATTCTCCAGTATAAGGCACCACCGGGAAATTACCCTAACCCGCTAGGGTAATTATTGCAAGTTCCACGAAAGTTGACAAAAGTACGCAAACGATTGCGAACTGTCTATGCGAATACGCGCGCTGATCTAACTCCCCGGCTCCCTTTTTTGCGATTCTATTAATTTCTGCCACGGTAACACGTAAGGAGTCAATTGGACAGCGTAATCGGCGGGAATTGTTTGTTATTTCAATTAAAAGTATTAAATCGTTCCGTTTTCGTGGACAACACCCGTGGAACCTGTAATAATCCCCTAGAGAAATTTTAGGGTAATTTTGGCCGAGAGCGCGATCTGAAAATACCCTAATAACTTCTTATTGAAAGAGTCCAGGCTGAAAGAGAATAAGACTCCAAGTAGCATATTACAGCTGATCCTAAGAGAAGGAAGAGGATATCTTGCTTGGAATGGAACGAATGTTTACAGATTGACCAGTCTGAACGGCAAGATCAAGGAGGGGTCAGAAGGGAGAGAGTGACTGTATAAGAGGGGAGAGGAGAATGACAGATGGCGACTGGATATAAACACATTCACAGAAGGAATGGCAACGAGAGAAGACAAATTCAAATTCCGATTCTTCTAGCACTTTCTTCTATTTTAATGTTCCCATATTTCACTTCGTTCCGGTATAATCTGTCACGAGTAGTGTAAAGAGTAAGCGTTGCTCCGGAACGAAATATTTGTGAAATTCTGCTTGGCACCGTAGCAAAAGAGATCACTGCACGTCTTTGTTCGTGTATATTATAACTTTATTACCTGCTTTATTACCTAATCTACATAGTGAAACGTTTTTCTTAAATTTATTTTCGGGGAAAAAATGAAAAAAATTGAAAATCACAAGTCTGGGGGATTGCAAAAACTTTGCCTCCGAGGGGATCCGAACCAATAGGTTTCCGCATGACGGTCCGAAGGGAGAGAGTGACTGTATAAGAGGGAGAGGAGACAGACAGATGGCCACTGGATATAAAGACATTCGAAGAAGGGGTGGCAACGAGAGAAGGCAAATTAATTCTTCAC
The DNA here is from genome assembly GCA_900490955.1 of Micoletzkya japonica. Lineage (NCBI taxonomy): Eukaryota > Metazoa > Nematoda > Chromadorea > Rhabditida > Diplogasteridae > Micoletzkya > Micoletzkya japonica. The sequence goes on along the minus strand of LS941021.1, from coordinate 67,335 downwards.
CTAGATATTTGACTAGCTCAAGCGTTCGCTACTCTTCATCTCAAACGCAATAACGATCTCGGAAACAGGCTGGATGCCGTAGGTAATCGACTCTCTGTTCCTAAGTTTAGCATATCTACATATTTCCCGTGGAATCCTGCGGTTCGTAAATTATTCGATTTACAAATGATTCATTGAAATCTTTTACCGATAACCTAAGAAACGTTAAATACACTTAGTCAAAAAAACGTGGTATGCAACATACAATACCCGAAAATTACCCGTGTAGACCAAAAAAATAAAACCAAGTAAAATAAAAACGCATAAACACGCTTAAAACTTATTTTATAAAAAGGCAAATGGCATCGAGGCACATCGAATAAATATCTTTGTTGTAGAAAATTCAGAACAACTTTCAAAGCTATTAGTCCTTGTTTTCGTATCGGAAATATATTTCATACAATTATAGTAATGTTCGGTCTCTGAAACCCTTTAACAGTGATTGTGTCCTTTGTTATTACGTCAGATGCTGAAGTTGCTTTGTTTTCCGTGATCCTCAAGGAAGTTCTCGATGATTGTGCTGTAGCCATCTCTCAGCAATTCGAGCCCTTCACTTGTCAGATGCGAGCCCTTGTCCCCGTAGTATGAGTGTAGATTGGCTCGATTGTAGCTGAATGTATCTTTTCATTGTTTATTCACTTTTTCTGTTCTTTTTCTTAGTGACTATTTCGCCTGTCCTAAATACGCATAATCACCACTCACAAATAGCAGACGCCTTCTTTCTGATCGCACATCTTATCGAGCATTTGGTTCTTGATCACATTCGGCCCCGTCAAGGAATCCGTTCTTCGAAGCTCATTTGCATGTATTTCTTGAACCCTCTAAAAATCCAATTTTTAACTTGCAAAGGTTCTGAAGTCATCGCAGTATTGATTCTCAGGTTTTATACCATAAAGGTAAGCCTATACCTTCAACGACGCTTTCAGATCGGAAAACTCTAGTTTCTTCATTTGCAGCCTTTTCTGTATGATGTAGGCCGGACTGTCGTGGATGTCCATCTGCTGGTAGTACTGATAGTCGAGTACCACGAGACGCGAGCGATTGCTGAAGTTCAGTCTGCGATTACAAAGACTTTGAGTTGTTTGGCAGCAAAAGAAAATGCATAAAAAATAACCTGCCTAACAATATCCAGACTCCTTTGTGCATTCTTCAGAACCGGATCATCAAGAATATTAGGAGTGGTTATATTTGAGAACATTGGACGCGTTTCGCATTCTCTGAAATTAATTAATCGATGCATTGTTTAGCATTTTTTAATATGCAATCTTAAAATAAAACAAAGCAAAGCATACTTGGCTATGATAAAGGTGATGTCTGGTTTGTACTTATCCAAGACTATCCGGTAAGCTTTCGAGTACGGTTTTTTGTTGTCGCGTCCCAGGATCATTGCAGCTAAATTTTCACATCATCACATTTAAGGTTTTACAAGAAGTGTTTAGCATTCGAGTTGATCAGCCAATTTGATAGCTATTCCGTCTTCTATTCGTAAATGGCAGAACTTCCTTCAAAATTAAAGCAAAAATAATATAATAAAACGGTTAATCAATTTCTTTAGTTTCGAATGCGTTAAACCTCTGCTCTCTACTACTCTCTACAACTCCTCTACTTTTACACAGGAATGTTCATCCGATATTCCAGCAGTAGCATACCCACAGCTATGTGTGTACATGCGGAAGCTGGCATAGCGTCCATTGAAGAGTGACAGAAGAAGTCGATAGGCTCGGTAACCGTACGAATTTCCGATGAGGAGCACTTTCGCCGTACCGTTCCCGAACTTAATGGCGATATAATTGAGGAGAATGTTTCGTTAGTTGCCACGTTATAAAATAAAATAATATTTTACATTTATTTTTTAATATTTGCAAAACTTACTGCGATTCCCCGAAGCTGTCCCTCCTCCCTGTACTTGGTCCACCTAATATTTGAGGTTAAAAATTTAAAATATTTTTCAACGGCCTCACGATTCTCTGTTTATTTATTTTATTATGTACTTTCAGCTTTTTCGCTACCATTTCCCTTGTTCGATGTGTAAAATACCTTTCAGCCTCGACATCTTTCTTCACCTCTGGAGGCCATGGATAGTAGACAAGCTTGGACTCGGCCAGATTCCATTGAATGGCCTCTGACATGTTGACAGACGAAGCCACTGCCAAAAGGGATTTGGGTTTTTCGGATAAAAGAACCGATTAAAGGGCTCCTCCACCCAATATCTACCATTCACATTTTGACATCATTGGATGTCCTGACAATGAGTCTCATTGTATTTCCTTTTTGCTTGAAACTTCGCCATTGCTGAGAAAAGCTGTGCAAAGATTTTTCGCGCTGTCTGCGTTTCTTTATTCCTCTATTTTCTCTCGCAATCAATCAGCCGTACCTGAACAGACTCAAAAGATTACGGTAATGAAAGCCAAGCCAAACATAGCACTGGGTCGAAATAATTGATTGCGCCTTTATTTTTTTGAATTCCCTGTGCATTCAAGTAGCTGTTCAATCGCGTTTTCTAAGAAATTTGTGTATGTTTTTGATTTTCAATTTTTTAGCCTATCTAGAATTAATATCCCAAAATCGCAAAAAAAGATGAGTGCCACACAAAAATTCAATAAAAGATCAATAAAAAGAGTTCAAAATATGAAGTATATATCCTACATTTCCTCGTGGTAGTTCCATTTTCTGCTCTCACAAATTTCAATTGCGATTCCGGGTCTGAAACAAGATAGTGAGAAACGATGTGGAAGGCCCACAACTTTTATGAAGTTCATTCCCGTAAAGTTGAATATTTCCCGTAGCAAGGAGTAGGTAGATCACGGCATAGATGACTCCAACGAAGATCAGAGAGAAGAATGCAGAGGAACGGATGAAGAAGTCTTCGAGAGAATGGTGAACAGTTACGGAAATCGCTAGGGTAATTAGAATGCATGTGGAAATGTCTGAATATCACTTTTTTCAAAAAAAAATACGTATAAACTACTACCTGACATCTTGAGATCCGTAATATCGAAATAGTACTTGTACATGATGATAACGGGCCAATGAGCTAGATAGACGACATAGGAGATGTCACCGACGTAGATCATAACACTGAATTCGTTGATATTCATAATTCAGATCTCAAGTTTAATCATACCTATTCGATATGAATATATTCTGATGTACGTTGCCAATCACCAATAAAGCACCTGTCACTGCAGTTACCTGAAATATTACAATATTTTCAAAAAATAGGAGGTATACAGGAATAATTTATAGATAGAATTCATGCGCATGGGGGCAGGCATATGCTTTCCTCCAGATTCGCACCAAACGATTGGTGAATTGGAGTAACCGATGGAATTGTAGATATGCGGCAATCATTATGTGGCACGATGATGAGTACTATGCAATTACCAGCGAATAGATAGGTATATCGTTACCAGAATTCGTTCGGAAGCCTTGCCGAGTCCAGTTGGCAGTAATAGAAGGGAGATGAGCGATATGGTCAGGGGAGCCGGGACGAGGAAGCTGACGAAGGTCCGTGCAGAGTCACTGCCGCCTCGGACGGAGGTCTTCGAGTTCTGGTAAGCATCTGAATATCGCAATTAGTGTAAAAAGATTAACCTATCCATAACCTAGGGCGCTATCATCAGCGCTCTCAATGAGGCTTTCCAAGTCGTCGGGCCTAGAGAGGTGGCTTGTCTTCTTCAGTTCCACTTTCGAGACTTCGAAAGCTATCGATCCGACGAGAAATTGCCAGGCTCGAGCGAAGAGAAGACCGAAACTGATGGAGGGAGAGTAGGCCAGGTGGAGGATGAGGGATGCTGAAGGTCTCTTTCAAGGAAATTTTGGAGAATTTCGCATTTCGGAGCCGTTTCGATGAGATCATATCCAAAACATGAAATATTCAAGTCTAGAAAATCGGAACGTATAATTCGTGATTCCGCCGCTACGGTGTTTAGCGATTTTTTCACGCTTTCTAGCGATATCATTCCGATACAAGAGAAGATGTAAGGAATATGGATAGTTTTTTGAGATCAGTATCTCATAGAGCTTCGCATGGTACACATTACAATTTGATACGATCAGTTTGAAAGGTACCGGAATCGGTGCTACGACCGGAACGATTATATCTTCCATTTTTCTCTACTATAGGAGAGAGAGGGAGGGAGTCTGTTAGCGTTTACCTGTGAGTAAGACGGACAGCCAGGCCATTTTTGATGTGATGGATGGACAGCCTTTGTGGACGATCATGATGAAGGGCACGATGAGATAGTACTGTATCTCGACCCCGAGTGACCATGCATGAAGGAGAACGGGGGAGTTGAAGACCTTAATAGTCATTTCATGAAGCTACGAACGAGCAATTACTGACTAGCTAACTAACAAAAACTAACAATAACTGGTCTCTCTAACCAATGAGCTCAAATCAGCGCAGCGACAATTCACAAGAGGATTATATTATTGACGGAAAATTCCGTCGGTAAACTCGTTCCTACTTTGTCTGAACTCTCTTCATGCCGCTTCGCTCTTTCGTCGGAAGTAGGAATGAAACGACTGACGGAACATTTTCCTCAACCATATTTGTTCAGCGCGCATAGGTATATGCGAGCATATATGCTCGCTGTAATATCCCTTATGATGTTTGCTTATTATGACCGTTTACGTAGGCTTGATCTGTGCAGTTTAGAGAACCGTAGAGCTGTTATTTAATGATATTATGTTCATCTATAATTGTGCTTACAATTACTATTACCTATGTATTCTAGGTAGAACATCTATATATATATATATATATATATATATATATATATATATATATATATATATATATATATATATATATATATATATATATATATATATATATATATATATATATATATATATATATATATATATATATATTTATATATATCGCACAAGTAGATCATTTCGGAACAGATGCTGTATGTTATGGCATGTAGGGGTAAAATGAAGGATTTGAGAGTTCTAAAGAGTACCATTCGATTCGTCGTCCAATTTTACCTACTTGAGCCGATTATAAAGTTAAGATTGATTAAATAACTAAGTTTATGCTGATTTTAAAGTTTGAATCTTTTGCGTATATGCGTATAAGTCGCCTTTGAAACATATGATCTACGGGATTGAGGCACCCCTGCCCAAAACGAGATTTTTTTGACAGCCAAAAAATAACGTTAAATACAGATCGTGAATCGTCAAACTGGGCCCATTCCATTTACATTTTTACACCTTTATCTGGACTATCAGTGGATTTGGGTCCAAAGGAGGGGGCTTTGATATAGATAGGAGCGGTCAGAGACTTCAAATCTTCTTCAAATACTCACTCAGTCCGAGGTGACGATGAATCTTGAATTGCCTCTTGATCCTCGATTGGCGCGTACTCCCCTCGTACGCCAAGTCTTTTTTTTCTGATCCTTGGTTGAAATTGCGTGGGATGACTCTTGGTTCAGAGACGAATGAGAGAGCGAACCGCACGCGAGGGGAACAGAGAGGAAGTCAAATTGGGGCCCCAGTAGGTTAAATTGCACGGCGAATCGAATGATGTTGATTATAACGATCAAATCCTTCATTTCACCCCTACATGCCTAAACATGCAGCATAATGCGGCATTATGCAGCATCTTTTCCGAAATGATCTACTTGTACGATATATGAGCATCTCTCCCTCGTTCTCTAAAATATTCTATTAGTTTTCGTTTAGCGGTTCCCCTTGCTCCCCATTTCCCATCATACCACTTTAATCCCTACCTACTATATATAATTTACAAAAAAAGAAAAAAAAACTTACAAACAATGAATTAACTTACAAAAAAGAAAAAAAATTACAAAAAATGAATTAGACTGACAACGAACGAAAATGCAAGTATCTTGCCTACCTCAGCCCAATAATCATATTTCTTCAGCACATTTTGCATATTCTCCGCAAAGGGTAGTGCCCATTCCAAGTCTGTTATGAAATGGGGCAGGTCCGTAGGGAGGAATACAATCGGAACGCAAATCTGAAGCATTGTCATGGAACTCCGTAGATTTCCGCGACGTATTCGCGATAATTCCTTTTCACAAATACTTTTTCTCCGATCTGCGTGCGGTCTTTTCACTATAGTTTGAAGACTCGTGCTTGAAACACAGTGATCCGACCAATGCAACAGGGGGCGCGAGGCGGGGTTCGAACCCGCGACCATCCGCTTGCAAAACGAACGCGTTATCCACGAGGACTCAGCGCCAACTGCTTGCAGGAGTCAAGGCGCGCATGTATTGTTGTTGTATCTCTAATCGGGAAACGGTTTCGGAAGAGCGACGGAGCAACTTTGGCAGGGTATAACAATATTATTCCTGAAAAATTCGAACAAAACTCTCCGTAGCGCTTTAGACGACCAAGCATACTATCCATATCTAAAAGAAGATGAACATGGTGTATTTCATCTCTGAGAAATAAGGGTTCAAAAAGGCATCTTTTTATTTCATTTATTTGCTTTTTTCTCCGAATAGGGTTAGAAATCGAAACAAAACTCTCCGTAGTGTCGTGGAAGGGTATAAGCTCTATCAGATGGCACTAAGTTCGTTTTTGAGTCTCTTATAATCTCTGAGAAATAAGGGTTTTACGTCTTCAACAGGGTCAAAATGCACATTTTCGCTGATATTTTGCTTAGATCTTTTGAATATACGAAACTTTCCCTAATATTCAACAAATAAAGGCAAAAAACCGGAAGAAAAATGATAAACTGGTG
>LS941021.1:37430-54220 GCA_900490955.1 Micoletzkya japonica | reverse complement strand
GTTTGCGGGTACTTTCAGGCAATATTGAAAAGCTTCTAATGTTTTGAAAAACGAACTCGAAACCAGGTTCAATTACGAGGTTTTGAAAACAAGAAACGAGAAAAACTGAGTTAGGTTTCAATTTGATTTATAAAAATAACAAACACATGTCTTTCAAGTGATTTGAATTTTCACTCTAGAATAGGTTTACATGCTAGAACAATAGTTCTTAGAGCTTACTCCCAAGGGGTTTTCACTGAGGAACCTCCGTCCCTTGGGAGGTGTATAGCTGTCTGGCAGAAGGAGGCGAAGCAGCTATGCACCGTTTACCATCAGTTGTAGATTTTCCATATTAGCGTAGTCTATAAAACGTTGTCTTTTCTTATTATTTAGAACCTGCAAAACAATAAAACTTTTCTTCTAATTTGTTTATATTTGTGCTTCGAATCAAGACAAATCAGACAGGGTGAAAGAGGACAACACTTGAAACTGTTTATCAATGGAACAGTAATAATCTCCTAATGTCCTTTCAGGAAAATAGAAACAAAATAGAATAAGTGCTACGGGTAAAGACTCTTCTCTAACTGCTTTAGTGTACGATCGTGTTTCTTTGCTAGTTCGCTGAAATTTTCGGAGTCTTTGATTTTTTAAAAGATTTCTATCTAGATCTGTTTCAACCAATTATTGTATTATGAACATCTATTACTTTATTTTCTGAGTGAAAGCTACATAATAAAAAAATAAAGGATATAAAAATTTGAAACAAAACCTACCATAGCATCGATTTGATCTTCTGCCTTCCATATAAGGTCATATGCGATATTGCGTCGAACATAATAAGTCGCGTTTGGCCATCGTATGCACGAAATTTTTTCTAAACCTTGGCACTCATCAAAAAGATATTGATGATTACATCATTGCCTCCAACAGCTTCGTGTACCGAGAAGAAAATGCACTTCTGTAATGTGCTTAGAGACTATTGCTCCTACAATAAACCCAGCTCTTGAACTATATATCTGTTCTCTCCCCCCCACCCCTTCCCATCACATACCCATCTATTTGATCGCAAGAGAGTCTATGATATTACTGTATAGTTGCAACATTTTTGAACTCATGATATAATATCGTTGCATGTCTGCGCATGTAGATAAATTATTATGTTCTTGATAATTTAGCGTCTGAGCGTTTACCTTTCCACAGTATTCCGCCACGGCCTTTGTTCTTGTGTGGCCTCTCATATCTTCCTGTTCATCAACGAGTATCTTCTGAATATCGTATAATACTATAATATATTCAGGAGATCAAAATCATGAAAGATTTTTATTAGAACTTGAGTACTAGCATTACGGAATGCTCACATTTATCTGTTTTTCAGACATGCCATCCATAATCATCTTGTTGATTTTCGCTGTCTTGCGAGAGGGGGAAGGATAAGAATCCATAACGAAGACTAATTTTGTTCTTAAAGATACTTGCTTCTGAATAAGAAACCCCAGCATTATTTAATGGGTATATAAGAAAATCTGCGTACTTGGTTAAAATATGATCCAGATTCTTCTTCATTTCCTCCACAATCGGATCTTTCTCACCGTGTTTCGGCAGTTTCACTGTTTTAGCATTGAAGTATCTAGCAAGGGAACCGTACGTCGTTCTAACCACTTGAAGAGATTCAACAACTACAGAAACTGTGAAAGGGAAATGGGACCAATTTTCAAGTGAAGCTTATATGAAAGATTTAGTCGAAATTAGTATAAAACTAAAAGGAAAAATCATAAAAATTAATGGTATTTGAGAAATTATTTTTAATGATTTATTTTCATTCTACGAGGTTCGTACTGGATTTATCTGACAGGGGCCAAGCCAAACGAAATCATTACACTGTACTACCGTCCCTCGGAACGAAAAAATAAATTTCGTAGTAGGATTTTTTTTGAATTTTTAAAAATAATAACTTTATGTCTCTTAAAGTTGAAATAAAAAAAAAGTTTTATTACAATTTGCCGAATTTATTTATCGCATCCCACTTCCTTTAAATGGCCCTTTCACTCAATGTCTGCCATATGCATTCTGACATCATTCGATAGCTCTCAGTGCCCGGAGTCTCATGGCGTGTTTTTATTTGAAACTTCTCTGTTGCTTAGCAAAAGCTGTGCAAAAATATGCGTTTCTTCATTCCTCTTTTGTCTCTCACAATCAATTACCCGCTCGTTAAAGCGACATGGAAGCCAAAAAAGATTGGCTTTCATATGAAAGTTTATCGCCTAAATAGTGCAAAACCCAAAGCCAGAGCGCACATAAATATATACTTCGCGAGATATCAATTTTTCATTTCCTAGCCAAGGCGCAGTCTTACTGCGTTTAGTGCATAGTAACAAGGCAAATGTCATCGAGGTACTCCCAGAACAAATAATTATTTCTCGCTGCAGAAATTATTTAAAAATATTTTTCAAACGCTATTATGTTTATTATCGTCTAAGAAACATATTTTATAAGTATTATCATATTCGGTTTCAAAAATTTGTCGCTTCCATATCCCTTTAATCGATTTCCTTTTGAAATGAATGGTCAGAGGGACCCTTTAAACGTACCGCTCTGCATTGCTATATATTTCAATGTCATAGTTCATTTTTCACCAATAAATAAATAATAAATCTTACCTCTGTACAACAAAAGTCACATCGGGGCTGTAAAAGTCCAATACTTCCGAGTAATTCGCAAAGTAATTGCAGAATCGGTTGCCCACAGTTTTGGTAAGTATTTCACATGCTAAACAATGGTCTTAATGTATGCAAATATAATCCAGCGTGTTAAATAAATTAAGAAATGCAGCACTAGTTGCTTACCTGATTGAGAAAAAATCGTAAACTTGTTTGAATAGTTCCTGAAATGAAAACCAGTTTAATAACACCATTAAAGGAAATTATCGAAATTATTTTTTTTAAATTCCAAAAAACATTTAAAAAGGAAGAACGATAAATTAGCCTTCACCTGAAATTTGTCCAAATTTCGTGACCTATATTCGCAGCGTAGCTGTTTCCGATTACCAGTATTTTCAGCTTCCCATTTCCAGGCTGAAACGAATACCAGCACAGTGTTATTAGAAAGAATTATCGACAATTACCGGCAATTCGCATAGTCCAAGTGGCGGTCCCATTCGTGTATCAACTAGTTTTCCAGTTAAATTTTTCCACCGAGAGAATGTGCACTCCTGATATAGTGGAATAAAGTGATACGCCAGTTACTTTGATTCCTGCTTCGTCTCGATCTCTCGCTTTCCCACACTCTCTCGCTTGACATTGAGAATGATCTTCTACTGTCGTATTTTTTTATTCCACTATATCTTATCTCGCTGGTCTTTTCTTGTAATATATTCATATTTAGGAACGGTTTGTTCGATATAATATAAGCCAGCTTCCATGAACGCTTCTCACTTACAAATAATCATATAAGTTTAAAAGGTGAAATACCTCAATCATTACATTTCCAATGGAGTCTTTAATGAACTTTGTGTTCTGGCGCAGCGCTTCTTCTGAACTTTTCGGTTGACTGCAGATTGTCAAGGACTTATTTTTTCAGACTATCAAAATCTTTGCTTTTGATGTTGAAACCGATCTGGCAGACGCATGCTTACTCATTCATTTTGAGTGTTCTTCGCCTAATTTTGTTAATACCTTTCGTCATAGTCGAATTTACGAGTTTGATTGCCTGCGAGGTTCCTGTTATATTCTGCGAGGGGTTATACCTTTCTGAAAACAATCGTTAGTTGTTATGCTTTTGTTTCTCAATATAATAATGAAAAACTCTAGATGGTTTTTAAGGGTCTGTAATCTTTTTCAGCAATCGTTTTCCCTCATACTAGGGTTTTCTGTTTTATCATTTATTATTGACTAAAAAGTTCCGTCAGTTAGCCGATTCCTACTTCGCCTGGACTCTCCTCACACCGCTTCGCTCTCTCTTCGAACGTAGAAATGATACGACTGACGGAACTTTTTCGTCTACCATATGTTGCATGCTTCTATAAATAAGGTGGACATTATTGACGAAAACGTTCCGTCAGTAAACTCATTCCTACTTTGTCTGGACTCTCTTCATACCGCTTCGCTCTCTCGTCGAAAGTAGGAATTAGACGAACTAGTATGAACTTTGGTTATTTCCGAGCGATAACCAAAGTATAGTCGAGGAAATCGGAACGTATAATTCTGTTTTACGAGTTACGCTGCTTAGCAGATTTTTCACTCTTTGAGACAGCGCCATTCCGCTCTATACTAAGATATCGAAGTTATTGAGTGCTTTTTGAGATCATTACTAGCCAGACTTTCGCATAGCACGTATTATGATTGGATAGTACTGCGCTAGAGGGCCCGGAATCGGAGTTACGCCCGGAACGATTATACCTTCCCTTTTTCTCTACTGTAGAGTAATAGTAATAACGGAGTAATAACCAAGTCAGCGATGCAAGTGATATTCGTCTAGTGATTGTTAAAGGCTCCCTCCGACCATCTCATTCATTTCTAGGTACATCCAATTAACGAGCGGTTAATTGATTATACACAGAAAAATATGTGCTCTATTTGGCACCTTGATGTGCTCGTTTTCGCCCCTGGACATATATGTGCCCCATGGAGCACATAATGTGCTCAATTGGGCACATTGGGTGCTCCGTGGGGCACATTATATGTCCAGGGGCGAAAAAGAGCACATATTTTTCACTGTGTGTGAGAGACAAGAGAAGAATGAAGAGACGCAGAAAGCGAGAGGAATCTTTGCACAGCTTTTTCTAAGCAACGACGAGGTTTCATAATTCCAACTTTTTACTCGGAACTCAGGACAGTGAGAGCTATCCATTGATATCAAAAATGCATGGGGGGAAAGATGTGGTCATTGGGGGCCTTTAATAAGCTGTCATGAACTCTTGAAGAGTTGATCGCGCCGCACGTTCAAAAGGGCCATTATTTCTTTTCTGTTTCGGCGCGGAATATTAAATTATCTACACTGGCAGTCTACAAAGCGCAATGAAGAGTAAGGCTCTAACCAAACACGTTGTGCGATTGAAGATGAAAGTCAGCGTTAGCAATGGTTGGAGAGATCAGTGCTCCGATGGACAAAAGCGTTAAAACGCCGATGACCTTCGCGGTTTTCTGAATTATTGAGAAACTGATATTTGATCACTCTTTATCGACAATGTCAAATCATTTACCTCTCTCGGCCATGATCGGTATTTCTTCTCATATAAAGTATGAATAACAATTGATATGAACACGGACGCGGGGAAACAGAGATATCGAGCTGAAAGCAAAATAAGCTGAAAAAAATTGTTTCCCGAGTCAGCCGCGCGATTAATCCCCCTCGGCGACCGGTCACCGACTTTCAAACAGCTATGAATAACTCAAGAATAAAACGAGCTATAAATTTCAAATTTTGCAGAGAGCCAGCTCGGCATGAATTACACGGCTCCTGCAAATCTCTTTTCGATATCTTCAGAAGTAATTGAACTGCATGCCTCTGTTTGAAAATCGGTGACCTATTTTTGGGGGAGATTAATCGCGCGGCATGTGTCTTTTTCGCATGAAGAATTAGCAACTTGCCAACATCGTCTGTAGATGTATTCCTTACGATGTATACAACTAAGGGCCAATGTAGAATGTACAACGAGTAGGAAATGTCACCCAAGTATACCATAAGCCGATTTGTTAGTAGAATGTTCTGAAAAATGTATTGCGTTTTTTTACATATCTAAACCGATTCATTTCCTAGATAGCTTTGAGGTGAGGTGGCCTTACAATTAGTTTGCTAAGCAATTACTCATAAATATCAGTAAGTGTACCTTGTGGTGTACTCTAGACTATTCAACATGGGAGAGGGGGGAGGTCAAGAACATAGTTATCTTTGGGTATGTCGCACTGCCAGACATTACTGTTTATGATACCTGCACGTTTTCTCCGTATGCAATGCACAGAGCCGCAGATATCGTAATTGCTAATCGAGATGCTATGGAATTAACCTGAAAATTATCCGTATGCTAAAGCGTTTATTCCGATAACTGGTAATAGGAACTCAATTACAGAGTGAAATCGCTTGATTCAAAAGTAGATTTCTTAAGATTTTCACGAGTCTAGTTTTCGTGATTGAATAGTACAAATAGTACAAATATTTGTTATCTAAGCAATAATAACTCATCAACCAGGGCTGGCAAATGGAGAGGTAGAATGCAAGGATAGTCTGTGAAAGAATGATTTTCCGTAGGGAATTAGAGGGAATGGAAAGAATTGATCTATTTGAAAGCTTTTGAGAACAGCAAAGGATAATGCACCGGCTGGGATTCGAACCAGGGTCTGAATATATTCCATACGAACTCGTAGGGAACCAAGATTTGAATGACGTCAGCCGCGCGTCTGATCTGTCGAGATTAAAGGGTCCCACAACCCACTTTTTAACAATAGTCACTCGTTATGTCATGATATGGATTAAAGCGCCCTGAATCTGAATCAGACATTCCCGTTTTCTAAGTTTGCGTTTGAGCTTCAATATCGCGCTGATTACTGATAATCGAGCGAGAGATCGTGCAAAATGAGGATAGCGCGGAGAGTGAGACTGTCTAAACCCTAATCCTAGCACAAACGTGCCTTTCGCGATCCTTTAAATTGCAATTAACGGTGATCTCCGACGAGAGAATGTGTAGAAACGAGAGGTTTATCGAAGAGGTCACCATTAATTCGCAGTTAATGAGTAAGACTGAACGCGCGGCGGGTTGTCATTTTCGAGCTGAGTAAGGCTCTAGTCATTCATTTCTCGTCTCCACAACGTGATTATCGGCATTCAAATCTTACTTCCCGACGACGTCGTAGGGAAGAAAATCATTCCCTCCCCGTGGATCGTGAGTGGAGGTGATAGGGAATCATTCCCTATCCCATCCCTCATCCCTCTCCATTTCCCATCCCTATCAGCATACCTCGATTGGTAAAAACATGATTATCATAATAAGAACGGCTACGAATGAAAGAAAAGATGCACCCATGAAGCTTGACGCTGAAAATGTAGAACTTTATTGAAAAAAATATTAGTCTCCTTTACCGTGGAATGCTAGGTGATACATTTATTACATTTATAGTATGTTAATACATTTATACATTTATAGTATGCAAACCTTGGTTCTTAACATTAGATTCCTCTAGTTCTGCGAGCAAGCTCTCCTCATCAGCTTTAGTAGGAGAGCTTGTCATTTGCGTCGTAGAAGACAACTAAGAAATATTTTACAAGCTTATCGTTATCTCAAATATTTCTCATGTAAATTTCAAACCCGTTTCTTACTTTTTTTACCTCATAAGGTATTTGATATTGTCCACCCTCGCATTCAAATTTCCATTCCGCTCATACTTGATAGGACATGTGCCGTTTAAAAGTGCACAGTTAAAAGTGTCAGCTTACGCGATAAACAACTGAAGTCATATTCTGTATTCTTGGAATGTAAATTTGAATACGGGGATAAACAATACCTATAAAAGTATTGAGTAAACATCTACGTCATTATGTTCCGTCATATATGCGCAAACCATGATCACTTCGGAACGTGCGGTTACTACCAGAAAAAAATATTCTGGACTTCTATTTTTATTGAAATCGTTACACAAAAAAAAATTAAGTATAAGAGTCAATACTAGAAAGCCATATTGGACTAGTAAAATTTCGAAGTTCAAGAATAAATAAGTTGTAATTCGAATAATAGTATTAATTTTTTATATCACCTTTTCCAAGAAAGTAATTGCTAGGAACTGCCACAATCGTGCAAACGGACTATTGAATGCAGTTAGGGGATCCGCACACCAAGAATACCTGGGCACCATAAATAATGTAAAAAGAATTGATTGTTAAGACAAACCAATACGAAATCAGACCGACGATGGGAAAGATTAAAGGTTGAGCAAGTGAAGAGAAACACACATTCCTGAAAAAATGGGTAATTTTTATGATATGAAAAAATTGTAGAGAAAAAGCGGGAGAAGAAGATGTACTCGATTTTTAGAAAGCTATCGGTATCAATTAGCGAGCGCTGGCATACCTTATCACAAACAAAACTGGAGCCACAACATAAAATTGTAATTCGACGCCGAGTGACCAAAAGTGCGTGAACAGATCATCGTCAAGAAGATGCTGTATGAAAATATACGTAAGCCATTTAAGATTTATTATGACTCTAAAATCTAAAAATCAATTCTGAACATCTTAAAAGTAATCATTCGACTCATCAAAGTAATCATTCGACTCATAAATTGCGAACAAATTAGTTGTATACGTCATAGCCTTGAAAGCTGATTCCTGAAACATGTTATACCTTCTGCATTCGATTTTCACACTCATTTTAATACAGAAAATTACTTAAAACTTTAAGAATTATTTATCTGCATTACTGAAGAATAGCGATAATACGTTGAAAAATTTCCAAAAGTTTACCCTTTCTTCAGCTTTTAAATCAGGACTTGAAAGAAGGCTGAATAGAACTATTGCAACGGGTATGTATAGTGAGCTAAAAGTCTACCTGTATAAAAAACATTTCATTGCTTTCTATGTTCTTTTCGAACATAATAATAAGAAATTTTTATATGATTTTCAAATTGAACGCTCTATCGAGATTTCCCCACCGCTGTTGCACACTCAGCGAAATTGGTCCAACTACGCCTCATGGGGCAAACTCTTTTACCACAAATGGCTATTTACTTTCACATTTGCCCCAGTCAATTCGCAATCCGATAAGGCGCAGCACGGAATATAGGAGAGCCTTACCTTAGCGGAACGATGCGTGCGACTCGTTTATAGTAAAAGTCGGTTACGGTAGGTATACATAGTCCGTTCTTCGCGATAGATCGCGAGAAAATGCTATAGATGAGGTATCCGGAAATGACGAAGAACCTGAAGGCTCAGCATATCGAGAAGAGTAGTGAGCTTTCTAAAGTAGGAAAAAGTAAAAAATAAAGTTCTAAAGTAAAATAAAAAAGGTAAAAAGTTTCTAAAGTAAAAAGAGATGCAGACTACTCAGTAGAATGATTGTGTTTCATGCACCATTCTTAAAGGGAGGAAGCAGCCTCTAACCAAAACTTTTAAAATTCTATGAAAATTCTTCTAAGGTGTCAAAATGTGAGAAAAAACATAGTGACAATAAAAAATTCAAGAAAAAACTCGAAAATCGCATGTTTTATTTTTTCGTTCCGGGCTTCCGTCGTTAAGAGGAATGTCGCTTTTGGCTTAATTCCTTTCGCTAAACACAGTAACGTCGTCGTTGGACCAAATTTCAAAAAATCATTTCTCGAATACTATTAATTTTTATTATTTTTCCTCTTGGTTTTACACTAATTATGACAAAAACTTTCATATAAGCTTCACTTGAAAATCACTTCCGTGTCCCTTTAAAAGGACGTGGAACCCATTTTCGAGTGACGCTTATATGAAAGGTTTTGTCGAAATTAGTACAAAACCAAAAGAAAAATTATAAAAATTTATAGCATTCGAGAAATGATTTTATGAAATTTCGTTCTACGACGGTCGTACTGGATTTAGCAGACAGCCAAGCCAAACGGAATGATAACACTGTACTACCGTCCCTCGGAACGAAAAATAAATAAATTTAACTCTCAGAATTTTTTAAAAATTTTTAAAATAATTATTTTTAAAACTTGCAATGGCACGAAATTTATTTATCGCTTCCTACTTCCTTTAAAGGAACCGTGCCACGTAATCGAGACACCCCTTCAAACGGAAGGATCTCTCGAGGGGAATGAATGGAAACTGTAGCTTTGCATCGGCGAATAAGAGGAGGGGGTTTGGTCAAAATTTCCTCGGCGGAGGTCGAACTCATGGGTAATGCGCGCGGCTCCCGGAGCGCTACCACAATACTATCGCGACTACTTGGGGTACCGGCGCTTCATGATGCCCATGAACGCTCGGGTCAAGCGGGAATCTGTGCGAAATTACCTAGAGGTCTTTTGAATTTCGGATTTTCTCACCTGGTTTTCTGAAGTTTCGTATTGCCAATAATAGAAAACTGGGACACGCTGCAATCGGGCTGCTCACCCGCCTTTCCAGATTGTGTTTCTGCTGTATCACAAGCTATGTGTAAATTATTTTATATCTCCACTTATCCACTCGGGACTCTCGTATTCTGTCTAATGAGTCCCCCCTCTCAGCTCTGCCTCATACGATCTCAATGTCCCGATAAAGGGGAAATCGCAGTTTCTTATGCGAAAATCGAGAAGGCGGAAATGTTATATATAGTATACCGATAGTATACCGATATACCGCGAATCGATACCGATAGCCGATTTTGACCGGTTACGTTTCACTAGCAGCATGCTCAGAATCGCATCTCCTAATACGTATGGAGTAAAACATAACCCTGGAAAAAGTACCTAATTGCAATAACTGGTATCAATTCGCGAGCCCTAGTTAATATATATATATATATATATGCTGACTGCATTTCAAGCGCCGTATGAGCAAGCGTGCTAGCTTTTATTACATTACAATAGTAAAAGTATTATCATAATACTAATAATGAAAGGATTACAATAATAAGCTGTCCTGTGACAATGAGAGACAATCATTGACATGCCACAGCATTCCGCCCGGTGAAGAATGTGTCTAATAGCGAATTGACCCCTATTTTTGAATTTTCTCAAGAGTCAATGAACCGATTTATATAAAATTTTGGGAGTTTGTTGAGTTCATAGAGGTGAACTTAAGTTTTTAAATTCACAGATATTCGTTCACTGGTTCGCTTACAGGATCGGATCCTATGCACGAAAACCGCCATTCGCTATTATGACGCTTGGAATGCTGTGATGCGCTCATATCTTCTATTCTATTACTTACAAAACTCTACTATTCTACAATGATCCAAGGGTGACAAATACGATTATTACGTATCACACTATATCTAAGCTTTCAATGACAAACAGGGGGCGGAGATTATCAACTATACAACATTTCATTGTATCTTGGCCCGCTTAATGAGATGATCGATCTAATCATCAGAGTACGAGAATGAGCAGTTTAGGGAAAATGGAAATGTGAAGCATACGAATGCATAAATGAACAACGGGGAGGTATAAAAATACGTCACAGTAGTACTGATCATATAAATTTCGACCCTAATAGCTGCGAAAGTGTGAGTAGGGCAAAGATCAAGTCAATAGACAAAACCTCAACTACAACTGGGGCTGTTGCGATGGTTGCTGATTGTTTCTCCTGAATCCTCCTCGGCAGTTCAGAGATCGCACCTGATGCCCGAAATGATACTCTGTCTTTCCATCATACGCTGCTAATTATCGAAGTTTTTGAACGCAGTATTGAAAGACAATTAGCAACCAACTATTATTGAATAAAAACAGTACGTCTTGACGAATATGCGCTATCCAAACATGCGAAACCGAACTCCAGGATATTTCGTTCCGCTCGTTTCGTCAATCCCGACTTTGGACGCTCTGCGCGTATGCCCCAAACGTTCAAAGACTTTTCATTCAATAATAATATACCCCAACTGGATGATTATTCTTTTAGGATGATTATTCTTGATTACTTCTAATCATGCAAGCCTGTAAAAATGTTCGGGCAGAAGGATATAAACGGCCCGACATACGAATAATCAAGAATGAAATAAAAGCAAAGCAAACGAAGAACTTACTTGACGTGATCAGCGTATCCTCCTCCAGACGATAGCACTCCTCGTCCGATTGACGTGGGCAGGCCCAGCGAGCGAATCTTCTGAAATCAGAAGTATGTGGGTTGCTATACAAGCCTGCTGCGGGAAAAATATTACAGCCAAAGTTATCGATTTTTATGAATTAATCTACTATTGTTGTAGCCGCAACTGGTTAGCTAAAATTTAAATTCAGTCAACATTGTGAAAAGCTTGAAACGCGAAAACGATTATCATTCGGATTTCTAATAAAGAGGAGGACAAAGAGGAGAAAACTAACGAATACATGCAAAGACTCAAAAAGCTTTTCTCTCACTGTTTCACTTGCAAGTGCACTTGCGATCAAACCTTTTCCTCACTTGCGGTCAAATCTTTTCATCGCTCATTGGAACTGCCCAAATGTTCACAGAAACTTTGACCAATGCTGTAAACAGTTGAGAAACGTTCAAAGATTTCAAACTAGCATCACAAATGAGGGCGATAGCCGCGCCACTGCCCGATCACACGCAAGAGATATCAGCAAGACACGGCCAAGATCTAACACAACGCGATAAAAGGCGAACAAATGTTCGAAAAAACGCAAAACAACGAGATGATGGGAAAACGAAACAAAGTTCGAAAAAACCCCAAACAGGCGATCGCAAACTGAAACGGCTGCAGTTTCCATTCATTCCGTGCGGGAGGCCGCTCGACCCGACCCGGGATTTCCATTACAGTAATCTTTTTTACGCGGCACGGTTCCTTTAAAGGGACATGGAAGCCAAAAAAGATCGGCTTTCATATGAAAGTTTATCGCCTAAATAATATAAAAACCAAAATCAGAGTGCACAAAAATGTCTACTTCGCGAGATATCCTAAAAATCGCTTCCCAGCCAAGGCGCAGTCACTGCGTTTAGCGCATAGTATCGAGGCAAATGGCATCGCGGTATTCCCGGAACAAATAAATATTTCTCGCTAAAGAAATTTTTAAAAAAATATTTTTCAAAGGCTATTATGTTTATTATCGTCTAAGAAACATATTTTACAAGTATAACCATATTCGGTTTCAAAAAATTTCTCGCTTCCATGTCCCTTTAACGAATCTCGTCGCCAAAAGTAATGAAACACGAAATGACCAGTCTGCACATCTCTATTCAAAAGTCTACGAACACGTCGACTCCAAGATATCCATTTGGGAAGAATTCGGGAAGATAATGGAAGAGCAGGACACTGAGTATTGCTACCGCTCTCAGCCCTTGAATATCGTAGCGTACTGATCTGCAATTATTATTAGAGATTCCTCGAGAGACGGAACGGTTTAATACTTTTGATTGAAATAACAAGCTATTCCTGGTGGTTAGGGCATCCAATTCACGCGTTACGTATGACTATGGCAGAGATTAAGAGAATCGTAAGAAAATCAAAGCTGGACAGGTAGATCAGCGCGCGTATTTGCATGGACAGTTCGCAATCGCTTGCGTATTTTTGGACAACTCTCGTGGAACTTGTAATACAGGAACAAACGATTGCAAACTGTTTACGCTAATGCGTCCTTTGATCTACCTTTCCGACTCCAAATGAGCTATGATTCTTGTGATATATGCGATGGTCACAAGCGAGAGGTCAAATGGCTGCGCTATCAAAAAATTGCACTATCTTTATTTAAATCAAAAGTCTTTAATTGTAACTATCTAGTGGACAGTTCTGGTGAAACATGTAATACACAGCATTCCAAGCGTTCTAATAGCGAATAGCAGTTTCCGCGCATAGGATCCGATCCTGTATGCGAACCAGAGTGTAAAGGCAGGGGTTTTCCATATCTCATCACTGGTCCCTAACTCCAGATTCTACTCCATCCCCTTCCCCCTACTCTCTTAGCTTTTAGTCGTTTGACCTCCTCCTGTCTGTATCCCGGTCACAAGCTTCCTTGTGCCTCGGGCTTATCTGATCCCAGTATTGCATAAGGCTTACTCAACCCTCTATACTTTGGTCTCTTTGAATCACAAGGCAGAAGGCCACATCCTGCTCTTCTCAATCCCCGTATTCTCTCACTGTTTGTCTCAACTTCCGGATCCAGACAGTGATAGCCGACTGATCTCTAGTTCAGGCACGTTGATATATAAGCGGGAGCTTCGATTCATCATGAGGAAACCTTTGGACGCGTCCGAGGCTCTAGTCCTGCACCCCATTCCCCAGTTCCCCAGTTCCCTGACCCATTCCCTTCTTCGTCCCTGGACCCCGTAACCCATCCCCCCTTACCTCTCAGTCATCATCTCAGTAACTCGTATGTAAGTCCCTAAGGCCCTATCACATCTTGTACGTTTCCCCTGTCTGCCATACTCTATAAAGTAGTCCTGGTGGTCTAGTCTATGGGCGCATCTTATGGGTCGGGATCGGGCGGCTTGCTGAATAGTGCGGGTGGAAAACCTGTATTATTACTAGAGTACGGAAAACTTTAAGTTCTCCACGCAATTGTAACCTCCGAAATTTTGATATACATATATTGGTTCAACCACTCTTGATAAAATTCAAAATTATGGTCAATTCGCTATTAGATACATTCTTCATCATGCGGAATGCTGTCAATAGCAGTCAAACAATATCTCGTCCAAGATACAGAATCCCGATTTCTAACACTGAATGGATATTGTCTGTCCTCGTATTCAAATTTTCGTTCCGCGCATTCTCGATTGAACTTGCGCTATTTAGCATAAAGTGCACATATGCGCGGTAAACAACGGAAGACGGAATCATTATCGTCGGAACGCACATTTGAATGTGAGGATCGACAATATTTGACAACGTACGTTCGTCGAATTGAGGAGTGCGGGCTCGAACTCGCTCGATGCATGTACCCGACAAATTCTGAAATGTAGAAGGGTTTAAAGGACCCCGAGCATCCATAATTCATTGTGAGAGACAAGAGACTGGCGAAGTAATCTTTATGTGGCCTTTTCTAAACAACGGCGAATAATTTTCAAGTAAAAAGGAGAACCTATGAAGCGCAGGTAGTTGAAAACGTATGATAGAGAGAGAATAGCCTTTATCGGGGTTCGAAAGGAAGGATATACACAGCATTCCGCCCAGTGAGGAATGTGTCTAATAGCGAATTGACCACTATTTTTGAATTTTCTCAAGAATGAATGAACCAATTTACACCAACTTTTGAGAGCTTGTGGAGTTCATAGAGGTGACCTTAAATTTTTAAATTCATGTACATTCGATTACTGGTTCGCCTACAGGATCGGATCTTATGCGCGAAACAGGCATTCGCTGTTATGACGCTTGGAATGCTGTGGATATTTCCAAAGGAGGGAGGTGAGGAGAAAACGTATATGGAAATCGGCTAACCAATAGGTTTATGGAACGTAGTGGCCACTAATCAGATTTTGCATCGGATGAAAATTCGCCTAAGCTGTCAAAATGAAAGGAAAAAAAGATTGTGACGATATTTTAAACTTTTTTTGAGCCGAGTTTCCGTAGTTGAGAAGAACGCCGACGTTTTTTTTTTTAAATTTCTTTTGCTAATTGTAAGCATAGTGAAAGAAATAGTATAACTACGCGGTACCCGGAGGCCCACGAAGCGCCTAAGCATGTATTAGGCAGGCGTCTTGGTGCAACAACAGTGCAAATACATCATTTTTATCCCACTATTTTCGGAATCACAACGGACATTGCCGTATATTTCGAAGAAAATAGGTTATGTGGAGTGAATTATTAGTTTTCTACTACGTAGTATACCATAATCAACTACGTTCGTCATTTGTACACGTAAAAACCTGTGATCCGGGGGCAGGGTCTACGGTTATTTACCCCCCTTTTGAAACTTTTCAGAACGATGTATTTGTGCGAAACGGGATGCAGACATTTCCGCACAAAACGACTTCCGCACGATCTTACTGGATACGTTTGGTCATCAACTAATAGCTTATATTTTGCAGAGGCTTGGACTGTTTTTATTGGTTTTCGTTGAGCCGATAACGCGTTGTGCGGAAGTGTCTGTGCGGAAGTGTCGGCATCCCATGTGAAACATATCTGACGCAGTGTTCTTCCTATCGCTGTTTTCTAAACAGTACCCAAAAAGAAGTCAGTCCTTGCGTTTCATTTGTTTCAAAATTACTAACCGAGGTGTTTTATATGTTAGACATCACGATATTTTGAAAAAAAGGTTTCCCCGCAGTCGGGCAAAATCAGCAAAACAGTTTGACTCAAAAGGGGAAACGAACCTGCGGAGATCCTCTTTATGAACGGGCACTACCCACTATACCAAGGACATCCCTGCCGATTACATCAAAGAACTCTTCCAGTATTCGGAGGGCCGGGGCATAGTGCGTGCAAGGAAAGGGGAAGTGCCCTAAAAAAAATTTAGTTTTTGTTAAAAGGGGATTTTTCCAAAAATGATCCTCGTGCTCTAAGGCGCGTTCTGGCAAAGTTTGAGCGTTTTTGAAATTTTCTCAAAATCGATATATCTCAGCCCTAAGGGCATATTTTCAAAATCGGACAAAGATGTGTTCGAGATATTCAAAAGATAATAGTAGGCACTTTTGAACTTTTTACGATATCTGAACCGGGAATGAGTTATACTTGGAACAAAAAACGCGGAAAGACAAACAGACACACACACAAAGCATACCTACAGACAGGTCTTATAACATGATAGTAAGTATCGCGTAAGGAATATATATATCCAATCTTAGATCTAATGAAAGGTGCGAGTTCCCAGGATAAGCATTACGCAGCTAGACTTGGGACATAATTATATATATATATATATATATATATATATATATATATATATATATATATATATATATATATATATATATATATATATATATATTATTGGCCGAAAAGTTCCGTCAGTAACCTCATTCCTACTTGGTCTGCACTCTCTTCACACCGCTTTGCTCTCTCGTCGCAAGTAGGAATGAGAGCACTGACGGAACTTTTTTCTCAACCATATATATATATATATATATATATATATATATATATATATATATATATATATATATATATATATATATATATATATATATATATATATATATATATATATATATATATATATATATATATATATATATATATATATATATATATATATATATATATATATATATATATATATATATATATATATATA
>LS941021.1:19359-34354 GCA_900490955.1 Micoletzkya japonica | reverse complement strand
GTTTTTCTCCGACCACCTCATCATTAATGGCGAGAAAAACTTGAGAAATAAAGGTCGAGATTTATTGCTCAATTAAAGACGACCGATGAAAAGAGTGCAGGAATGAAAAGAGTCAGAGAAAAAAAGACGAGAAAAAGGTCGCAATTAATTGATCATTTATCTGATCATCTTTTTCTCCACATTAGACGCGCGGCAGGTTCTTTCTTTTTGATTATATTATTTTCGTTTTCGCTTACGGTTTTTGTTCATAATTGCTGAGCAACGATATCTGAATATTCATAATTATTTGATGAAAGTTCAAAATCAACACGAAGAGTGAACGGTTGAGTACTTATATTTTCTCTATCTATGCCCATATCCTCATAGAACCCAAATTCGAACATAATATCATTAAATAACAGCTGTACGGTTGCGCGGATGCAGGAGCTTTTGCAGATTTGGAAAAGTGTTCTTCGGACAGGTACACACACGGACGTTTAGCGAATTATATAATAGTATTGATGATATTTTGTGCTTTCCGAGATATCCATGAAAAATAATGTATTTGACACATGATGTGGTGAACTGTAGCCATCGGGAGCTTACCAGTTATCGACTATTCTTCGCACCCTATTCCCCTTCCTCGCCCTCTCCCTCCGTTCCCTCCCTTCCCTCTCCACTTAACATTCCTTCGTTGTTTTCTAGCCTTCTTTGTTCAATACGTTGCTTTTTCTATTTCAAACATATTAGATGATACGCTTTTCAAAGCCCATTTATGTGCATAGTGTTTTGTTTTTTTGTTCTGCTTCTCTACAGGTCATTTTTAGATCGTGCAGAAACGACATGTAACGGAGACCGAAGGGAGCAAAATGAATGCACGGATCATCTTCGCCATCCCACGGACTTGATGGCACCCGTCTACTAAAAGGTTAAAAAACACAACATTTTTTCATAATATTCAGACATCCCTAAATTCCTTCCCCTCTGTCCACAACTGCTGTCTACAATGCAACTTCATCTGCATTCCCACGCACTCTCTCCACCGTCGCACATCTCTTCTTTGCCAGTCATAAATATTTCGGAGAAAAATTCAGATCATGGGCTAGATTGTCATCATGGCCATCATTCCCAGCTTTCTCAACACTTCCGTTTCACAAACAACACAACTTCTCATCTCGATCTGTATGAATGCCGAGAATATAGCACTTTATTTTCTGTGAAAAGACTAATAATGACAATGACATAGATGATAAGCAAAAGTGTATCTACAACCTTAGAGGGTAGAGGATAAAATGCGACTAATTGCGTGCTATCACAATTACTGACAATCACTTACTTGGTGAAAGAGCGAGAACGACTGAAAAGGAAGATAAATGGCTTGCATGTGAAGTCAGTAGCATTCTATTAGAAACAATATAAAAGGAAGTGCATATAAAATAACGGAGAAAGATCAACATCGAATGACAATACTCTATTTTCTAAGAGTAAATAGACGAGTTTGAGAGGTCCCCTAAATAGGATAAAGCAAGGTTGAAATATGTTTCAACAGTTCATAATGATGAGATATGTTTCAAATCTTTTTGTAAAGCGTGCGAAAAGTAACAAAAATGAGATTTCCCTATCAAAAACGATCCTTTAGAATCAGATAAAATAAGCTACTATTGTGCAATAAAAGAGATGAAAGAGAAAAGAGCAAAACTGGCAGGAATATGTTTCAAATCTAGGAGACGTCTCAAGTAACGAAAAGAGTATAAAAACGAAAGAAAACGGACAAAAAGAACCTGTGAAAAAGCGGGAAGACAAGGGAAGACGGAATCCTCAGCCAGATTGTCCCGAAACAGACGTCCATATTCTCCATCGTCGCGACCGCTTCGTCCCCTCGAGTATGACGATAGGCTTCGATTCTCTTCAATTGTATCTGTAATTGAGCTCTGATGTAGGATAAACCATAACACATAATACAGGAAAAGAAAAAGACGAGAATGAGCAAAGTACACGGATAGATCAAAGGTAAACAAGGGGAGGGAGGGGGGGGGTCTTCCCACAGTTTGCCAAAGTTCCGCTCGAGAGGGAATAGATTCAAACTTTGGCGGGAGACTGCGTTGACAGTTTAGGTTACCTTTAACAATTTTGATACCGGTAAGACCAAAAATGATAAAAAAAACCATTCTGCAAGTCTTATTCTGTTTGCAATGAAATATATGTGAGGCACAGCATTCCTAGCGCTCGATTAGCGAATGGCGGTTTCCGCTGTGTCTATCTAATAGTGAATTAACCACTATTTTTGAATTTTCTCAAGAGTGGCTAAACCAATCTACATCTAATTTTCGGAGAGGTTAGAATCCATGGTTTTGAACCTAAGTTTTTAAATTTAGAATTTTTCGTTCATTGGGTTTCCGCGCACAGAATCGGATCCTGTGCGCGGAAACCGCTATTCGCTATTAGAACGTTTGGATCCTGTGATTCTGGAGTGGCTACTGACAATCGAGAACGAAAAAAAACATGTGAGAAGAGGAAGATCGTCGAAGAAAGTAAGCAAATGCAGCGAAGGCACACACACAGTGATTCGATCCGCAGTACGTAGCGACATTAAGGGAATTATATGAGTTAATTTCAGCCAATCTAAACTTTTTCTCTATATGAACGCTGTGAATGTGTTGCTTTTACAATTATGAAGGTTTTCTACATTTGGGTTTTTGAAAATTTTTGTTTTGAATGGAGTTATGGACACCGTAACGAGTCAGAGTGGCATTTTAAGCCTTTATAAAGGTACATTAATTTCGGCGAACTTAGGATTTATGCGCAAAGTTTTGTGAGTTTTCAGCATTTTAGATCATAATAAAGATCTGTACATTGGGGATTTTTGAAATTTTGCTTCTATCTCGAGATATGAAAAAGTGCCATTTCGGCTTATTGTGCGCATCGAATCACTGTGACACAAGTTATTATGGAATAAAAAAACGTTTATATTTCATTGTCAATGTCATGCAACTGTCACAATGCCTTCTGCCAACGCACAGCTGCAGCCACGAAGTAACTCTCCTCTTCCGTAGATCTATAAATGGGGGAACAACAAGAGATCAGAAGGGGAGGAATCGACGTCGAGATGAAGGGGGTCCCGGTAGATCAGAGTGTTTTCCAGAAGGGGGAGCCTCGAGGGGAGACCGATAGATCAGAGAGCTCCCGCGCTCGGCGGGAGGGTATATAAGGATGAAAAGCGATAACTTCACCATGTTCTGAATGTTAAGCGAACGAGTCAAAATGTCTAGAGTACTATGTTTTCCGTGCAAGAGTTCTAACCGAAATCAGGGTTATTTTTTGGCATCTCGTTCGCTTAACATTTGCACTGTTGTCAGAACATTGTGACTTCATCCTTGCTGTCTTCGTGCGGTTCGCAGCTACCGCTCTTTCCTCATCCTCTTCTTATCGTATCCTCGCGTTAAGTTGGAGAACGTACAGTAGTCCGTGGCTCGCAGTTCTTTGGGGTAAGAAATCGTCCCTCCCGTTTCTTACCGTATCCTTACGGTAAGATGGAGAATATAGAACCTTCATGGTTCTATATTCTTTGGACGGAGTCTCTTCTCCCTTTCATATTAAAGGGAACCTAAAGTGTCGCAGGTCTCCATGTCATACACCTCGTATGGACTAGTAAATCGCATATACAAAACATTTTTTTATAATTTTTCGAATTTCGTGAGATATTCGCGGAAAGATGGTTGCGGATCATGAATCTGACCAACTTTTGCGCACGGTAATTGCGCTATTGATCTAGGTAAGGAAGGAGGTTCCTTCTCGCCCGATTCCCTCCTCCTTCCCCTCTTTCCTTCCTTTTCTCAGATCTCTCACCTGTCATTTTTATGTTGCATGATTGTACTGGTTGTTGCTCTTTGTTTGACGTTCTTTTTTCTAATATCTAGTATGTTTTTTCTCAGGATCTCCTTCGCGAAGATTTACCCTCAACTTCCCGTCATTTCTGATGTCGTGCATGGTTGTCTCTCTTCAAGGTACACAAAGAACAAAAAAGAAAAAAATAAAGCATCTCAAGGGTAATAGCCTCTCAACAAATTCATCATCGTATCTGCTCCAGGATGAGCAAAAAGGGGAAAGAAAGGAGAAGATTCATTACTTTTTTATCTCATGGCTTCATGATTCTCGTCGTTTTCGTGTTCGAGACAGGGTCGCCCAACCCTCTACAGCACATCTTCCACTCCAACTTCCATCTCGCAACAACAACAATCTCAGAAAAGCACTTCCGCAAACTGCTTTTCGCAATTTTTTGAATTTCATATTATTCCAGGTTTCGTCCCGTTCAACTACAGCAATATTCCTTCATTTCAAGAACACATGATAAAGTTGTCATGCTTTCCACGATCAAGCACTCAGCAAAACATTTATCATTACGCAAGAGTAATGGCTGTTAATGTACGTGATGAAGCGATTGTGAAACGTAACTCAACGAAGTGCGGAATAAAAAAATTTCAGACTGCATATCTCTAACCTGGAATGCCTATGACAACAAATATGTTTGAGCAACGATATCTTAGTGCGATAGAATAATGAATTTGGGTGCATAGATAGAGAAAATAGAAGTACTCAACCGTTCACTCTTCGTGTTGATTTTGAACTTTAATCAAATAATTATGAATATTCAGATATAGTTGCTCTGTAATTATGAATAAAAACCGTATGAAAAAAATTAAAAAATAGAATCAAAAAGAAAGAACCTGATGATAGAAGAAAGAAAAGGAATGAGTCCTCTCTTCTTTCTACGCGATTTCTTCCATTCCCCTTCTCGCTCGCCGTTCCCTCTTCTCACGGATCCATCTATCAAATATCTAAAAAGCTTGGTAGCAATGCTAAAGAGACATCATACAGAGAACGAAATACAAGAACATAGGCTAAAAGTCCATGTAGTGCAAGAGATTGAGTCATCCTCCCTCGGGAGGGGAAGAGGGGGGGGCGGGGTGAGTCTCTCTCGCGAGGCGAGAGGAAGCGCCTTCTCTACCCAGTGGCATCGCCAACTTTGATCTCCCCTAATAACAGTCAATAACTTGTTCGGTGCAATTTTTCTATCAGACTTCAACCCTTCGCGGCAGGAGTCCGCATAGACTCAAAACTCAAAACGGGCTATTTGGCGACACTTTAGGTTCCCTTTAATGTCCTATCAACTGGGCACAATATTCTATACTTTTTAGTCATTCGTAAAGGGACATTTAAGAGATTTTCAAGTAGCTTTGATATAAAAGATGATATGCCAAATAAAAAAAGCAATAAATAAAATTATAAAAAATAAAATTGAACGAGAAATGTAAACTCGAAATTTAATTCAACGACGACGCTGCTGGATTCAGCGAAAGGAATTAAGCCAAACGGAATCATTCTGGTCAACGACCTACGCGCGGAACGAAAAATTCAGACAGGCGATTTAAAAAAAATTCTTCTTTTATTGGTTATTCTTATGTTTTTCCTTGCATTTCTAAACCCGAGAACGATTTTCACTGAAATTCACAACTTTTGAATTATGCTTCTTTCTTCCTTTTTAATTTCTTAAAGGGAGGAAGCAGCCTCTAACCAAAAGTTTTAAAATTCGATGAAAACTCTTCTAAGGTTTCAAAATGTGAGAAAAAACATAGTGACAATAAAAAAATTGAAGAAAAAACTCGAAAATCGCATGTTTTATTTTTTCGTTCCGGGCTTCCGTCGTTAACAGGAATGTCGCTTTTGGCTTAATTCCTTTCGCTAAACACAGTAACGTCGTCGTTGGACGAAATTTCAAAAAATCATTTCTCGAAAACTATTAATTTTTATTATTTCTCCTTTTGGTTTTATACTAATTACGACAAAAACTTTCATATAAGCTTCACTTGAAAATCACTTCCGTGTCCCTTTAAAAGAGGCCATTTTCGCTTTTCCTTTTTTCTTGTTCCTAATGTGTCATTTTCGTCTCCATTTTATCATTGTTCTTTTTCGCACTTCCTTGTGATCTGCATAAACTACCTATAGTCGAAGAAAACGGAAGGTATAATTCAATTTTACGAGTTAGGTTGTTTAGCAAATTTTTCGCACTTTGAGAGCTCGTCATTCCGCTCTAAATCAAGATATTAAAGAGAGTGCTTTTTGAGATCACCACCACCAAGACTTTCACATAGTAGGCATTAGGATTGGATAGAACTACGCTAGAGGCCCCGGAATCTGACTTACGCCCGGAACGATTATATCTTCCCTTTTTCTCTACTATATCTGTCTATCTATCTATCTATCTACCTTTGGAAAGCGAAAATGATTACGGCATCGCTTTTCTTGCGTTCCCAAAAGCTCTAAGTGTCAGATTGACGTTAGTTTTTGCGTGTTTTATGATGCCCTTCCTTTCACATTACTGATACTTTGTTCGTGGTGCTCGGCACACCGCCAATCTACCGTACTAGTAAATGTCGGGGTGATTTTTCGCTTTCCAAAGGCTTTGCACAGCGCCAGATGAGGATTGCCAAACAACGGGATTGATCGTTCTTTGGAGTGGCTCACAGGCGTTTATCGATTTATTGTGGGAACGGGCACGAATCGCCGCCCTAGCTACGATGGACACCGAGCCACGACGCGCACCTTTTCCGAGGGTCAAATCGAAGATGCACCGTTCTCGATGAGGTCGCACAACTTCTTCGCGCGATCCACATTCCTCGTTGGGACGAATTCGCGGGCGCTACATGACTTTGTGGAGGCACACCATATCTGCCCAAATTACGGTATTTTAGTGAAATTCACTTTCCATGATAAATTAACTAACTGACCCCTTCCTTACATCTACGTATATCTCTCACAGCCGGTAAGCAACACTAGAGTAACCTCACTCTATCACAACTGCAACATGGACGATTATTGTGGTTGGAGATCATGTTTGTGAGTAAGTAGTAGGCGATGAGGTAGATAGGAAGAAAAGAATAGGCTCCACTTTGTTTTTCCTGTCAAAAGTTTCACAATGAAGTACTGTATGATACAAGCTGTATCCCATGAACTGCATGATCTTGGCACCGTGCCAACCCGGGAGTCCCGTCTGATCTCTCCCCTTCCTCTCTGTTTCGAGCAGCCCCCCCCCCTATGTGCCATCCTCCGTGACCGAGTAGAAGACCAGAGTAACAACGAGTAGAAGGCGCTCTCTTTCTCTGCCCTCTCTCTATATCCCACGTTCTCTCGTCGGAACCCGATATCAATAATCTTTTTCTCTGCGCGTCTCTTCGACCTCTCTACTCTCTAGCAGTAACTCCGCCCCCCTTCTCTCCCTCCCCCGCTCCCTCTACCTTCAAGTAAGGTATCTTCACTTTGTCACCCATACACGAGAGTGGCTAGTACGCTGACCCTTGCTCTCTGTCCTCTCTCGCTGCGTTTGAATTTGTCTTCTCTTGTTACCATACATTCTCCGCAATGTGTTTATATTCAGTAGCCGATCTCCCACCTCTTATGCAGTCACTCTCTCTTCTGTCTCTTCTCAATCCAAACTATTCAATCCATGTTCTGATTTCTGGTAAATATTTTGGCAGCGTGCAACAAATTCCACTCATACTCTTTGTTCGCGTTTTATCGCTGAGGAATTCAACGGATTAAATGTATTTCTATGTTTGTTTTCACTTTTGCAGTCGCCTACACCGACAGTCCCCAAGAATGAATGAATATCAGCAAAGCATTATCATAATAAGGTTAGCCTTATCTACATGTCCATTTCGGAGGTGTTGTGAACAGCCTTTTGTGAGTCCGTATTTCTTTTCTGAAATAATTGCCTCACTTTCTTTCAGTTGGGAAGCTATAACTGTATGGACCTACTACCCAGGCCACCCTCGAAGGGGAGAAGTAGGTATACCGGAACCCGCGCCCTGTCCACAGTCAACACGTGGAAATCTGGAGCTCGGTAAGTTGCCTTTGTCGATAGCATACTGCAATATCCTTGCCTTTGCTATGTATTTATCGCATCATAGCTTGCCTGACCATACTGAAAAGACACCGTGAGCATCGGGCAAGGCTCTGCTCTAGGGAGAGTGACCGGGTCCAGGTGGCCCCGCCTCTCTCTCCCTCAGTGTTGGCCCTGTCATCCTCACGGACTGCCGCCCTCTCTCGAGGTGAGATGCGGGAGTTACTTGTAGTATATTTCCATAGTTGTTTCACGGTAATCAATTACGGGAATTCTTAGGCTACCCCTAAGGGACCTAGGGGTAACGCCTACGACACGAGTAGTGATTAACGGTGTACATTTCAGTCGACCAGGAAGTACTTGTAGGAGCAAGATTGGAATACGGATTGGGATGAGAAGGTGAGAAACAATGCCTATATGGAGCTATGCAATGTCCACCCACCCACCGTTTGAGCTAGTTCCAGCGTGGGAACGAACGAAGTCTCTGAGAAGGGGGAGGGGTACACCGTCACATAAGTCTGTGCGGTTTGTTGATGTCTCTTTCTGCAATTGAGACTGTTCAGTTCGTTGCCGTAGATAGTGCAATACGTTTCCAAACCGCAGTACTGAGGGCATTAGCACACGCAGATCTGACGAGGGCGTTCCGAACGCGGGCAGGACCTTTGGCGAGATGAGCAAGGAGGTCAGAGCTTTTTTCCTCGTTTTCTTGTTTGTCTTGTTTTCACTAACAGCGTTTCTGGTCATCGGACCTGCTGAGGAATGACCGGGGAACGAGTATCTTCTCCGGAATTCATTAGAGGTTGAAAATCGGTTACTTTTTGACTTTTCGTTGTTTCGTTGTTTTTGTTTTTGACGCGTCGCGGTCATGAATGATGCGTGAAACGTGAGCATCAAAAGGAACCGATTTTAAGCCTCTAGTATTCATGTATTTTAAAAGATGCGTTATTTCAGTACGGCAAGGAGCTCAAAGAGATGCAGGCAGTATTGGACCAGCATTGCAAAGTGAATGGCCTGTCACCCATTACGATCTAAGACTTCACAGGCGACCGGGAACTCCCGCCCTGCTTCCTGGTAATTGAATTGACGGCTTGCGTCCGCTTTCCAACACGCCTCGCCTGAACACTTTTTTCGGAAAACTTCTCGTAAAGGTGGCCGCTTTAAAAAAAAATATTAGCATTATTTTAACAGATTTTTTAAATGTACTTCGTCTTTTTTGCTTGGTTCGAAGTCGATTTGAAGGAAGTGATAAGGGACTTCATTTCAGCCCATCGCTGAACCGGTTCTCAGCGAGAAAACGGTCGAACTTCTCAAGAAGAACGACCTTCCGACATGCGAGAGAAACGCATTCGAAGCCGCACGGTAGGTTTTTGCGCAACATAGTAGAATATATCGGTCCGTCCGTTTCTTTCGTTTCAAAATGCTGCAAATGCTGGTAATTCTCTCACTTTTGCACACTCTCTCGCTCGATATTCGGAATGACCGACGGACGGACGGGCACTGTAATTATTATTCAGGCAGCAAACGTATGCCTTTTTAAGATGCGGTCCGGATTGCCCGTGCGTTGGCGGAAGAACGCCGTGCCCGTGAATTATAACTGATATAACTTGTTTTCATGATAAATAAGTTGTTTTCATGAGAAAATTGTTGTCTAGCCCGTTCCTCTGCCTCCATCCCTATATAATAGAATAAAAAAGTGTGTTTTACTATACATCGGTACACTTTTGAACGGCTGAACGGATTTGGCTCAAATTTGTCACATAGGTAGTCTTGGGCGCTGGCTCTGGCCGGAGCAAAATTCAGCGTATTCCACGCACGGGTTACGGTAGATTACTGTAATTGCAGCTTTCAAACGGCCATATCTCGGTCAAGGAGTAATATTTTCCGGCTTTTTATGGTAAATTCGGAATCTACGTCGCAAGGCGCATCTTTTGGCATATCGAATTTTTAAAAATGACGAAATTCCAGCGATTTCACTTTTTTGGCTATTTTCGTCATTTTTGAGTTTTTTTCTTCATTTTTTAATCAGATTGTAGAGCTCGACCAGACGAAGCCAACGGACTCTTCAGCTGAGGATTTTGTTCACGGAGTCGTGAGAAAATCGAGTTGGAAGAAATAGGCCACTTTTCAGTATACCTCAGCAGATTTCAATTTGTGAGCTTCATTTTCAATATTTTTCAATTCTGTTTTCACCAGTGCATTAAGCACGGTTGCCCGCATCTACCAATACCTGAAAGTATGCAAAACTCTTCCTAGCGACCTCACTTGGCGGGCTCAAACTTAAGATCGAAATCTTCAATTTTTTCAGTCACTTCGAATTTTTTTTTGTCACCAACGGTATAGATGGATGCAGCTCATCGAGAAGAACACGACAGTATAAGAAATCATGAAAATATATCAAATTTGAAGCTTGTAGGACGAAAAAGAAGATTTGATGACGTCATCACCCAGGCCACTTTGAGTGTCGCCAGTTCTCAGCCTAATATCGATTTTTCTCATTATTTCTTGTTTTGATAATTATTAATAAATTATTTGGCACCCATCCACATCGTTCTTGCCCAATAAAAGTTCCTGATGCATCGTAGAATCGAGTTTGACGTTTCAGCTCATCCAACCACCCTTGTGACGTCATCAGACCCTGTATGTAGTGTGTTCTGTATTCGATCGTTGCCATTACTCGTGTTCTCCATCATGCTTACAGTTACAATGCTCAAATCACTCATTTAACGCAAAAATTGCCGTTTAAAACGTTTTTGTCCTTCCAGAGCCGGAACCGCATCCGTCAAATAGTCAAAAAAATTGGCAAAGCGCCAAATCTGGCCGTAATCTTTACCGTAATCTTTTCTCTCATATTCTAATTCGAAATCCCGCATTTTCCGCTCGGGACGTTGACTGAGTATCAAGCTGCTTATGCCTACGTATTACCTATTTCATTTCTTACAATTCATCAACATTTTTATTTTTTCGCGTTTACAAAAAGTTGCTGTTCTTTACTCTTCGTATCAATTTAAATATCGTTTTTTTTCAGAATGCCTCAGCAATCTAACGACGGAGCGGGGAACACTGGTAGCCGACGACCCAAACCTGTGGAGAAAGAAGTAAGCGGACACGCGGGGAACGAGAAGGACAACAAAGAGCCTACATCGAATGAGCCTTCTACTCCTACTATGGAAGGGCCGAAGAAGCGAGGAAGAACGTCAAATTTGTTCTCCGGATGCGCGAAAATGTCGAAAGACTATTCGTCTCAAGAATCGATCGACGTGAGTTGTTAATCTATATATATATCTTCGCAGCCTATTTTAATGTTTCATGTTGATATTTTTGAAATTCTTCTAAAAATGTTGGAAAAGTAAACACTCTTTTGAAAATTCAAGAAGGTTTCAATATTTCGGATTTGTTTAATATATTCATTTTCAGTTGGTCGGGTCGGAGGAGGATTCTATCGTCGTTTTCGATAAGATGGATGGAAAACGTGAAGAGCTATCCACGCTTTCGGCGTTGGAAGATGGACTTCAGTCGTGAGCCATTTCTTTGCTATATGGTTGAAGGGAAAGATTTGCTCTTCCTTTTTATGTAAATTCAAATTCCATAAAAAACCTTCCAAGAGAACTTCAGCCATGCCAGATTTTAGCCTAAGCTGGCGTTTTTTTTGCCAAGAGACTATTTAGCAGAATGCGCTGCAAAGAAAATAAGCGGTGTGCGAACATTCCGGCTGCAACATTATCATCATTCTTGCAGGACGTTGTTTCTCGGGGTACGCTACGATCATCTCATCAACGACACCGTTATGAGCGAGCAGAAGAAGCCCGTCCCCCATTCCTCATCGTTTGCGATTCTGAAGGTCACCAGACGATGCTGACTTTTGCGAACCACAGTCAAGTACATACAGTCATGCGGGGAACGGTGAGCATAGTTTCCTGCTTTTAGGATATGCTACATACATACTGTAGCGATTACATTGCCCTGCGTAGAAAATGGAAATTAGCATTTCCTGGAAGGCAGATAAGCTGCAATTTATTCATTTTTGACCACTAGCGGTATTATTTTTATTATTGCACTAACTAACATCGATTGTTTCGTAAAGTACAATAACCCGTTACAGGTTATCGCAATCACTGGAGCGACATATGCAACATCTCGCTACTATAAAGATCTGCTCTACAAGGAGAAAGGGTTGACGGCTCCGCATGATGCAATTGTCGCGATTGTGGACAATCTGGAGTTCACTCCTCCTCTTGATTCGGCACCAATAAATGATCTCTCCACTATCACAGGCGGCTCGATGATGTAAGATTTTCCAGAATTGCTTGATTATTTAATTTATTCCAAAGACATAATTGTCAAAGATTGTTCCCAAAATATTGGATTTATGTCATGCAGTTCGCTGTCCAACATATTACTTTTTTCAGTACGGTCGGTCCGGTTACGGTAACCGACATATCCGAACTTCGTGAAGGGAATGCAGGGAAGGCGGAAGCACGCAGTCCTTTGTATGTCATCTTTATCAATTCACGGATCCACGAGTAAAGACCAGAATTTGCTAGCCGGATTTAGGGAGAAAAATACAGTAGTTAAAATTATTCATGGTTTTTGCGTTAGGAATCATGATGAGCCAAATTGTTAATGATAGCTACTGTAAGTTAAATCGTTAAATATTTCTCTTCTTTGGTCCGTGCATAGCCGCGAGGCAATATTATCCTTAAAAAATGAAATGGTCTGGTTTTTTCAGCGCGCCCGATTTAATGATAATAGTAAAATCTCAGGAAAATCAAAGATGAGAGAACAATAAGACACATGTCGGCGTTTACGAGCTGCGCGAAATGACAGAGCTGCGAAATTATACTAACGATCTAGAACCGGAAGCGCCGAATTCCTGGTCGCTTCCGGGATTAAGTAGGGCAAAGTGAGTTTTACTAAGGATTGTGTGGAATCGTATTAACTTGCTGGACTCGGGTCCGTGAATTTCGAATATTACTAAGAGTATTATCAATGGTTTTATGAACAACATTTTCTCAACTCGAATACTTACTCATAGATATACGGTAAACGCAATCCACGTTGTTTTAATGTATATGGCCAAGAAAATTATTATTAAATGCCATGTACATTTTTATTAGGGGAGGCACGCCGGTGTCTGCGGGGTACTCGTCTACTTGTCGTACGATGAAGATTGAAGACGGCTACAATAACAAGTGGACTGTCTACTTCAATCGGAATACCCATCTCCTTACTCGGGTGTCGAAGAATTCGGTTCGAATTTTGCTCCCTGATTTACACAATTTAGATGTTCTACATTTTTTGACACAGTTACTTTTAGTAAAAAGAGGTTAGAGGACAACTAAATGTATGCGGAAATGGAAAGATGTGTTTGCAGAGGATCTTCATTACCGGATTGAAGAGAAGTGCTACTGCTTCGTCTACGTCGTACAACTTAACGGCAACGTGCTGCACACGATTCGTTCATGAAACAGCGGGGAACTTCGTGTCCGAAGATGAAACCAACGTTCTGCTTTCAATGCTTGCATTGAAACTGCCAGTCACCTGGTTGTCTTCTCTTGTCGGCAAGACTGATGAAATGTCTGCTGCGGGGAACACGATTAGTGAGTTTGGAATTAAATTTTCAGAACTAATATTTTGTATTTTGCAAAACAAGTAATTACTACTATCATCTTCAAGATTAGTGTGCGAACTACTTTGGTTATCAGAGTTAGGTGAGGAAACGTATAAGCTATCCTTTCAGTGCTCGAGGGATTCGTTCGTTCTGTTCCGTTTCGGGGCTTCTTCACCTTTGTCGACTTTTTTTTTATTTTCGGAAAGGTCGTCCGTGAGCGTAAGTATTGCATTTTACATATGCTATTTATGATCACTGTTCTAAATTAAGCCTATGGTCTAGACTTTTGTTAATCCACTTCATTAGCAAATCATTGTGCTCAAGCAATTGTTTTTTAATATTGCAGAACGACTCTACATCCTCGCAAAGTGTGTTCAAATCGAAGGAGCAATGACTGAAGAAGAAATGGACAGTCTCTTGAAGACTATCGATGTGTCGAAGGCGAAGCTGACTGATTGAAGATTATCCCCATCCCCCCGCCCCTCCGAAATGCCTTGATTTCGTTTCTGTTCAACATGTTCCCCATCTCCTCTCCCCTTCGAAATTATTTGATTTCGTTTCTGTCTGTTATGTTTCTTCTCAAGTTAACTTGCAAGTGAAATAAAGACTTCGGTCATTAAGTCCTTTGATCAATATTAACAAGTATCGAGAAAACCAACATTAAACAAAATTTAACGAATAACAAAATAAACATGGAAAATTGAGAGACTACAGGAGGATGAAGTTGAATTTATACTTGAGACTCTTATGTTCCATGGATACCCTCAGTCGCTCTTCCAAATTCTTCATCAGAGTCTCCACAGTCATTGATGAATTGAACCCATGGAGACTACGATAAGCTGATACTTCGGGCGTTTCGTGG
This sequence comes from Micoletzkya japonica, assembly GCA_900490955.1. Lineage (NCBI taxonomy): Eukaryota > Metazoa > Nematoda > Chromadorea > Rhabditida > Diplogasteridae > Micoletzkya > Micoletzkya japonica. The sequence goes on along the minus strand of LS941021.1, from coordinate 20,008 downwards.
TTGATAGTTAGCTTCATATCTCGTGTTCCCCGCGTCGAAAGCTGAATTCAAATTAATCGTAAGCGGGAAAAAACGAGAAACATAAACAAAAAAAGCTGGCTTGGTTGTTTGAACGCTTGAATTGAGAGCATACCGTAATCCGTAAAAATTTTGAAAGTCTAAAAATCAGGATTATCGCTGTGAAAGTCTCTGCCTTTTGTTGTTGGAATTAAAGGGTCCCTCCAACCATCTCATTCATTCCAAGAGATAACCAATTAAGAGCGGTTGATTGATTGTGAGAGACAAGAGAGGAATGAAGAGACGCAGACAATGAGAGAAATCTTTGCACAGCTTTTTCTCAGCAACGGCGAAGTTTCAACAAAAAAGGAGAGAGCATGAGACTTAGGACATTAGAAGCTATCCGATGATGTCAAAAAATGCATATGGTAGATATTGCCTGGAGGGGCCCTTTAAGTCTCGCGCCTTTTTTGATCTTCCCCTCTCTAAGTCTTTGAAATGAGTTCTGTCATACTTTGCCAGTCTCATCTATATCGCCGTGCTGTAATCAGTAGTATTTACGTTTATATCAATCATCGGTAACTCTCTCTTCTTCATACTTACCGTCAACTTAGTGTATATCGGGACAGATTCGGTATATCTTATACGAGGA
>LS941021.1:4465-19259 GCA_900490955.1 Micoletzkya japonica | reverse complement strand
TGCAAGGCAAATGAGCTGTTTTGAGGGGTTAGAAGTTGCTCAATCGTATTCAAATTTAGTACGCGGGTAGACAGGAGCCTAAGGATTCCAAAAATTCCAACCAGAACTTTCTACGACCATTTCTAATCGAGTTACGGCCTTATTTTGAATATACCGAATATACCGAATCTGTCCCGGTATGAACTAAGTTGACGGTATAATGCTTTGCTGTATACCGACCCAGATTATTTTTATCCTGATCTTTCACTTCGCTCATTTAGAATGCAATAATTGTGTTCGGTAACCGTGGTATCTTTAATTTATATTTTTAGAAGTGTCGATCGATTAGGCCTTCTCAACTTCTACTACGCTCGCTGCGGGGAACACGTCGTTTTTTCTGCGTGAGTATATTGTTCCCTTTTCGCGCTAATTTTTTTCATAATTAGAATGACTCATCGTCTCTTGATCATGATTATTATTCATCCTGACCTCTATCGTGGGTCATTCAAAATTCGATTATCGTACTCGGTAACCGAGTTATCCTTAATTCACTCTTTTTTGAAGTCTCGAGTGGACCAACTCTTCTCAACTCATTCATTCATCCCACATGACGTTACCGTGCTTGGCTGCGGCTTTCGGCGCTCCTGTCGACTCGGCGGACGAAGATGAAGTGAGTGATTGAGATTAGTCTTGGGCCTAGGTTACTGTAAACGGCGTTATTGGTGATATTCATATTTTTTATCGGCGAACAAGGCCTACTGTAGGTTAATTTTAGTGGACAAAGTATAGAATTGCGGGTTAGTGTACTGTTGTTTGTATATCTAGGAGGATTTATATTTTTGCGGATTACCGTATTCCTGACGTTAAAACTCAGGTTACTATAAACGGCTTGGGTTTATGGAAAGTTAAAAATGACTATATTCCAGAGTACAGTAATACGTGTAGCATTTTATTATGGTTTTAGCCCGGATCCGATTCGGATGTGGAGAGGGACATGGAGAACGTCAACACGGGGAACACGAGTACTCAACCGAATCTTACAGTGCAATCTACAGCCGAGACTCACTTCCTTACTGAGGTACTTTTATTCTGTAGTTTTATATATTCATCATGTCTTTACGAATAGCTGGAGGTAATTAGTAGTTTTTTAGACCGAAGAACTCTATCGTAATACGGGTGAAGTAAGGGACAGGATCGTAGCTCAGGCAAAGGTAATTCATGGAATAATAGCTTAACTCTACAATACATTAGAACTTATATGAACGTACTTGGTCGTTCCATATTATTCGCTTATAGAACGAGGTTCTCGCCAAGCATGGTGTTTATATGGTGAAGCGGCCCAAGGACTACGATTATATGTACAACTCCATCGTAAGCAAGATTATAATCTATAGCATAAGCAATTTGTTTGATAGCACTCATTCTACTTTTCAGGAACACTACACAGAGTGCATTCGGGATGGGACTGCAACAGCTCAATTGACTGATGAAGTATGTATTTCTTCTTTACTTATATTGTGTTACCTATGAGTGTATTTCAAATACAATTGTTATAGGAGCGATTCTTGATCAATAATCCAGTGAATAGCGGGGAACACGGACTACAGAACGATCCCTCGACTCATTATCGAACGCCCAAGCCACCCTCTGTGAATCGTGACTCCCGAACGGTTAGTATTGTAGCAGTGAAAAGTTGAAAAGTTGTTTATGCTGGAGTGCAAAGGGTGTGCTTGAAACCCCTATTTTTCGGCAAATAGTAACCTAAGATGGTTATGGTTTTCTTAAAAAAGTCAGTATGAGAATTATAGGTAGGCCCGTAACAGGGTAAATTATAATTCAAATTAGAGGTAAGCCTGTAACAGGGAAAATTATAATTCAAATTATAGAATATGATTTAAGTGAACGTGCTCTCGCGCTGAGCAGCACCATTGTACAGGCTTGAAAAACACAACAAGAGTCTTGGTTTTCAGCTCAAGGACGATTTCTACGAGCATATGGTGGGCGTGATAAACGGGGAACTCATAGCGACAAAGAACAGTGCACGCAACACATGTTTTCATTTCGAAAACGAAGAGTTCATCATTGGCGACAAGGATATGATCATCGCAGTCCCCTCGTACATGGGTACAGTACTCTTATATTGCTTATGTCATTATCATTAATGTTTGAATAAGCATTACTTTTTGTAGTCAAATCACGTTAATAATTTCAAATTTGGAGATGAGAGTGATATGCAACGGCTCGGAAAGCGTTGCTGTGTCACCCTCAAACCCATCAATCTCGTACTCAACAAGGCTCTACACCTACGGGGAACTCTCATACCTTCTTTTGTGGATGGAACTGAAAGAAAAGTATTGCAATCGAAGGATAACCGAATAAAGATCGCCATCTCTATTGGAAAAGTGGATCGGGAGGCAATCGTCCGAGCTCTGGAGCCTTATGCGGGGAACACGAAAACACTACGAGGTCTCGTGTCTTTCAGGTATGGCTTAGTTTGTAGATTATAATTTGATATCCTAGAATAGATCGTATCGAAATAGGACTGAAGTATGTTACGGTGTGCATGAATTGTAGCAAATTATAATTTAAATGGGTTATGGTATGCATGCATTGAGTCAAAGCAGAACTCTTATGGGTGATAGTAGGCATGCATCGAGTTAAGGTTGAATTCAAACGGGTTACTGTAGGCATGCATTGAGTCAAAGTAGAAGTCTAATGGGTTACGGTAGGCATAGATTGGGACAAAATAAACTTAACTGTGTTTAGGGAATCCGGACAGATCTTCGTAGATGCAAGAAAGTCGTTGAATTTCCTCTATAGAGGAGGTTATTATCAAGAGTATCTTGTACATCGAGGATACAGAGGGACGGAGCCGAAGCTTTTTATTATCAACCGGTTAAATTATTGATCTTAATCTCCAATATGCATAGTATTATCATATATCGTATGCCTATTTATGTATTTGTACCAACCACTTGAACTCTTTGAGCTATATTAATATGTTTTTCAACCATAAATATTAAGGTCACTGAAATATTCAATCAAGTCCATCCTGAGATCATCAATGCACTGTTTGGCAATGCTCAATCCGCCAGCGGAACGATCGACAACCCCGTTACCGATGCGAGGCTCAACAATTGTCTAGGTAAGACAGTTGAGATTTCGAGTCATGGAAACTCGACAACAAAAAAAATTTATTACCGAAACCAATAAGAGAGAGGAGGGTTTTGATGTAAATTTTACCGGTTTCTATAGCAGCATCGAAATCGCTATTATACCGGATAATCCCACTGAAATGTGTCGCATGTACCCTCTCTTAATATGCCTTTTTTTCTTATTTTCCCTCAAATTTGCCTCGTAGAATAAGTGATCCACTTTAGCGGATAACCAATAACACGTACGATTACAACCGACATCTAACTGTGGGACAGGGCTTCCCTTTAGAGATCTGATACCGTAGTCAGATTTTGGCTTAAAAATCCATTCTCAATACGCGTCACGTACGCCTCGCGGTTCGCCACTCGCTGTGCATTTTAAATGTTTTGTGTGCGTTGATTTAAACGGTCGTGGATAAGAAGAAGTGATTTGAGAGAAATCTTTATTACAACTCTATTAGGAAGACGCGGGGAACAATTGAATGCCACCCAACTCAAAGCAGTGAAGGAAGCTGTGAATGCTCAACTGTGTATTATAAAGGGTAAAATATTTTATTCTGCTAATCTATCATAATTCCGATGTCATTTAATCATGCTGTTTTACTCAATCCAGGTCCACCGGGCACTGGGAAGACGCACACTCTCGCTGCAACCGTCTACACTCTACTTCTTCTCAATCGAAAGGTCCGGGTGATACATGGTCATAGATTATCAATATTTATAAGACATTGAGAGTCATTCATTTCTTTCATTTCTATCTACGATCTTCTCAATTCAGGTGCTTGTCACCGTGTGTTCCAATCAGGCGGTGAATGAAGCTGCTCTTGCTGTGATTCGATATGCCAAGAATGCGGGGAACACGAGACTCATCGAAGGTGTAGTATGATGCTTGGATTATTTAAATTTGTCCGTACACGAATTTTTGGTTACACATTTTCATCTTTACACACACTTAAACCGTCTAGACAACAAAATAATTAACAGGTGGCCGTCTGATTCGAGTTATGGGAGCCAATACAACTGCAAGGTGTCATCTAATGCTCGAGCAATATCGCCCTCATCATTTCGTGTACGCAGAACCTGACGTATGTTTGATTAGTCTCACGTTCTGTCTTATAAACATCTATGATAATAACAATATTTAATTAGTTTATTTAACAATACGCAATCCGAATACTTCTTTTTATAAAGATACATTACTTGTTTATCAGATAATGGTATCCCCAAGTAACTTTATAAAGCCTTTATAAAAATCTTCATATTTATTTTAGCTCGTCGGTAACCAGGAGGTACTGTACAATGCAGATGTTGTATTCGTTACCGCGAGTGCCTACACCTCTCAGAGGTTCATGTATTTCGCACCGAGGTGTGTATTCCCACAACACTCCTGTGTAGTGCATATATTAGATGGGATTAAAACATTTTCAATTTTACGCTATTCTTTTGTCGACATTCTATTGCAATGGGTCCTGTTATTAAGACCAAGAATGAAAGGGACCCGACTGACCTTATCGATTGTAGGCAATACTTTCATTAGGTACTGATTAAACGGAATGTGGGGTGAGGCTCGGGAAATGGGAACATTCCATATCAAATTAAATTACTCTTCCGAAATAGCTAACGCAAATTATGAAAAATGATTTTCAGTGTGGTAGTCGTCGACGAGGCAGGATTTTTGCCGCTGATGTATTCTTAAAGGGATGTATTCTTTAAATTAAAGGGACACGGAAGTGATTTTCAAGTGAAGCTTATATGAAAGATTCTGTCGTAATTAGTACAAAACCAAAAGGAAAAATTATAAAAATTAATAGTATTTGAGAAATGTTTTTTTGAAATTTCATCCAAGGACGACGTTACTGTGTTTAGCGAAAGGAATTAAGCCAAAAGCGACATTCCTGTTAACGACGGAAGCCCGGAACGAAAAAAATAAAACATGCGATTTTCGAGTTTTTTCTTAAATTTTTTTATTGTCACCATGTTTTTTCTCACATTTTGAAACCTTAGAAGAAATTTCATCGAATTTCAAAACTTTTGGTTAGAGGCTGCTTCCTCCCTTTAAAACAAAAGTGAAAGATTAAAGCAAAATAATCATCACAAAAATAAATATCAATTTGACTGTTTTCAAAATATTTTAAGATCCAGTACCGTATGCACCCGTACATCGGATCCCTTATCTCGCGTAACTTTTATCGGGGAACACTCATGCACGGTACTTCCGAGGTAGGTGAATATGGAAGTATAAACAGCTATAGTGTTTCATGCAATAAAACAGTTCAAATACATATATCAGTAAGTAAATATACCAATTATTACAGGTCGACCGGGAACTCCACCTTTCACTCAACGGATGGGACCCCAGGATGCCAGTCATGTTTATCCATTCCATATCGGAAGAATCGTCAGCGGGGAACAACCTTTCCTACAGAAATCTCGATCAGGTATAACTATCATTCGATAGTTACGACTATTACTCCTCAACAATCGATAACCTTCAATAGGAAACCCTCTTTTTTCTAAGGTAACTAGATATGTTAGATAATTATCTTAGTGAAGGATAATTAATTGAATTCAAATCGTTGAATAAACTATAACAGAAGATTTTGGCCGATCGTATTTTCAAAACTATGTTACAGTGTTCTCTCATCCTCGACGTCATCTGCCCCATCGCCAATCAGAATCCCGACTTGACTATCCTGCTCCTCGTATTTTACACCGGGGAACTCAGAGTATTCACTCAAGCAATGGCCATTCGAAACATCAACAATATCATCGTCAGCACTGTCGACAGCGTACAGGTAATTCTTTTTCCCACATCAGCAGCAAAAATTCAGTTTCATCCTGCGACTGTTACTCATAGTGTTTATTGCAATAATAAGGTAAATAAATATATATCCACTGATACACCTAGGGAGGAGAGGCAGATCTCATCGTACTTTCGCTCTGCCGTTCCAATCCCTTCAAAGACATTGGTTTTCTCGGAACCCCGAATCGAGTCAATGTCGCTCTATCGAGAGCGAAGAAGGGAATGCTCATATTCGGAGATGCCATCGTATGTTTCCTTATTATTAATTTTAAATGTATTGAAACACTCTCTAAATGATAAATTTTCTATAATTTTAGCAAACATAGGACTTAGTACTTACATAGCGCATATATTTGAAGCTATACTAGCCCCTATTGTTAAATTAAATCTGAAATATTATCCATAAATACCTAGACGTTCTGTCGAAACGCAATGTGGAGAAATATTCTCAACAAGACGAATGCTGATGGTAGAATCTTCACTCGAGTAGACAGCGGGGTACTCTATCGAATCGATATCGAGGTATATTATGCGAATGTTCCTATTTACAATCTTAGACATATTCATTTAGCACAGCATGACCCATCCTTTTGATTGCCATCTCGCCATCAAGAATCTTCCCTTCCAAACTTGGGACAACGAAGTTATGTTGTGGATGTCATCAATTATCGGAGCAGGGAAGGGTATGGTTTTTATGGTTTTTGAATGCACACAATCTATGGAGTGCTATTACGTAACTAAGTTAATCTTACCATAGTACCATAAATTGAAATATGAAACTGTGAACAAAGTATCAAAAAATCTAACAAAGAATATATCATTTTCTTAATGTTCAGTTGTCGACGTCAGGCACATCTATTATAAAGTGTACGGTAAGGAGGGTGCACGTTCGGGACGATTCGTGGCTCGAATGACATCTGCCAGAAACGCTGTTCTCGCTCAACAGGCACTGAACGGACAGATCGTCGCGGGGAACACGATTGAGAGTAAATTAAAATTGTATGAAATTAAAAAAAATAAATTTCAGCTCTCTTGAATGGTGGACGATTTTCAATGGAAAGATTCATGACCTTCCCGGAAGTTCACAAACTGGTAAGTGTTTCAAGTTATACCTTATTCACTAATATATACGCTGTGCACATATAAGTGATCTCTTGTTTCTAGAAGGTCATCGTACGAGGTTTCCATCGAGAAGAACCTCCCGACATTCGAGAATCACGATGCAGGGATCTTCTCGGGGGTGTGTATTATTTTATCCATATGGTGTATATGGATATCGAGTGTATTACATTATCTATATGGGGTGTAAGGACATTGAAAGCTAAATACATGCTAAGGACTGAACATCGCACAAATCGAACAAATCATCGTGAAGCATGAAGGATATGAGAAGCCTGAAATGATCGCCTCATTCGGACAGGTCAGCTAAACATGAATAGAGTAATAATATTGTAAGTTCTGTCAGTAGTCTCATTTCTACTTTCGACGAGAGAGCGAAGCGGTGTGAAGAGAGCCCAGAAGAAGTAGGAATGTTGGTGTTAACTGGCGGAACTTTTGCGTCAATAATAGAAGATCAAAAGCGGATAAGAAATATTTAGAAAACGCAAAGTAGCTTTAGCAAATGGAAAAAAAAGCTATCGGATATAGTGTACATGCAGAATTAATGCCTTTGCAGATGGGCGAGGTTGCACGAGCCCTATGTGCGGACCACACGTATTATTCTTCCTCTCTCGTGGGCGCCAGGCAAAAGTATTTCGAAGTCCTACCTTACCCCGTCAACAAGCCTTACCCGTAATTCGCTTAGTACCCCGTTCCCTCCCTCTTTCTCCCCCCCCCCTTCTTCTCAATACATGATAAATATAAATAAATATGAACGTGGTGTATTCTTGGTGAAGCATTTTGTTCAAATAAACACGATAAAAATAAATGACGTCTATAGCTAGATAAAATGCGGTGAAAAGCACGGGTATGCTAATTGGGATTTTTATTGCTGTATTCTCAGCTTCGTTTCGCCGAAGTTTCACCTTCCAGCACATTGAGATACTGTAATCGGACTAGATTGTTGATTACCCAAGTTCTCCATTAAGCGTTTTATCACAATGCTAAAAAACTCACTTACTACAAAGGTCGCTGTTTATAACTGTTTTGGTTGACCACAGCCGGAAGTGCATCCGTCAAACAGCCAACTCTTTGAACCATGCCAAATCTCGAATTCAAAAATTCTTTCTTCTATATTCTCTACTTGGCTTCACCTTTCAGCATATTCAGCCACTATGACGGCGTCATCAGTCTAGATTATTGTTATTACCAAAGTTCTCCACTATGTGTTATATCACAATCCTAAAAAAACTGATTCAGTACAAAAATCGCTGTTTGAAACCATTTTATTCGACCAGAGCCGGAAGTGTATCCGTCAAATAGCCAACTTTTGGAAGCGTGCCAAATCTCGAATTCGAAAATTCTGTTTTCTCTTTCGTATAGTATTTGTTTGAATTCCTTTTGTTTTTACAACTTTGTTTCGTAGAGAATGGACCCTCCCGATGATAAGAAGAATAGCGGGGAACACGAACCATCTCACCCACAGCAACGGCCACCGCAACCCGTCATGCGTCGAACAACAAGGACGCCTGTCACAAAGACGCCGTTTTCACCAGAGAAAAGTGAGTTTTTTCTTAAATCAGGAAATAGTATAAGTTGGCAGATAGGGATAAATTGCGTAACAATAGTGTTTTGTTTCTGTAGATTTTCACAGCGCTATGTGTCTTGGTAACGCTTACGCAGTATTTGATCTATGTTTTAGACGAGAGATCAAGTAGTGTCAAAAGAAGGCTTCGCAGCGGGGAACTCTCCATTCCTGCAGCGAAAAAGAAATCTGAAAGACTGGTAAGCAATAGTCCGCTTAACATCAGAATTCACTTGGACAGATTTTATATTTATTTTTAGTATTGCACTGCAAAAGAGTGCATTGAACACGTGCGTCATGGAATTGTCTGCAGATAGATGTCGATATTGAGGCACCTGGAACTTCGACATCCCGAGTAAGTCTTTATTTTCCAATCCGAATCCTAATTGTGCTTCCGTAAATTCATCCGTTGAAAAGAGGTTATGACCGGAAAGGTATCCGCGTTTTAGGAAATTTTTGTAAACGTTGAATTCCGCGAATTTTGAATTTTGATCACTGTTAAATTATTTTTCTTATTTCAAAAGGACGGTCGAAATTAATCCGATTTTTAAACAGAGTATGGATCGTCTGTCTGATGAAATTTCTTTCGGGGAACTTCGCAATCCAACTGAAGACCAATATACAAGAAGCACTTTGCGCTCCACTGAAAGAAGTGTGTCTAGCAGTGTATTCTTTAATTTATACATCGTCGTTAATAGTTTACGTTCCGGCATAATTCAGATGGGAGGTTGTGTCATATGAATCAAAGAGCGGGAAGCGGGGAACTACCAACTCCCGTTTTGAAGAAGAAGCCTGAAATACCGGTAATTTATTTTTCTTAAATATTACTATGGTTTTGGATGGAGTAATTATCATAATCACATTTTAGGATGTCGGAGTGGAGGTTTGTCAATCCAACGAATGTGTGCTTACTGTCAATGATGCGATGACCTCTCGGGGAACAATAATCGCTACTGATTTGGCTCCTACTACGGAGGAGAATTCGTTGGTGAGTACGGCGTTGGCTAAAAAGTTTAGAAAATATATGAAAATGATGTCTCTACATATTTTCGATATTATTATTTTTTATTTGCTTTACCTCAGACTCTTTTTTACGGAGTTTGATTTAATTGAAGGGAATGGAAGGCCCTCCTATTCGGCGTTCGGGTAGATCGAAAACTCCACGTCGTTCTTTTTCGCTTCATTCGATAATGAACGAAAAAGGTTATTTGGAGCCTGTACCATCCGAAGGTGAGTAGTGCTTAATATATTATAAATGGGTGGTTCAAAAATGCGATTGTTATCACGCCATGTTATACCAGCGAACCGCTCAATGTAACGTTTCTTTGAAAGAAACCATCAAAAACATCTCAATCTACTCATTGATCCAATTAATTTTTTTCCGAATATGGATAAAGGAGGGGATGCATGCCCCTTTCATTCATTAGAGCCGTCATTTTTGCCGGAGAGAGAGCGAATGAGGTTGCTTTTGAGAGGCGACTCCTAATGATATTTCTTTCAATTCAAGTGATTGGAGAGTCGCGAGGGCAAGTGTTATTGGCTACATTGAGGCTTTATTCAAAGTTAATTATTTTCTTTCCGTGAGCGTTTAGCGGAACTCTATGTTACGCGCGTACACGAGTGTTTAAATATACCCAGACCAGACATTTAAATGGCACTAGACACGGAACATGGCCAAATTTCAATTCGCGATACTTTTTGCTTCGTGAGTTCTGATATTCAAAAGATTCAGCGACAACGCGCACGTTACGCTCACCTACGCTCTTGGTGTGTGTATTTCCGCAACAAAAAGCAACATGCGGTAATTTAAAATTCCGTTACAGTATAACAGGCGCATGTTCCGTTTTTAAATGTCTAGCCATTATTGGGTTCGGGAGTTTTGGTTTTTTTTCATTACGGTATTCATAACGGCTCTTAATTAAGGATTAAGGCATTTCGTTAAGTTATATAAGTGCATTATTTGACTACTTATTGTTCGATTTTTCTAGCTGGAGAGCTTTATGAGAACCGTGGAGCACAAAAGATGGAGAATTGGAGAGCAAGGCAAGTCGATGGAGATACTCACATGTCCTCTGGAAAGAAGCAGAAGTGTGTCATCAGTGAGAAGAAGAAACAATACAGAGGACATAAGGCTGTCGATGATGGGTTCGTACCGAAGTGGGTCGTGCCGTCCGATGTCGGGGAACTCGTGAAGATCTGTCCATTCTGTGCCGCTCGACATTTCCGAGACGAACCCTTTCGATGCTGCAACAAGGGGAAAGTGAAGCTCAAAGAGCCGAAACCTCCTCCTCCTGTCCTCGGGGAACTCCTTGCTGGCAGGACCCTTGAAGCCAAGTGTCATCGACAATCCATAGTCAAGCTGAACACGCTATTCTCCATGGGAGCACGGCAGTGTACCCCCGAAGTTATCCCTGGAAGAGGAGTCCCTACTGTCAAGATTCGTGGATCGTTCTCGCACACTGCCTCTGCTTTACGGATACGGAGACCCGGGGAACCTCATCGATTTGGGAACTTGTACACTTTGGATAATGTCGAAGAGGCCGCCGACTTCCGCATCAATAACGATCGACTTGCAAAAGGAATACAACCAAAGGTAATGATCTTAAGTTAAATTAACATACTTTCATTTTTAGCTGATATATTCTCTCTCAAATGAGTTCGCGATGCATAACGAGTTGGCGACATTGTATAAGAACATGGGAGAAGTATTGAAAGAAGAGTAAGTAATTTGGTTAAATCCTTAACAGAAGGAAAAGTCATATGATGTCGACAAAGGTTCATGTAACCCCGCTTTGGCAATTCAAAGTCATAACACCATAATGAGTTCATGAACTCTATATATTTTACCGGACGCTTAGACCATATTCAAGAAAAGATACATGTCATATAATAAATCGCTCAATTACTTTTATCAGAGAGGAGAGAAACGGAGGGTTTTTGCCGCACAAACAACTTCGTATTCTTCGTAAAGACGAGATATATGCTAATCCCACAGCTCAAAAGCTGATGATCGGGGATCATCCGGGACGATACAATCAACCAGATAATACGATGGTAGCAATATTGTACAGTGTATGTTTTATCATCATGTTGTCAATTTTCGGGGTTTAATTTTATTACAAATATTATAGATGGACGATGACGAAAGTCCTTTATTACCGAAAGGCCTCAACATATATCCGTATCACTCGGGAGGGCAAAGTCACGAAGTTCCCTTCTTCTCTCCTCTCATTGCACCAATGTGTTATCCATTTATATATTCCTATGGGAAAGTGGATTTTGCCAATTCTACCATTCCGACCGTCGAACCAACCCCTTTAACGAAAGAGGAAATGCAGGTGCCAAGGTCTACCTATAAAATTTGTCAATTATAATTTTAGGTTTTCTTGGATCTTGATAGGGATGAGAGTGAAGTTGATGACGATGATTCACAGTCAAACAAAAGCTATAAGTCCGGGGAACTTGATGGTTAGTTATCGACGATAATGATTTCGTCCAAAAATATTTTTAGACATCATGTTGAGTGACTTAGAAGAGGAACAGGAAGATGAGGCAGACGAAAATGAGGAGCAGTGTGAAGAGAGTGAAGAGAGTGAAGACTCAATAGAGGTATTATTCCATGTGTAGTCTATGGTCGTACCTATAAAAATATTTAGAAGGGAAGAGTATTAATTGATGAGGACGAAGAAGGGTTACCCGAATTCCCTGAAAACGACTCAGAAGTTGAAGGGATTCAATTGTTGAGGAAGAGTGAGGTATTTAAAACCAGCTTGTACTCATTATTTTTGAAAAAAAATTTTATTTTGATTTAAAAATCATTTGTTATTGCATTTTTTAATGTTTTTGTTATGTGTATATAGCATTCAGGAACAGGAGGAGGATGGCGCTCAAGAGACAGGGCCTAGCGGGAACACTCAAGCTCACAACCTATCGAAGCGCTGAGTGATCTTGACGAAGCAGAAGATGGAGTTCAAGAAGTGGATTCTGATCATGCAGAAGACGACAATAACGATGAGGAGACTGAAGAAGGAGAAGACAGTGGAAAGAAGCGATCGGGGAACAAGCGTGCTTTCGTGAGTCATCAGCAATGGTATCGCTATCGGTTATCGAGGAGAACAACGAATAAGGTACCATACGTTTGTTCGTTATCTGTAATAATGCTAAGGGTAGAAAATAATGTACTTATGTTAAGTTTCGATATCATCATATATTCTCCTGTGGACGACTTGCACAACATAACATTCTTGATAATGCACTTCGCATTAATCAGCAACGAATGTATCATGTGCAGCAGCACTTCACAGAAACGAGAACGAGCAAGAAGTAATAATTATTTTGTCTGATTCTTATTCCATGCGATGTTATAGTAAACACTTGTATTATAGGAACAGTTTCTTCAATGCAATGGCAGCAAAAACGGAAAAGAGGAATCGTCGATTGGGAATGACCGTACAAATGCCAGCTACAGTGAAGATGTTTATTTTTTTCTTAAATTTCGTGCTTCAGCTCTTTCATGCATATAAATCCGATAAGTTATTAATTAAGGGTTCGCCACAGTATCTGAGAAAAAAGTATGAAGACACAATGGAAATGGTCACACAGACAGGACCACCTGATTACTTCATAACCTTTACCGCAGATCGTAAATGGCCTGAAATTGAGGTTGGTGCTTATGCTTGCTGCTTACGATACATGTTTATGTTGCCCAATTGCGGCTATTTGTTATGTGTCTATGTTTTCATTCTACTCTTTCAGAGGTATCGAAGAAAAGGGGATACATGGGCGGATATCTCTGACATTGCTGTTCGCGCGTTCTTACTGAAGTTCGCGGAACTCAAACAGCTACTCTTCAGGAAGAATATCTTCGGTAAATGGAAAGCTTACGCCTATTCACTGGAGCTACAGCAGCGAGGTATAATTTAGTTGTTTTAGTTTTTTCACTGTGATCTGCTTTAAGGTTTGCCACACGCGCACATACTCATAACTATGACTGACGAATGCAAGCCTACTCCGGCCACAGTTGATCGAATGGTGTGGGTATGTCTTATTAAGTAAAGCGGTTGAATATACTTACGTTCAGGCTCATTTACCAAATGTGGAAGCTGAAGTTGATGAGAAGAAGAAGGAGGTTCTACTGAAGATCCGAGAGCTTGTTGAACGGCATATGGTGCACACTCCTTGCTCAGGCAATGGAAAGGCTTATTGCCGGTTGGTTCTTAACTCAAGAATTCGAATTTAAGCATTTGTTAATATTCGATAAGCCCTTATATAGGTTCGATAAGTTTTACTGTTTTTTTCAGAAAGGACATGAAGCGGGGAACTGGTGCAAATGGCAAGCGATGTACCAAAGGTTTCCCAAAGGAGTATTCTGAGAATACTGTGTTCGCCCCCGACGGCTACGTCATGTTGCGTCGTCCGGATGATGGACAAACCGTTCTCAAGATCACGGATTACAAGACAAAGGTAAAATGTTTTCCTTTTTCGCGTATCATTCTTCTTCGATTACTAAACAGTTCTACAGACCGGGGAACTCGCTGACAATCGATACATTGTCCCATACTGTCCGTGGCTCTTGCTCATCTTCAACTCACATATTAATGTGGAGATCTGTAGTACAGTAAAGGCATGCAAGTACATCTTTAAGTACATTTTCAAGGTAATTCTCTAAGCTATTGGAAGTTATTATTAAGATATTATTAGGGCGTTTTGCTAAGGTATTATATTAAGGTTGCTAAGGTATTATAATTAAGGCATTTTTCAGGGATACGATAAAGCCATCGTCGAATTCATTGAGAGGTCGAGAGCAAGTGACGGAAGCAGAGGAGGTGCACCGAATATGAGTAGTGTCGCCATTGGAGGTCATGTAGTGCTACCTCGTGCATCAGCAGTCCCGCTCTCTAAGAGAGCTCAGCTCGAACGAGATGAGAGAAAGAGACTTACAGAGGCGAACATCCCACTGTTAGTTATTTGACCCTCATCTTCTTCAATGTGTTTTCTAGATACGACGACAACGGTTTGAAGACTCTCTTATACGACGAGACCATTATCATCGAGGCGTTGGTGTCGCACCTGTCTGTGCACGAACCATGATGCGAAAGAGTGTACTGGAAGGACGGACAAGAAGAAGAAAGAGAACTGCAGCTACGAGCGGGGAACTCTACATCTCAACTAACG
>LS933369.1:82946-95011 GCA_900490955.1 Micoletzkya japonica | reverse complement strand
TGTTCCAGACATGTCAGTTGTTGTCCACGTGCTATCTCTATCTCTCTAGATCTCTCGTTATCCCATTGACTCTTTTGTTATCCGCGTGGGCTAACATGCGTCAATAGGCTAGGTCCGGGAAAGAATGACTAAGAGTTAGATGATGAAATTGTGAGATACTTTGCCCTTGGAGATACTAGATTACCCCTATACATGATATTACAGAACCACAAATAAAATTTTATGGCGAGCTTACGAGATTGGCCCGCATAAACGCATAAATATACGGGATCTCTCTTTTGCAAAGATCACAGTTTCCTGCGCCATGGGGGATTTCAAAATATGGAAATAGTACTTGCAATATCCTGTCATGTGCCAGAATGCCATAGGCCAGCGGGAAGTCCAATTCTTCTTGAGTTGGCTTCGACTTGCGGAAGGGCAAGATCTCCTTGTAGAGCGCACACCTGCAATGAGGTTAGTATATAAATAATAATATGATTGAGCAAAGTGTTCCGTCAGTTGTTTCCCTTCAGATGAGAAAGCGAAGCAGTATGAAGAGAGCGCAGAGGAGTTCCGTAAATTATTTACGGAACTCCTCTGTACCAAGCGAATAGAGTTATCACTTTGATGACACTTTTGCTTACTTACTTTACCGTTCGCACTATTTCAACTCGAGAATATCGTAAAATGAGGAAAATGAGTAAAGAATAAGAGAAATGGACCTGTCGGTGCTCTTCTCAATCTCCGCGAGTATCGCCTTCTCATCAATCGTCACATTCTTCAACTGTGCAATAGCTTTTGAGTTCTCGTTCATAGCGGACCTGTGCATTTCGTAGTAGAACGTTGTTTTAAAATTATCATGGACTACTTCAAAATTATACAAAAACAGATTGAAAAGTGAAAACTTAGTGGTAACCTGCATGTTTTCAGGGAGACCGCGTCTAAGATTGGAGAAGCAGGAGAGCGACCGTCTAGGGAAGAGGAGGGTGGAGTCGTTGATTTGGGGATTCTGAACAACTTTAGACAGCTTGCTGTGTAGTTGAATGTTGCCGGAGTGTTTTCTACATACACGCCCATTGACAGCAAAAACGGAGGCAATTAGGAAAGCGAAGGAAAGGTTGCTGAGCTCTCAACGGTAAGAGAAAGTACGTGGTTAGCGGACTTCCGCAATCGATGTCCTTTTTCAATGTCAGTAGTAAGTTCTTATCTGTAAGCAGGTAGGAAGGCATAGCTATATTGCCGAACTTACTCGGAATTGATAAAGAGGTAGATAATGAGGATCGTCGATAGAAAAGAGTAAACAATGAGAAACTGGCGAAAGGTCGACTGAAATTGATTGGAATATTGTTTAGCTTTCGTATCTTTCGTATTTTCGAATATTCTTTCTTTCTATATAAATTGTAAAATGGGGTATTCAAGAAAAATGCTGAACGTAAAGCACGCTTACCCCGGATAGCTATCAGATAGCAATTTTTTCGTTTCGGGCTAGTTATTGAGCAGCACTCCTAAATGAAATTAAATTAAATTAAGCTTACCGAGAAGAGCCAGTTAGCGCGCAGGGGCCATTTCATGGCATCGGTCCTCGTTCTGAGCGTGTCCTTCTATACAGTTGGAGTGGGCTAGTTGGCTATCTATAAGAGTTATCATGAGACTATGAAAACAAAACATCAATAATGAAGTACAGCTGCCGTAATAATATATAACTGTGAGCAAGATTTTGTTTAGCAATTTATGTTAGCAAGATTTTGATGAACGTTGGTTTTGTTCACGGAAAAAAGAGATAGAGAAGGAGAGAGTAAAGTATCACGGCATAGCGGGCTAACGCAAAATCGACGTGGCCAATGCAAATGAGCTGAGTGTCGGCGACTGATCGTTAGTGCCATGGAAAATGCGGAAGAATTGATCACAACGGATAACTCACCACCTCGTACGATTCTTTAAAGGCAACGCCTATTAGAAGAAACGCGACAATGAAATATCCTGCCTTGTCAATTAGCGCCCAGAAACGTTTTCTTGAAATTGACAAATGCGAGCTCAAGTAGGAAAAGGAATTGGAGAGTGAAGAAAAATATTATCTTACGAATGCCACCTCTAAAGTATTTACAAAATATTGAATCTTCTTATTGTTAGAAAAAATATATATTGGAAAACGTAACCAAAAACTCAGAATTCTTACAATTAGTTAACGAGATCTCTGCTCTATGCATATAGATACAGCTTACCATACCCATCCGAACTTTTCGTTCTTGTAAAGCTAACAAGCCATAAACTGTTGTCGGGCATACAGAGACACTTGAGCGAATGACACATAGGACGAATGTGACGTTTAGTCACAAAGCACTAGAGGTTGGAGAGAGGGGCAAGGCCGAGGGAGAGAGCAAGCAAACCAGTGATATTCCGATTTCATGGACAACGAATGTCGAAAGCGAGGTGAATCCTCTCTGCGGTTTTGAAAAGCATGCATATAGATATTGAGAAGTCCACGTGAACCTAACATTTTCGTATTTCATTCAGATAGATAGATAGATAGATAATTACTGCAGATCACAAGGAAATGCGAGTAATAAGTGAAAATACAGAAGAGAAGAGAAGAGAAAAAAATGGCACATGAAAAGAAGCTATTTGTTCGGTAATTTTGTGATGCGGTATTGAGAGAAATTATGAAACCAGGTCCGCGACATCGGGAGGGTTTTGTAACGAAGTGGTGGGGAACGGAATCAGAAATTCTTCGCTTCCGGTACCGGACCTGTCAGCGAGAGTTTCAAGTTTTAGAGTTTTGTTTCTCAGTTCGCTGGAAGGCATATTTTCACGAGTTTTGCAGAAGCATCTCATGAAAATACGTCGTGTATAATAATTTTGCACTCTCTCAAGCTTTATCTTGTCGCAAGTTTGGAAGGGGCTATACACAGTAGTACCGTTTTCGAGGATAGAGCGAACATATATATGGTCGTTCGCCTAACCGTTTCACTTCCCGCGCACTAGACTGAAACCCTATCTCCTTAATTCACTTGTTATTGATGCGCGTTTTTGAGTGTATTTCGCACCCTTCATTCCAGGCTGCATATCTGTTTAAGGAAAAGAGATAATGAAAACAATGTTTGCAGTTTCTGAAGCATTTGAAGAGCTCTACAAAACTATGTTTGCCGATTTCCTGAAAAAAAATCTTTAGAATCGCAGCGAGTACTAAACCATTAGACATTTAGAGCCTTCTAACTCTTGAAATATGCATTACGTCAAATTATAATCAGCACAGTTCAATAGTGCATAAAAAGTTGCACAAATACTGAAAAAAGAGAAAAATCTATTGGTTGCATTTTGTTTTATGCGACTTTAATCAATTTTTTTTCGTGAAACTACCGTATCCTCGGCTTATGGTAGTTTTTTAGAATCTCCATGAAAAGATGCGTAATAACAGTTCAAAGAGCAGCGCGGTTCCCCCATAAGGTGACATCCCCTACCCGTTGGTGATCTTCAACCTGTTCGGTTGCCTAATGTCTATTTATCTCGAAGCTCTGTGGAGCTACCTCAAAACTTTCGTTTATGACCTAGACTAACTTTTCATGGAGTTTCTAAATTTATACCTCAGATCATGCGAAAAACTACCGTAAGCCACGGATACGGTAGTTTCACGAAAAAAATTTATTAAAGTATCATAAAACAAAAGGCAACCAATCGATTTTTCTCATTTTTTCAGTATTTGTACAACTTGTCATGCTCGATTGAACTGTGTTTATTAGAATTTCACGTAATGCATATTTCAAGAGATATAATGTTTTAAATGTATAATGGTTTAGTACTTGCTGCGCATCTAAAAAATTTTGAAGGAAATCCGCGAATGCAGTTTTGTAAGCTCTTTAAATGCTTCAGAAACTGTAAACATTGTTTTTCATTATCTCTTCTCCTTAAAAAAGATATGCAGCCTGGAATGGAGGAAGGGTGCGAAATACACTCAAAAACGCGCATCCTTTAAAGGTGGTGAAAATAGAATGACATTCAAAACTCCCACCACGAAGAACCTGTGCAGACTCAAAAGATTACGGTAATGAAAGCCAAGCCAAACATTCGGCCAAACGTAATTTTCCGCAGACTATTCTGCGGATATCTTACTGTACTAGGTCTAAATAATTGTTCGCGCCTTTATTTTTTGAATTCCCTGTACGTATGTTTTTGATTTCTACTATGCTTTTGACTAGAATTAGTGCCCCAAAATCACAAAAAGCAGACTTGATGGGTGCCTGAAAAATTCTGTTTACACCACCTTTAACGGGCTCGTTCTCGGAGATAAATGAAGATATTGATGTTTTGATTTCACGGTTCTACTTCCAAAGATATGCTCTTCAATCCCTATGAATTGGAAGGATAACTATTTTTCGCCAGTGCGCGGGCTTGGTCGACAGTAGAGGATACGAATAGTGTACTTTCGACGATACGTTTCGTTGTTTTTGATGGCCAGAAGCGTCGCGGTTATGAATGATATGTGAAACATAAGCATCAAAAGTACACGACTCGTATCCTCTAGTCGACAGTTAGGCAAACGGCCGTATAATTTGTATGCATTCACAAGTATATCTTCTTTTCGAGTATGCAATGCCCTTAGTATCATACTACCGGCAAGCAGAGAATTTGTAGTGACCAATTAAACATGTTGGGGAAAGGGACCGCAGACTTTCAAAGCTTTTTGCTTGCAGATTCTGCAAGCAATGCAATGCAGAACCTCAAAGCTTGCCGAAATATACGGTTAATTAGGAGATTTGCTTCTGCAACGCATCGCATTGAAACAAATTCAACTTCGCTTGTCCTTGATCAGACTATAGTGTAAAATAATGATAAACACTAATTCGAAATTATACAGGGAGCATGAACAGGAGAGGAAAGTTGGACAATAGGTACCATCGTCTGGTCAGACCAAGCAATCACTCCATTTCATGGGATTGAACCAGATTAGGGCTAATTTCAATAATTCCACGAATAAACCGAGTAAGGCGATTGTCTGTGTTTTCGCATTTCTACCTCCTCTTCTTGCCACTCATCTCCGTTGGTAGAATTTTTGTGAAAAAAATATTATCTAGATAGTAGTAGCAGAAATTCACAAGTTTTTGTTACAAGTTCCAAGTGGAGTTGCATTCACAGAAATTTCGATGTAGGAATTTTTGCAAACGAACATCACATTATTAGCATAAGAATGTTCCGAGAGAACCGTTACAGTTGCCGTTACCGTTACTGAAGAACCATTTTCTTTTAAGATTCGCAAGGGTTCTCCTTTTTTACGCTTTTTGACATATCCTCGTATTTATAGAGTCTGAAACATAACTCAGAAAAAGCGTCAAAAAAAAGAACCCTGCTCCACGCAGGAAATGAACACAAAACAAGGAAACGCATTGATTAAGCCGTATACTTCAGGATGATAACGAGGCCTTCAATTAAAGGAGCCGGCCCACGAGTACGGTAGCATTTGTATTCGCGCGCTACCCTGATATTCCAATTTAGGCCTTTCCGCTCGTTTTTTCTGGTCGTTCTTTTTCTTAAAATTATCGGAACAATGTGAAAAGTCGTTTTGTCAATGAATCAGAGCTGTATCTCATCTCAGTCGTCGAATATATCAGATTTTGTGAAAAGTACGTTGCTCTTTGCACCTTCAGAACTCAGCGGAGAGTAAATGAAATCGCGTAAGATTTGGAATACCCGATCAAGATGATTATATCTTCTAAATGACCTAAAGAGCCAATATGGCCAGAAACTCGTGGTACGGCTCCTTTAAAGGAAAGAGGAGGAGGACGCACTTTGCCGTGAGACAGTCAAAGGCAACGCGGCAACCAAAATCTTGCCTCGAGGACTAAGAATAGCCTCCGGAGGGAAAGCCGCCCATCAGACGGATGCAACAAAACCCCTTGAGTAGCAACCACGACATCCTCAACGTTGATTTCGGGACGCATCGCTTGCGTAGTGGTTGGAGCAGCGAGAGCTGGTTGTTAGGAAACAGCGGATTAGAAAAGGGTGGAGGGAAGAGATTCGAGGCAATTTTATTGTATGTCGACGGGAGCTCGAGGCAAGAACAAAGAGGCAAAGGTGTCTTCTGAGGAAAAGAACAGTGAAGCCAAAACTGTGGGAAAGGAACAGGGAGTACTAATCGGACTCATTTGAGCGCTTGGTTTTTCATGTGGCTTGGTTTCGTGTGCTATAACGTGGACCTATATAATGCGTGAAATAGCCATGAAAAAGAGCTGATTAGACAACATCAATAAGCAGGATATGTACTGATTGTGGATGTTGCAGGAAAGTCCGATCAAACAATCTCACTACGAAATTCGACCGTCGGCTTTACAATGTAGCTGAAGATTCATGATAATGGTCATGGGTTGTTGTGTACCCGTGCTACTCTGTCGTTTGGGGGGGGGGTTGTAGAATAGTAGTCGAGTCACATCTCGGAACAACGTTAAAAGAAGGGATGCCTGCCGTGTTGTTCAATCAGGACCTCTTCTATTGTTCCCTCGAGGGAAAGGGCAGGATGCGAGGTCTCCTCTTCCCTTGCGACCTATATGTACTATGGATCTGGGGTTCTCGATTTTTCCGTTTTTCTCTCCCCTGTTTTCGGTGGGAATCTCTTGGTAGCTTCGATTTCCAGATCCCTCTTGATCCTCTCTTCTGGATAGCCTCCAAGATTGCAATCGTATCCGAGATCATGTCGATCAGTTCATCGATTCTCCCTCCGAGAGATTGCACCTGCATTCCTGGAAAACTTCCGCTATCTGTCGGTGTTGCCCTCACCTTAGCCATCCATCCGTCTACCTCTCTTTATGTATCTTCAGTATCCTCGAGAGAATTTCTAGACTAACATCGATTGCCTATCGTCTCTCGATCGTCGACATGCGAGTGTGTGGGATGGGGGAGGAAGTAAGAAAGGGGAACGCGTGGTACGGTAGTTCAGTAACCTAATCTAGCAGGACATAGGGGAAGGGAAGGAGTTTTAGGGAGTTGTAGCTGATTCGGCCGGGTTGAGATTTTCGGCCGATGCACCATGTAGTGCACACAGTTGACACGACATGGTGCATCGGCCGGGAATCTCTCGCGTCCACAACGAGAAGGGGACAGGGAGGTAAGAAGCCCTAAGGGGCAGGGGGAACGGAGAGTAGGACTACCTGGGGGGGGGGTCGACAAACTCACTCAGGTCGACAACTCACAGCTACGTCTGGTCAGGCCAAGGGGGCGGAGTCTTATGGCCTTACTGCACCACCCCCAATGGTCTGACCCAGGTTAAAGAAAAGTGAACGTTGAGAGATCGTTCCGCTAAACACCGTAAAACTTCAGCCGGAGCCGGCCTTTAGCCTAAGCTGGTATTTTACCAAGAGAGTTTCACTGTATTTAGTGCGCTGCAAAGATTTCCCGAAGTTCATTTACCACTGTTGTGACCACGTCACAATCGTACAATCGTACATATCTTTTCCCTTACACGGGCCACGTAATGCAGAAGGAATCTCCGTTCCCTTCCCTCTCTCTAGGCTGATTCATCTGTACACGCGTATATAAGGCCAGCGAGCGCCTATTCTTCGGGTTTCATGTGTGTTCGATCTTGGCATGATAAAGGATTGAGAAGAAGAGGTTGCGTTATCTCTTGCGTTCCGCGAGATGGCGACCACGATAAGGTCCCCTTATCGATAAATCTATATAACCACCAACAATAAGTACTATAGGTTTCGCAGAGGCTGGGGTACCCTCTTACTATATTTTGAAGGTGGAGGGGGTGACGGAGGTGAGGAGGCCGGCATGGACGGCTGGAGAAACACGAATGGGAGTGAATGACTCTCGTCCCCAACCCTTCGCCTTATGCCCCTTCGCCACATGCTAATAGCTTGTAATACGGTATCTTTATGCTCATTTCCTCTTTGCCTTGGACAATCGTTCATTTGGTCTGTATCGAATCTCTTCGGCGGACGAGTGATGCGCAGCGTTCTCCACAGAAAATGCCCATTTGTTTCGCTTTCGTTAGAGAGATTTTACGTCATTTTTTTATGAAATTGTTGTTTCAATTGATTAGAGTGAAACTTGTGTTAATTGTAGTGACCGATTTGTGTGATATCCGAGTTTTTCCGTGACAACTCTATCTATGGAGCCATAGGTCTCTTTGATCGAAGCCTTCTAAAATGTCATAAATTTAGCAGGATTATACAGAAAATAATATTTTATACACAAAGTGTAATCATTATGCAAGCTAATAGTAATAATTTTTCCAAAAATAATTAAAAAAAATAATTCACAGATAACTATCTATTTAATCACAAATGAGCGGAAGCAGGGTGAAGAATGCTTCTGTTGCCTTTCTCGTTCACGATGTGGGCGGCGTGACCGTGATGGTCTTATTTGTGACGCTCGCATCCCTCTTGTAGAGGTAATTGTAGAGGGCAGATTCTTGCGGATACTGGAACTGATGACGATAAATATGCAGGCATAAGACGAGTGCAGGGCGCAGTCGGAGAGTTGCGAGAAGAAGTTGAAGAACTCCCAGGCTTCGATCCACTACAAGGGACATTCCTTTTTACACCGCTTTATCCGCATGAACTTCTTTTTTTGCGGTCTAGCTACATTTAGGAAAAAAATTGGCTCAAGCCATGGGAAACTCACGTTGAGCAACGCGATATCTCCATTCTTGTAGTAGTAGATCTCGTTCATGTAGTAGAGAGCATAGGAGATCTTGATGATTTATCATATATAGTATGATTTTCGACCATTCTCTCACTATTGCTAAGACGCTTCAGCGTGAACTAATGAAATGAAATAATAAAATCTCACTAGCTGTGCTACTGACGTCACTCCTGCCTGGATTACGAGTAGGTTTTCACGGCGCATGAAAGCGCGCGTTGTCGATACACTAAGTTAATATACTAATTAAAATAAAGAATAAGAAATTTACGAAAGCTAGGAAGTTGAAAGAATAAGAAAGTGCCAGCGATTGATCTCTTCTCCTACGGGAAAATATCATGTTCTATCTATTTCTCCAAAAATATTATACCCGGCCTTGGAGCAGCGCCATCTCACATAGATGTACGTGAAAAGATTGGACGCAAGCGAAAAGAGAATGAGAGTGATGTCGGTTATTTGTACGTACTGAAAATTGTAAAATCATTATTGAATAAAACGCCAGTCTATACTAGACAAGTTGAAAACAATTTACGTGGGTAGAGATCAGATATGTTACTACTAATTATATTTAATTCGTTGCAAATACAAAATTTCATACTCCGGTAATCTGTGCTTCAATTGGAGATAGATGAGGAGAGTTGGTGCGAAGCTGAAAGCTGGGATCGATGAAGAACTCGAAGATCCAACGGCCGAGAATGAGGATCCAACATGGGACTAGCCAAGGAAGGGTCGACCTGCTGGAAGGACACGTGGTTCCACTCGAGAATGAAAGTTCAATTCGTGAAGAATTATCTTGAAACGATGTAAAGAGAAGTATCTAACAGAGTGAATGTGGGTCTTTTTATAACTACCTATGTTTCATCCACCAACAAGTTCATTAGGCTCATTAGTAGGGGATTTGATTACGAAATATAACTGAATGGGATGTTTTGCGTAGCAGCTAAATCGTAGTGAAAATAAAAACTCTTTGTTTGCCCTTTGGTATTAAATAATGAAAGCTTACTTCTGGAAGAGCCAGTCATCGACGTCCGATACCGTACTGATCATGAGCCGATTGATGGAGATAAGTGTTGTCAGGTAGATGAGAGCCTTGTTTGACAAACTTGTACTTTGCATTGGAAGAGTAGAAAATCACACTTTTAAACGTTAAAGGATCGCCTAAAGCACGTGTATTCTAATTGGGGTTTAGATTGCTTCACTCTCTGCACTCTCTCACTTTGCACGGTCTCTCGTTCGGCGAATGGTTGTACTAAGGGCGATAGTGAAGCTAAAAACAAAAATCAGAAAATGGGAATGCCTTATTCGGAATCAGGATGAACTGATATCATGGCGTAAAGAGTGATTATTGTTAAAAAATGGGTTGTGGGACCCTTTAAGATAGAAACCTTAATTATCCACTCCATTCAATATCTACCATTTTTTTCATAATTTTTTTCATAAGATCATTAGTTAACTGTCAGTGTTCTTCTATAGTTTCGATCAATTTTTCTTTTTTACTCCCTTGTAAGCAAATTAGCCTCAACATGGCTACGGTACTGATTCAGTGACTTCTCCTTTAATTTTCTCCGTTTTGCTCTCCTTTAATTTCTCACCATTCTCGAGCTATACGCAAAGGCGTAGATGAGATCGAATGTGTAGTGGAACGGATTCTGAATGCGACTAACTCATTGTCAGTGTCATGAATGTATTTGCAGCAAAATCATTGTTATTGAAATAAGTGATATGGTCTTACGGTTTCAGACGTGAACCTTCGGTAGGACTTGTAATACTGGCACAGATTTCCCATGGTATGCGTTACGAAGTACATTAGATCAACGAATGCTACATTG
The DNA here is from genome assembly GCA_900490955.1 of Micoletzkya japonica. NCBI lineage: Eukaryota > Metazoa > Nematoda > Chromadorea > Rhabditida > Diplogasteridae > Micoletzkya > Micoletzkya japonica. The sequence goes on along the minus strand of LS933369.1, from coordinate 84,569 downwards.
CGAAGGAAGACATAGAAGGGAGCCTGAGCGTAGCATAACTGCTTAGGGCACACTAGGATCTTGCCGATTTGATATTCAACTATTATACAAGTCTGTTGAAAATGTTCTTTTCATGGCTGTGCTTGACGATCAATTCATAGTGAACCTTTATCATGTTACCCTGTGGTGGATGAAGCATACCCATAAAGGTCCAAATTGAATGCTCTCGATTATACCTTCATGTGCTCCTCGCACGAGCGAAACAGCGACACGGCGAACATAACGGTTGGGAGAATGCCGACGGGGAGGAAGATCAGAGGAAGGATGTAGATGGTATACTGTGCCCTCTGGATCTGCAGTACTGGTCACTACCTAATCTTTGATTCTAGGATGAGAGTATACCGCATACGATTCTCATTAATCGAAGCCAGTCATCAGCCGCGTATTTATGCAAATTTTCAGACATAAGCACACATTCACCGGTTGAGGCACATTCACCGGTACAAATGGTAGGAAAATCTTTCGTGAGTTGCGATCATTGATATTTTTGATGAGACTCTCCATGCGAGCTAGCCTTGCGTGAAGAGTGCGGACAATTTAGGAATGAGTTACTGTCGGAAACATTGTCTCGTCCATAATTAGGGCTGGAAAACCGGATCACTTTCCTAGGTTGGGTTTCAAAGTCAAAATGAACCGGTTCGGTTAAACCGTACTTGCAACCCTATCAGTAACGCCATAATACTTACGCTGAGCGGCGTGCAGGAATAGTGCACGACGGGGGGAAAGACCGGCAGTGGATGTTGTCTTTCGTACGCCAAGTACGTGAGGTTGTCCCAGTCTTCGTGGGTGCAGAAGGTCTCGGTGGGATAGTGGCCGACCGTGCACAGATACTCCACTGCGAGCGAGCTGTCCGTGATGGCCTCGCACCGATAAAACAGCGAAAATTCGCTGCAAGGCCGTTTCCGTTTCCTGTTTTCGGACATTGCATAATATGCTTGTATCCTCTGGTTAATTATTTGCGAATTAATGGTGGCCTCGTCATAAACTCTATCATTTTCGTACATTCTCTCCATTAATTTTCAATTAATCACAGTGATTCGACCCTAAAGGGAGTGCGGCATTATGACGTTTAGAAAACGTCGTCCGCGCCGTGCACTCACAGGCACACCACGGCCTACTCTCTAAAGGAAATTTTGGCGCTCGCGCACCAGTTTATCATTTTTCTTCCAGTTTTTTGCCTTTATTTGTTGAATATTAGGGAAAGTTTCATATATTCAAAAGATCTAAGCAAAATATCAGTGAAAAGGTGCATTTTGACCCTGCTGAAGACGTAAAACCCTTATTTCTCAGAGATTATAAGAGACTGAAAAACGAACTTAGTGCCATCTGAAAGAGCTTATACCCTTCCACAACACTACGAAGAGTTTTGTTTCGATTTTTTTCCATACTCGGAGAAAAAGCAAATAAATGAAATTGAAAGATGCCTTTTTGAACCCTTATTTCTCAGAGATGAAAAACATCATGATCATCTTCTTCTAGATATGGATAGTATGCTTGGTCGTCTAAAGCGCTACGGAGAGTTTTGTTCGAATTTCTCAGGAATAATATTGTTATACCCTGCCAAAGTTGCTCCGTCGCTCTTCC
>LS933369.1:14128-31016 GCA_900490955.1 Micoletzkya japonica | reverse complement strand
AAACACTTGAAACAAGGCCATATCTCGGCTGGGAAAGGTCGTACAGAGTTCTGGTTGGAATTTTTGGAATCCTCAGGACGAGATCTATTTGTGTATCAAGTTTGGTAATGATTCATCAAGTTTAAAGACCTTTAAAACGTAAAAATGTGGCATTGGAGAGGTTCGAACAGGGATAGCGAGAATTTCATTCAGTCAAGATGAATAAAAGCCGATTTAACCGGTTTAGAGTTGTCTAATCATCACCAAACTTGATACACAAGTAGATCTTGTCCTGAGAATTCCAAAAATTCCAACCAGAACTCTGTACGACCTTTTCCAGCCGAGATATGGCCTTGTTTCAAGTGTTTCAAACACGGCTCACAATTTACTAGCTTGACGGTACGATCATTAGTCTCCTAGACCTATACATAAGACACATTACTTATGGCACTGCCACAGATATTTAGACTATCAAAATACGTATAATTGATCGTAATTTCAGCTGTTAGAAATTATTGCAATACAACCATTATATAATTATACTTCACTTACTCGTGAATATTAAACTCCGATCCGTCTCCATGCGTCTTCTGCATAACACCCAGCATCTCGAGTGCCGAGTGTTCGATTATCGGCCGGATTTTTCTCAGTGAAGCAACCGAGAAGGAAGGTGTAGAGACGGCCCTGAGAGAAGTTTTTTTTGTTAAAATTATATTCCAAGGAGCTTAGACAACGATTAATGAACTTACATATTTACTATTTTATAAGAATCCTCTAAAAATTTTTCAAAATGTATAGTTTTATCTTATCTTTTTCATAATATATAATCTTATCTTTTCCTACCTTAAAAATAGGCATCGCTAAATTCTATCTCGTCCTTTCCTACCTTGCAAAAATATGTCATCGATAAATTCTATCTTGTCTTTTCCTTACTTGCAAGAAATTCTAAAAGTATACCTCAACCGCTTCCAAGTCATGCCACTTGCAGTGAGCACTGTCTGGTATTCGCTCTTTTCAGGATCCGAAGCTGGAGAGAGATTCTGAACAATGAAGGCATTAATTTTTTCTTTCATTTTCAAAATTATTTACTCTTTAAAATCGCCTCGTAATGGCGCAGAAACATGATGGGTTGAAATTGTGATTTTTTCATATTCTCCTCAAATAGATCAGCGGGAAAATAATATTTTCAGCCTGACAATATTTATCTTTTATTCAAGATAGTCGGCACGAACTCTAAACAGAAAAAGGCAATCAAGCGGTAGTAAAAATGTTTTCATTTGAAATAAGCTCCGTAGTCTGCACTTGATAGGCGTCTGAAGATAACGGAGCAATGCACGAATGTGGTTAGATAGAGATAATTCGTCTCGCTTTGACTGACATTTAACGAAGAAATATTTTGTTCTACCTACAGTGCCCGAGACGCCTACTAGAGTGCAGTGAGGCGTATTAAAGGGCCCCTCCAGGCAATATCTACCATATGCATTTTTTGACATCATTGGATAGCTCTCAATGTCCTGAATCTCGTACTCTCTCCTTTTTAGTTGAAACTTCGCCGTTGCTGAGAAAAAGCTGTGCAAAGATTTCTCTCGCTGTCTGCGTCTCTTCATTCTTCTCTTGTCTCTCCAATCAATCAACCGCTCTTAAAAAATCTTGAAAGAATGAGATGGTTGGAGCGACCCTTTAACACGTCTCACAACAGACTTTTTCACAGCAATACTTCTCACAGCAATATTGCAAATTGATTTATCCACATATAAAATCGCATTCTTTTTAGCTTATCTTCTAAACGCTGCGCTCACTCTTTGTTCTCTTTCTCACCTGTAAATTGTAGGAGAATGTAAAATTGTTGATGTAAAATCGCAAATGCAAAGGTGTTCTCCTATTCTTTCTTTTAATTATCCTGTTTCTTTTAATTATCCTGTTCCTTTTTTAAAAAAAACTTGCCTTGCGGGCATAGAAGTTGTCGAACTGTTTGACCAGTATCTCGTGAATCATCTCCAGATCCGAGGTAATCAACGTATTCAACGCGCCCTCCTTGATGCCGTACGTCTTTCCATAGATCTAAAATAGCAACCGTACTATTTCACAGCGAGTAATCGGTATCTAGATAATTCGCTGAAGTATTAGTCAGGCCGCAGTCCATCATTCTGAAGTTATATTGTAATACCTTGGTCCATTCCGGGTAGATGAGCATTCTCGGTCTATCCCTTTGGAAGAGTTCGTGGGTGCATCCCCACAGAAGAGGAGCCTCGACGTACGGTAGACCCCTCCTTCTCCAATACGATGCGGAGCGGAGAAGGATACTGTAATTGAAGGGGTTATACGCAGCTGTTCCTTTTCTTGTAGTCGACTAAAAAGATCCGTCGGAAAATCAATCCGAATATAGGGCGAGAGAGTGTGGAAAAGTGAGAGAATTAGACTCATTTTGGAATTAAAGAAACTGACGGATCTGTTTATTCCACTATATCATAGCATAACAAGAAAGGCCACCTTCTCTGCGAGCCTGTCGATATACTTACGTTTATTATAAATGCAAAATTGGATGATGAAATTATTGCTTGGGCAAACAAAAATTGTGTACAAATACGGTTTGGGAATCAAAACTAGTATAACTACGCGGTACCCGGTGGCCCACGAAGCATGGCGCCGGTCGCTCTGCTTATGTGGTCCAGGAGCTTCTCTCCTGGACACTAAGCAGAGCTCCTGCGGCACGCTTCGTGAACCGCCTAAGCATGTATTAGGCAGGGATGTTAGTCCAACAGTACAACTACTTCACGTTTACTCCACTATGCTTGGAATTACTAAAGGACATTGTCGTGCATTTCGAGAAATGTAGAATGAATTATAGAAATGTAGAATGAATTATGATTCGTACTACCTTCGTAAACTATTACACACGTAAAGAGCCTATGAAACGGGGCAGGGCTAGAAGTTAGCCTCCTGCACGCGTTGCACGTTTTCAGAACGGCGTAAATACGTATGTGAATTTCGTAAAGTAAATACGTATGTCAATTTTGAAAAGCTTCACATTGTGAAACATAACTGACGCGGTATTATTCCATTCCTTGATTCAAAGCAGTACTCTCACTAAAGCCAGTCCTCTTTTTTTCTTTTTTCTTTTCAAAATGACCAACTGTGGCGTCTAATAGATCATATATGACAATATTTTGGAAAAAAATGTTTCCTTAAAGGGTCCCTCCACCCATCTCATTCATTTCAAGAGACAACCTTTTGTTACTTGGAACAAACTACCCGATAACGTATTTGATCTTTCTCCGCTTGTATTTAGGAACTTCCTCGCCTCCTTTCTTTCCTCTGTACATAAAAATTGAGCTTTTATTAAGCTCTCTTATACCTACTTATGAACTGTACTGTGTCATTGCCTGATATTAACATTGCCTTGCTATTTAAGTGTGGATAAATAAATCAATCAATCAACCAATTAAGAGCGGTTGCTTGATTGCGAGAGACAAGAGAGGAAAGAAGAGACGCAGGCAGCGAGATAGATCTTTGCACAGCCTTTTCTCAGCAACGACGTATTTTCAACTAAAAAGGAGAGAGTATGACACTCAGGACATTAAGAGCTATCCAATGATGTCAAAAAATGCATATGGTAGATATTGCCTGGAGGGACCCTTTAAGGTCATGCGAAATATTCGAAACGTAGGGGATCCGAACCTGCAGCCCATTGCTCAACGGGCAAAGCCTCTATCAACTACACTAATTGCACCACAGCAAGTCCCATCAAAGAACTCTTCCAGTATTGGGAGTCCGGGCGCATAACGCTACCACACGCGCACAGGGGGGGGGGTGCCCGGAGGGCTAAAAATTTATGTTTTTTATAAGGGGATTTTTTCCAAAAATGATCCCCGTGCTCTAAAACGCGTTCTGGCAAGGTTTTTTGGTTTGTTTTTAAAATTTTTTAAAATCGATATATCTCAGCCCTGAGGGCATTTTTTCAAAATCGGAAAAATCCTTTTGAGATTTTAAAAGATAATAGTAGTCACTTTTGAACTTTTACGATATCTTCAACGAGCAATGAGTTATGTCTGTCACAAAATTTACGGAAGGACACCACACACACACAGACATACGGACAGACAAGTCTTATCGCATGATAGTAAGTAGTAAAAGATTCATTTTGGAGAAAAAGCCCTTTTTATCAAATGAGTTTACAGGACGAAATTTTGTACGTCAACATTTTAAGCAGCTTACAAGTAGACCACTCCAGTGACCGTAGCTATTCCGATGAGCACCGCAGCAAGCATGTTCCCTCGTGTTTTCGTTGTCTCGCTTTGAACTGGACGGTTTACACCTCCCGTCTCTCCTTATCGTCCCCTTTTATACGCAAATCCTTGTAGTCTGCCCGGTAAGCTCCGAAAGGGTGAAAGAATGAGTGGGCAGTTGGTTCATAACTGAGAGATAACACTTACAAGAGAGACGCGCGGCGATAAGATTGTGACTAATCACAAAGTGCGAAATAGTACTGGTCGGAAGTGAGACCCAACCGAAAATGAATCGGTCAAACTATAAACCGGTATGAGTCAGCTTATTTTCGAAAACACACGTTGACGTGGAATAATCAGGCGTATTATGCACAGATTGATGTGATTGATAAAGAAGGCAAGGTTGAGGAAGGATCAGTGATCTGGTTTGAGCTGATATGCAGTGACTAAGTGGAACTTCTGAGTGGGTGGTTCTGAGCGAGGGAATGGTTTTGCAACAAAACAAGTATTGTCGGCTATTACACAACGTAAACAAGGGGCGTACCAGACAGTTCCCATCACGCGATTACCTTGTGCACAACCATGGTTGACTTTTTGTTTTTATTGTCACGATCAAAAATACTCGGGGTCACGTATGCGAGTATGTTATGAAAATAACCCAACTATATTTTTTCTACTTTGCAAAACATTGCTTGTGTTAATTTCTTTATCCGTATGTACAGAGTTGGCAATTCAGATGTTTTCATAGTTATAGTAAATTATCCAAGTCAGTCATTTATCACTAGCTTCAATTTAGCATGTGATACATACTCTGGACGTTGATGATTTCAAGACGGACAGAAATAATCAACAAAATCTTGCATTCAGTTCTCGTCAGTGCCGCGTCAGCAATTGTAGCAACATCGAATCGAGTTCCCACAAATCGAAGAAGTGAATCTTGCGGTGGCTCTCCAGAATCTCCAGGCCAACGTCCTGATAACAGTCTGTATCTATGTTTCAGCATTATTTTATTTGATGTATTTTGCAGGTTTCTTTTTTATCATTCTATTCACCGTTCAGATTTTAAATCATTTTCTAAAGTTGTTTATTTCTTCTACTAAAAATGACCAACCACAACGCAGCTCATCATAAGGACCACCGCTCCGATTCGCTCGGCAATGCGTTCCGCGTCATAACCGATGCTGAAACCACGACAAATTACGGATGTCGAAATTATGCGATTGTGACGAAAGAGCTTTTTGCTTAGCGGATAATTCAGGGAGACAGAAAATTATTTTTTAGGAAATAAAAAACACAAAAGTAAGAGTGAGAGATAAAATGTACTTTCAATTTAAAGGAAATGTCCCACGAAAAAAATCGCTATTGAGTTCACAGTGTTCTGACAACAGTGAAAATGTTAAGCGAACGAGACGAAGAAAAATAGTGCTGATTTCGGTAGGAACTCTCGCACGGAAAACACCGTATCCTAAGCATTTTGGCTCGTTCGCTTAACATTTAGAACATTGTGAGTTAGTCGTTGGAAACATAGCAGTATGGTCTATACAACAAGATGTGCAAAAATCCCGATTCGAAACGTCTCTCTATGCCTCAGTACGGCCATCTGAATGTGTGGGATACGGTAAATCTTGTGGGGTAGTTTGTAGTCTAGACCGACCAGCTAAATAACCCCTGACTTTGCCTGCTCGGTCTCACTCTCCATGGAGCAGGAAGGGAAGAGCAAGGGAAGGGGCGAAGGCGTGTAGATGTGAGAGCGATGGAGATCAGGCGATGCCATTGGGTATATTTGGGGGAGAGGAGTACTTTGTGGAAACAACAAACTACCCCACAAGACTTACCGTATCCCACACATTCAGATGGTCGTACTCACAAGGCCTAGAGCCTAGAGAGCCGCTTCGAATCGGGATTTTCGCACATCTTGTTGTCTAGCCCATATTGCTATGTTTCCATCGACTAACTCAATAACGAATCTTTTCTTTTCCTTTAAAGGGACATGTAAGTGATTTTCAAGTGAAACTTATATGAAAGATTTTGTCGTAATTAGCATATGAACAAAAAGTACTATCTCAACTCCTGTATGGGAAACGAAGAATTTCTGATTCCGTTCCCCACCACTTCGTTACAAAACCCTCCCGATGTCGGGGATTTTTCGTGGGACATTTCCTTTAAACAAGCCGCATTGGTTGGCGCTTACTTGCGGTAGTGGTGGTGGAGGGAGGTGAAGAGGGAGTCGAGCTGCCCTTGCATGAATTCCTTAGCTGCTGGCGAGAAGTTGGCCACACCTGTTAATGGTATTATTAGCTGTCAATAATCATTCTGAGGCGCTTCTTAAGGGTCATAAAGTCACTTATTTTATTATTAAATACTCACAAGTGCTCTTCCACGAGACCAAGGCCTTGAGGGCGACGAATTCGGTGAAGGAAAGTTGGAGGTCGACGAGGGGACGCACGATCTGCTTCATGACTCGCTCGAGGAGCGGACGGTAGAGACTGGAAAGGACCAGGATTATGCTTGAACAGGTTTTCGTGTTTCGAATGGAAATCAATTTCCCTGAAGGAAAGCATTTCCTGAACAATGATGTTTCAGAAAGAAATGATCCGTCAATATTCGTTTTTACCTAAACGATTGTGACAGCATAGAAATCAATTTTACTGATGGAGATCGTCAATAATGGGAGGGAAATAAAAAAATATGCATGACAGAATATATTAAAATAAAGTGAGCACCTCTTCTTCAATTCTCCCGTAATGAATCCAGCCTCATCTGTCCATCCCTCCGTCGAATTCTCGTCGATTCCCACGTACATACCGTTGAACATTACGAACCTCAAACAATTAAATTATAATAAATTTCCTTTATTTAAATTTACTCATTTATTAACTTCCTTTGACTTTATTCAGGAAGGCTTACCGAGTCGGCAGTCCCATCTTGACGGTGATGTAGGCGGGATCGAGGATGCACTGGTAGAGAAGAGCGCGACACAGGAAAGCCTTCTGCAGCGGTAAGCATGTCATAGTAGAGAAAAAAGGAAAGATATAATTGTCCCGGGCATAACTCCGATTCCGGGCCGGCCCCGAATCGAAGTTATGCCCGGGGCCGGCCCTCTAGCGTCATGGTAGCTAATGCTAATCAACTCTATATCAAAGCCTTGATGGTGATGATCTCAAAAAGCATTCACTCTCATCGATATCGTATTCTAGAGAGGAATGGTACTGTCTCACAGTGCGAAAAATTTGCTAAACTATAGTAGAGAAAAATGGAGGATATAATCGTTCCGATCGTAGCTCAGATTCCGGTACCTTTCAAACTGAACTTATCAAATTCTAGTGTGTACTATGCGAAGCTCTAGGAAATACTGATCTCAAAAATCTATCAACGTCCTCGATATCTTGTCTTAGGTCGGAATGATATCGTTTCAAAGCGTTAAAAAATCGCTAAACACCGTAGCGGCGGAATCACGAATTATACGTTCCGATTTTCTAGACTATGGATTGCAGAGATTTAAGCCCGAATCAGACAAGCTATATCTGGATCATGTCTCTACCTTGTCTGAGAGGGAAAACTGCGCAAAGCCGGGAGTCGCCTGAAGCCACTCGTTCACCAGCAGAATCATCGAACGCGAGTCCTGAACAGAAAGAGCTTTCGACGAGAGAGCGAAACGGTACGAAGAGAATGCAGATGAAGGAATAACTTTACTTACCGATCTTTAAAGTGTCCCTCCAAACCATCCCTTTCATTTCAAGATATAACCAATTAAGAGCGGTTGATTGATTGCGAGAGACAAGAGAGGAATGATGAGACGCAGACAGCGAGAGAAATCTTTGTACAGCTTTTTTTCAGCAACGGCGATGTTTCAAGCAAAAAGGAGAGAGTATGAGATTCAGCACACTTAGAGCTATCCAATGATATCAAAAACGCATATGGTAAATATTGCCTGGAGGGTCCTTTAAGAAAATAGTGATATAATTTTGCCAATTTTTAAAACCAGTAACCTTGGAACAGCTGTAGAAGTTGAGCTCATGGAGGTCCTTCTCGGTGAAAGGCTGCAGATAGTTTAATAGATCGTGAAAAGAAAAGGAAAACTAGGAAAAGGTAGAATTCCGCTTACAACATCATCTGGTACGGAGTTGACCAGCATAGAATGGATGGTGTGCGATGAGGCAAAGAGGATTCGTCTGAAATAAAATATTTCTTGTTTAACCGTTACAATCTATCAAGATTTATTCCACTAAACTCATGAGAATATGCATATGCAATACCAGGAACACAACAAGAATATCGACAGCTTTTAGATATTTAAAAAAATTACCGTCGTTCGTTGAACCTTCGTTCTTCCCTCATCAAGTCCTCGAGGAGGTCCGAGTAGGGGCTGAAAACAAACGCATATTATTATATTATCTTCATGGTTCAGAAATCAATATGATTCTAAAATACTCACAAAGACATCGACGGAAAGGTCTGTGCAAGGGGCGGGGACATCGCGAGATCGGAGTAATCAGAACCTGGGCGGTAATTGTAATTTACGATGATTGTTTTGTAACCTGTTAGCCATACTAAATTGTTTTCCTATTCTTGCCTAGCGCAGCACTTCTGTAATTTGATTTTTATGATTTTTGAATTTTATACTTATCTCGGCTTACCTCCATTTCCGGTTGATGATGCGTAAGAAGACGCGTAGTGCACGGATCCCGCGTCTTCCGACATATCCTAAAAATTAATTTACTTTTTCATTATCTAGGATATATTTACACCTGATCTTCCACTCGCAAGATCAAATGTAAATAGTGTAGCATGGGAAATTGCTCATTTACTGTAATGTTATAAAAACCTCAACCGGAAAGTTGATAAGAAACCTGAGGAGGAAGGAAAAAGGAAATAGAGTAAAGACACGAGCCGATCGGAGAGCGGGCATAAATCTTAGTGCGTGAACAAGGGAAAACAGTGTCTGAGGAGCAGGAAGTGGACAACCGGTGAGTGGCAACAATAACGAAGCTGAATGATCAAAAAAGCGAACATCACTGTTCATTTCATACCATATCATCATTGGGGGATACGGGTTTTCAGGAAATGGGAAAGGGGGAACTGGGGATGGTGAAAGTAAATACAAACTCCTACCAGGTGTGTTTCATGTTCATTCGACTTTTATTACTAAGCTTAATAAGTTGCTTTGAAATAAATTAGTAAAAAAATGCATAAAATATTAAATTGAGCCAAATAAGAGTGTCTTACCATTCTCATATTGGCGGTTGCCGTGCACTCAATGGGAGTGCATACGATCGGCGGCGGAGGGGACTGCTGGAGCTGCTTGTGAAGGGCATACGTGATCTTTCGTCGGCCGATGTTACAGTCACGGCGAGGCTGCACCGCTGGAATTAAGGAATAACTATACTTATTCTTTTTCAACATATTAAAAACCTTATTACTACACCTCAGGAGACGACTTTTGCAGGAAATTCGTCTTCCTTATGGATGAAATGTATTAGATTTGATGATATCTGCGTCAGGTTTTATTCGAATAGTTTAAAATCTCCACCTTTGCGGTCCATTCCGTGGTTTATGCACTTTACGTAACGGCACGCACGGCAAATAACGCGCATTGCTGAAAATTCTTAATTTTTAACTTTTTAGATTTTTTTATTTTTTTAATTTTTAACGTTTTAGAGATAAGAGAGGAATGATAAGATGCAGACAGCGAGAGAAATCTTTGTACAGCTTTTTAAAATGTGCGATGTTTATAAACATCGCACTTTTTAAAAATTGTTAGAATTTAGAAAGAACTTTCCCAGTTTATTTTAGCTCTAACGCTGCTTTCATCTCTAAAAAGATTTTTATCCTTGTAATCTTGTATCGTAGGAACTTTTTGATTTTCAAATACTTGTATTTCCATTGTTCCTAAAATGTATCTAATTCCTAGGATCCCAAAATGTGTTTATTTAACGTTCGCCCGTCTGCCAGACTCAGTGAATTGTTTCAAAGAATGGAATGTAACATGTTCAGGGTGGTATTATTTGTTGATGTCTAGGCGCCCATGATGTCGGAAATACTAAATCACTTGAGAACCACGCCTGCACTTTCCCAATATGTATAACTGGCATTGGACAGTATCGGAGTCACGTAATCAGAACTTACGATAGTGTTGTAAATATCGATGTATCTATGACATTTCTAAAATGAACGACATTTTAGCTTTTTGACAAGCTCACCATAGTTGACGCGGCAATTGTTCTGTTGCGAGCACGTAAACTTCCGGTCGAGCGTTACTGTTCGCCTGCAATGTCTTTTGTCCATTTGCCAAAGGGCGACCGCCCTTGCCTAACATAAGAGGCACGACCACTAGTGGACAGACGGGTGAGATTTGCAAGTGTTACACTCTCTCCACCTCAATACACGGCGTGCCATGTGAGACAGCCCAACAAGATCTCAGCGTACACTCTGTCTTATTTTCAGCATAAAGTGCAGCGGTGAGAGGGAAAGTACGGACAGTGTGAGGAGGGGAGTGGAAGGAGATTTTCGATCGCGTACAAACTTTCGCAATTTGTCGCGTTGGAAATCAAAGTCTAATTTGATAATATGAGATTCGATAAATGAAGGAAGACGACAAAAATACCTGAAGAACGCAGCACACGCACTGCAGGACGGAGCGTTGAAGTGGAAGCCATTCGACGGAGCACCTGGAGTAAGATAAAGTCCCGCGGCTGCCCATCCCCATAGAAGACTTGTAAGACAAGCACCATCCCCCTGTCCCCGTAGAAGAGCATTTATTTTGAAGTGAGAATTATCCCTACCCTTACCCCCGGAGCTTCCCTATCCTTGCCATCTCCCCCGACCTGCCGCACACCTCACGGTGTATTCGATAAATAAATAAATAAATAAACTTGGTATATACATATAATATTCCTTGCGCAATTGTTTAGCTGCTGATAAACGTTTGCAATCAGGAATAAATAATCTGATTAAACAAGCATAAAGCATGCTCATTGTGCTAATGCAATCACACTGACAGCGTACCACAAATGGCACAGATGCGCACGTTGCTGGTATTGTAGACGTACCACTCGGGCGACGAATCGGCGGAAGGAGGGATATATTTGCCTGAATTATAGCTTTCTCTTCTATTTACTGAATTATTTCTTATTTCACAGCCCGTTCTACGTCTTGAAACTTTACGTAGTAGTAGCGTAATTACCGTCTCATTATAGTGGCGAAAACACAAAATGTTACAAGCTAAACATCTACACTACCACTTTATCTTGTTTTATTAGCATTCCCTATCTGGCATATTGTCCGCTGGTAATAAAGTTTGCTAATGCCTTGCTAATCATGCCATGCTCGTCATGCATACGCTCACAGATCACTATTTGCTGGGGTTTTGTCCATCGGTTTGGAAAGCGAAGTATGAAGAGCCCATTGAAAATGATTGAGAAGCACGCGATAAGCCAGGTAGAATTTGAAGCTCGATAACGAGCACAGAAATCAACGAAAACTTAGACTGCAAAGCTTGAATGACGTTGGTCAACATGTTGAATTATTGAGAGAACTTTATAAATAACAAGATTTAAAAATTTTACAGCTTACTACAAGGCATCCAAGAATTTTCTGATCATCTGGGACTGTCCGGTATTCAAAAAAGCTACTCACTATTTGACGAACCGGTGAACTTTTCTGTCTAGAAAGCATCAAACCGCAAATTTCAGAGAGAGATAAGAGCGCTCGAATCATCGTTCGTACTGATTACAGCGGGCCTGCAAAAGTCACTAGCCAGTAAAGTATCGTACGATACCAGTGTTTACGTCACTCAACCTATGCGGCTTTTCGATGTCCATATTGTTAGATACTAAAGCGATCTCCAAAATACTAAGCGGATATATATTCCGAAATATTTCTCCCTTCCCATATGAATCGACCATCGGTGGAAACGTGCGGGGCACTCTCGTCAATGCGAAGAACTACTTTCACTTAATCACAGCGAAGGTGGTAAGACATTAATGTGATCGAAGGAGAAAGTACGCGTTGATGATCGGAAAAGAGTGTGGACACGCGAATAAAGTAGCACGAACGTGTTTTATAAGGAAACACATTTCATGAAGCACATAGAAAGATGTATTCTGATTGATCAATGCATAGAATTGCGAGGCAAATTTTTTTCACCCTTTCCATTGGACGGTCAGTTCATAGTGTGCTTTTAATCCTTGAAATGCTGTAAAGGTCACGTAGCATCATACTAGAGGGTACTGATACGATTCCATGATGGTAATCGATAGACAAGTACACCACCACTCTGTTCAGAAGAGGTAAACAGAAAGTGTAACACGACTTGCTCACACTGAATACTATCCAATAATATCACCTAGTACAACTGAAATTTTTTAAAAAATTCATCGAGCCCTACGGTTCGCTAAAGATAATGCCTTAATGTAAGTCAATCAACTCGATTTACCTTCGCAATCAGACACAGCGCATCAAAGGCCAATAACAGAGTTTTTACCATCGTTACACATAACGTATTAGTTCTCGAAATCTTTCCATTCAGACACTCAGCTGAGAGGGGAGTCTAAAGTTTGCTTAATTGTTCCAGGAAGCCGAAAAAGCGTGCAGCTTGAGGTCGACGCTGAGTAGCCATTGGAATTATGCAACGCACAATTAAATGTGATTGACCGCCGAGCGCACTGAGCGAATCTCCAACAAACAACACCTCGTGAAATATTCACCACTCGAACTTTACTAGCCTGTTGGTGAATTGTGATTCTTTGGTCAATTATTCACCACGTGAAATGGATAGATGAATTACTAACAAGATGCTATTTGGTGGTGAAATTTCGTTGAGGGCACTAACCAATCAGCAGTGTTTCTATTCATTCTTCGCCGTTAGTGATCAACTTCCGGCATTGCTTAGTCGCACCCTACCTAGCACCCTCTCTCACCTTTACCCCCCCCCCCCCACATACCCTCATAGGTGGGCGCGGCTTCGGTATACGCCTGGGCCATCGCTTCGTGTGTGGTCTACTCTAGCGAACTCGCTCGAAGCAGAGAAGTCTAGTCGAGCCGACCTTCCTGGTATGAAGAATGAAGGAGGAGATACAGGGAAGAAGGGGGCTGACCAGGCACAAAACTCGTGCTGATTACTGCGCCGACTGATAAGAAGTGAAGAGGGTGGGAAGGGTAGAGTTGGGAAAGAGACACTTTCGCATCCTGGGCCCCTTTAACGAACGTTCCCTCACCGTTCATCGCATTGTTTTGTCCTCGCGTCTTATTTTGCGCCTTTGATGGTAGTAATTCTTCGAAGACATGTGACCAGGGACAATAGTCACGTTGCCTTCAGTCGATGGTTTGCCGATATTTATCAGGATGTTACAAGTAACCATTTGGTACGGTCTGCGTAGTTAGTAGGCTAGCAATTCTTGAGACGGTTGCTTCTTATCGTCTTAGGTCTTTGAGAGTCGCCGGAGGGTTTGGGTTGGTGGACAAAGGAAACGCCGAGAGATGTGTGGACCCGCACTGATAGCGGACACGTGTAGGGGGAAGGGGGCGAGAGCGATAATTGCATGGCATGCGTGTTGGCGAGGAAATGATAGTGGGAGGATGGGCACTTGAAGCGCGGGGGGAGACGATGGTGCGATTCTGTGAAAACTGCAGTACTTAGAAAGAAAGCGTTTATGCATAGAACATGGCAGCTTGATTCATCCCACTAGTAAGTGTCTCAATACCGGTTTCCTATATGAAATAATTTTTTTTCGAATTGTTGTACGCTTGGCCCAGACCCTGCTTATGGGATTATGTTTTATCGTCAGTCTTACAGCATAAAGTTCAACGGAATCAGCTCATATGAAAACGGGAAACAGCAGTATCGGGAGAAGGGCAGCGGAGCAACGGGTAGTATCACTGATGAGAGTAAAACAACACGGAAATCGGAGTTCGTAACGGGAAACAAGAACAACCAGAACGAGAGGGGGGTTGCACTGATAGTGAACGCGTACTCATACTAACAAGTAAAACTACTGCGAGTCGATGAGAACCTAATTATAAGCGTAATGTTGCTGAGAGAAATACAACGTTCTGAAGGTGCGAGATATACATTCATGAACAGTTTCTATTTCTAACTAAGACGCCTCTTATGAGATATAGACTAGCTAACAATACAGAAAACGAACACTTGATTGCCCTGGAATGTCGGAAAATCAGAGGAATTGCAGAACGAAGCGTAGAGATATCGAAAAGGACGAGAAAAATCGCGATGGCCAACAACGAGAGAGCATAACTGTCTTTGGACATAGAGATGGCGATATAAAATATTGCAAGCTGGTTTTGGGAAATTTACAGGAAACAATTTGTTCTTGAGCATCTACCACTCCTTAGCATGCTGTGTTTCTGATTCTGCTTCTGATTTAACTATCAGTATCAAGAGAAGCGGAATATACTTGAAATGATGAGGGTTGGGTGTGGACTAGTGCTTAAAGCAGCCAGTTTCTAATTGCTCCTGTGGAGCGCGTAGGTTCGGTGACCTGGAGAGGGCATGGAGGAGCGGGAGAAGGGGGCGGAGTATTCACGACGTCGATGTACTCGTCTTCATCGACCTCATCTTCAGAAAACTTCGACTTATCTTCGACGATATCGCTTTCGCAAGAGACCACGTCGATAGTAGAAGCCTGTAAAACAGATAGATGACAGGGACGGAGAGCATGGGCGTAATTCCCACTTCTTGCATAGTTGTCAACGCTTCGTCATTCTTCTTCTCTTGACGCCTTTCTATTCTTCACTACTCTTTTGCTAAACTGAACGAAATTACCCAGCTTTACGCATTATGGGGTAAATCTTACACCGACTGGCTGGGGTAAATTTGAAATTACACCAGCCATCTGGGGTAATTTCATATTTACCCCAGCCACTCGGTGTAAAATTTACCCCATAAGGCGTAAAGCTGGGGTAATTTCGCTCATTGTCAGTGTAGTCGATGCTCACCACAGAAGCAGGTCTGGTTGAGCTTCCGGGAGACTCGAAGGGCGGGGCAGCAACAACAGAACGAATGCCTTGGTCGAGCTGCAATACCGTTTCATACAATGCTACGGAATATGCCTTGTCCCCTCGGTCACAAGGACTCGTCCCGTTTACAAATTTCCTTTATTTTATTTACCCCATGTTTTATATTCACTTGAATTCGCTTTGATTTCTGCACACTAGCGGTGATAATTACAACAAAGACACAATCTTGAGCGGCTTAGGCAGCATTGTACCTCAGGTAAGTTGTCGAAAACGATCGCAGCGTTCTGCGCCGTGCAGGAAACCGACTGTTCGGGAATGAACAAGGTACTGTGGGGAATCTGAATAGAATGCTTTTCTGTTTCCAGTCGTACAGTGTCTTTATGCTTCTCGCAAGGGAGTGGTCGGTACTTGTAGTTCGATATCTATGTCAGGTCTTTTGCGAGTTTGCGAGTACCTCAGACGCAGGACTGGCTGAACTTTCTGGGACTTCGAAGGCTGACGCAGCAACAAGAGAAGAATTGCCCTGGTTGGGCTGCACCGTCATCTACAAAGCCATAGAATTTTGGGTATGTAAGCTTGAGTATTCAGCGTTGTACACTGAGCGAAAATTCACCACAAATATCACCACGAAATGCACTTCGGGAATAAATCCCCCAGCCCGCTAGTGAATAATTCCCCAAAAAGCCGAAATTTCCCAGCCGGCTCGTGAATTATTCCCGAAGTGCAAATCGTGGGGAAATATTCCCCACGATCTTAGTGTACCTCAGTGAAGTCGCAAACGGTAATAGCGATCGGCTGTTGGGAAATGGTCAAGTCACCGTAGGGAATCTGAATGGAAAGCGTTTCTCTCGCCCCGTCATCCAATGTAATGATTTTTTAAACTGGGCCTCTGCCTGCTATGCTATTCGTCTTCCCTCGGCGCCTCTGTGCTTTGTGCTCACTTCAGACGCAGGACTGGTTGAACTTTCCTGGGTCTCCAAGGATGATGCAGCAACAAGGGAAGAATTGCCTTGGTTGGGCTGCAATACCGGCATCTACATAGCCATAGAAGTTTGGGCATGTATCTAAGCTTGAATCGGGTACAATTCAGGTGCAGCCTTGTACCTGGGTTAAGTTGTCACAAACGGTTGCTGCGGTGGAAGTCGTGCAGGGAATAGACTGTATGGCAATAGGCGACTCACAGTGAACACTCTGAACAAATACAACGATTAAAGGGATATGGAAGTGATTTTTAAGTGAAGCTTCTATGAAAGATCTTATCAAATTAGCATAAAACAAAAGGAAAAATTATAAAAATTAATAGTATTCGAGAAATGGTTTTTTTGAAATTTCTCCCAGCGACGACGCTATTGTATTTATCAGACAGCGGCCCAGCCAACGGAATCATTATACTGAATGCCCGACCCGCGGAACGAAAAAAATAAATTTCTTACTTGGAATTTTTTGAAATGTTTTAATAATTATTTTCATGTTTCTAAAGGTCTAAAGGTTATTTTCATGTTTCTAAAGGTCCATTCATTCTCTCTGTTCCCCTCGCGCGCGGTCGGCTCTCCATTTCGTCTGTCATCTGAGTGCCCCACGTCTATTCAATCGCGGAAAAGAGGATGGATCCTCCCCCCTGAAGACTTGGAGCACGGGGGGAGTAGCTCCAAACGAGGATCGAGAGGACTACTCAAGATTCTACGGCAACTCGGACTGAGTGGGTTTTT
>LS929519.1:303952-318843 GCA_900490955.1 Micoletzkya japonica | reverse complement strand
CAAGTGAAAATCAGGGTATTATTCTCAACGCCGGCCCTGAACCCGGCTACAGTAAGCACACAACGAGAGAACTAGTTTGCGATAGGCTACCGTATACTTTACTAAACAATTTAATGAAGTGAAAGTATTTATTTAAATAATTAAATAATTAGTAATTACTTAGAACAACACAATATAGGAGTCACCACTCCTAACAGATGATCTTGCATTAAAATTTGAACACTGTACGACACTTTTGAAGCTAGTTATGGCCAAAAGAATATTTGTCGTAATTGTGTTGAGCGGAGCTGTATTTTATAACTTCCACTTCACATTTTTAACATCCAAATACATTCATCGCCATAGAAAAGGTAAGGTGAACACCGAGTATGAAAATAAAGAAGAAATATATAAGTTTTGCTTGAATTTGCTCTACCTCTCATATTTTAAAGCCTAAAGGATCAGCCGGGGGGAGTAGAGGGGCGTACAGTAGAGACAAGCGAGAATATGCATTTGATAGAGGAAGAATTTCTCTACAAGCTAGAGGTGAGTTTTTTCGATATCACCTTTCAAATTTTTTTAATCAAAGAAAAACCTCAAAAAATGGCCAAAATTGCCTGATTTTCCATTCATTCTTCTCCTCTCTCCTCCTCCCTCGCGGGCCATGCTAATGAAGGTTCATTCCTCGCTTGACCTCTATGGGAAATTAAAGGAAACCGCCATTTCATCAAATCCGTCGTTTCATCAACCATGATCTATATAAAATTAATATTGAGGGAAGGACCGATTTGATGAAAAGGTGTTTCCCAAAATTCATTATAGCTTACTCTTTTCACGCAGGTATTCGGCCAGGTTCTTCGAGTGACTCAGGTTGAAGTGTCCAAAGTACTGCTCCGGCAGTTGTATGGCCGTGACCGTTGTTACAGCGAGAACGGAAAGGACGAAGAAGAGGGCGATGGCCACCGATTTCATGACTGAAAAGCATTATTGAAGTTCGCTATTAATCTGGTTTCCTGAAGGTTATGTTTATCGAACAAGTAATTAAGAACCTGTGCCTAATAATTATCCGGTGGTGGGCAAAGCATAACCATCGTCCGGTAGAGGTTCTTTTCGTATATAGATATTTACTAATATCTATGCACGAAAAGAACCTCTACCAGAAGAAAGGAAGTTATCGGCTGCCATTCTTCTTATATAGGGCTTTCAGTTGACGCCTTGAATGGGGGGAGGTGAAATGAGAAAAGGACGGTGACGCACTCTTATGCTCTTTTGCAAAGTCTTGTTGAAATGTAACAATGTTTATTGCGTTTTGCTGACATGGAAGATCTGTCCATATACCATTAATGTATTTCGAGCATATTGTATTACGATCATTTTTCCGGATCAATTGATAAGTGACCAAAAGACTGTTATTCTCTGATGAGGGATGCATGACCCTGGAAAGAAAGCCGAATGGAAGGCTTTACTAAAACCACAGGCAATTCCACTGCAGGGACGATTAAATATATACTTGGTTTTATATTCTCGATTGTTGGTGCAATTATTCACATGGGAACAAACCATGTAAATGTAGAAATACACGTTTTTTTAAATTTATATTTGGCGAGTCTAGACGACTTGTGCTGACATGACTAAGGCAAGAAAGATTCAATGTAGAAAGAAGAGAAGGAAACAGCTATGAATAGTTACTAAACGCAATCAAAAGGAAAATGAAGATGACTAACAAAAAGGAACTCATCAAGCATGAATTAGAGCTGGAAATTAAAAGTGGAAAATGTGAAACTGTCTCTTGAAGAAGGTCATATTTCTAAGAGAAGATAGAATTTTGCAATTCTTCTTTGTTATTTTTTATAATTTAATCATGAAGACTGCGTTCAAGATGAGAAGGCACTTGTCTTTGCACTGTTGACCACCTAAAATTACTAAAAACGTGAAAAAATGAGGGTTTCACCATATAACTTTATCAGTTTTTAAAGTTTTTTGTGTCAAACTTGGTAAATTCGAGATCAGCGTAAATTACTTGAATTGCATACCACAGCATTCCACGCATCATAATAGCGAATGGCGGTTTTCGCGCATAGGATCCGATCCTGTAGGCGAACCAATCGTCTAATATTTATGAATTTAAAAACTTAAGTTCACCTCTATGAACTCAACCAGCTCCGAAAATTTGGTGTAAATTGGTTCACTCATTCTTGAGAAAATTCAAGAATAGTGGTCATTTCGCTATAAGACACATTCTTCACCGGGCGGAATGCTGTGATACGATTTTTAAAAACTTTCGATTTTTTTAAAAAAAATATTGTTTGGGTTGCAGTAATATAGGCGCGAATACGGTTTTCGTTCGAGGCAAAAAAATTCTCACGATAGAAAAAGTCCCAACCCCCTGTTCTCAGTGGTTCTCATCCGGCGTAGCGCCCAAGCAAGAGCCTTGTGAAATGAACTATCGCTTTTCAGGTGGAAGCTTCCAGGAATAATACGTTCTTGGCCTCCGACTTCTTCATACACACTTCTCATACACATTACGTCATAGCTTCCTTTTCTACCTTCTCAATTCAGCGATCAGAGGACACGTTCCGCTCTAATGTAAATACCAAAAAAGTTGTTGTATCCTTTGATGTAGAGTTCCCCGCTGTATTCCCAGTGAGTAGGTATACTACTTTATCACATAGAATAAGACAGGGAAATGAGAAGGGAAGAGGGATTGGAGATAAGAGGGAGAGGGTAGGAGACGAGATGACTTGAATGTCAGAATCACTTGGGGAAGGCTCCCGAGAGAGGGAGAGCGCGCGAGGGCGCAGGGGAATGGCTAGTCAGGGGAGCGAAGGGTAGATCACGATAACAGGCAGGGAGAGACAGAGAGTGCACGTGATCTAGGGAATCGGGTGAGAGACAACTACCGATTAGGGAAGTGGTAGGGAAGGCCTACAGACTGCACTTCCTATTGACTAGCAACATATGTATACACAACAATAGTCAACTTCTTGTGCTCTCGTCTTCCACGTTTAGCTAGCAAAAGTAATGCAGCTGTAGATAACCATAGAGACTTGTCAATATTTACCGTAGTACCTCTAATCAATACCGTAGTACCCCTGACACTCTCCTTTGATTGTTCGTCACCGCCACTTTTGCCCTCTCTACCGTCTCCCTATGGAGGTGAAAGTGAGGGCAGCTGGATCGTTTGCTAGCTATCTAGTTCGCCATAACATAATTTAATCAAAAATTATTCCGCTAGCGGCGAAAGTTACTTGACCCTATCTGGTTGATTACTTCCTTGCAAGCCAAAAAAATAGTATACTTATTTATGCTTCGTTGCAAATATCTCACTGGTGGTGATTTTTTATAACTATCCATGTTTATACAATTTGCTTGATCGCTCCAATGATTCCCGTACGGTCACAGTTGTGGCTAAATGTAAGATCTTGTGATCAAGCCGGTCAAACATGAGCCAAGACATGTAATTCATGTTGTACTTACTTCCGGCTGCTTTGCCAAATTGCAGGCTGTTGCTTATTCCAATCGCATTTCTTAGCTTTCCCTTGTACCACTAAGTACTTGGTAAAATAACTTGGCGATTTTAGCGCTACATCACAATTGTCTTATATTTATGTTCGCCATGCAAGCGTTTTACCACTATAAATATAAATCACTTCATAACGTTTTCTACTGTAATCAGCTACGCTTCTTGAAATTGAAAGAGATTGTCATGAATCGTGTTTTGAGTGTTTCTAGACTGCGGAAATCCGTTCAACGTGCCATTATAACTGATTCAATATTACATCATTGATGTACAATCAATCTCGTTGATTGAAACCTCTTCAATTTATGAAAAGCTCCAAATCCTTAGACTGGCTCGCGCTACTAAGTCCTAAGATTCATCCAACTTCCAGGAATGACCGTCACTGATAGCTGCACCGTTCCCCTCTTTCCCGGATTCCTCCAAGGCTTCACATACGTTTGCACGTGGAGCAAGTTCACGCAAGTGGGCTGCCTATATCAAGAAGCGACTCCGAAACTCCTAAAATCGTATGGGCTGGGATATATCAAAGTCGAACCCAATAGCTTCTACTTTGATTGCCCTCCGATCGAGGTAAAAATTATAGATATACCATTAATAAAAGGCCAAAAATATGGAATGTTGCTGCAGGTACAGACTGCCCGGAACGTACAGGATGCTGTGGAACTCTCGCTCAATTCTATCGGATTCCTTCTTGTCGTGTTGTTTGCCATTACATCTACGCGTGCACGAAAGGAACTACAAAAGGTTGATGGATTACCTACAACTACCGACGATAACACTCATTCTCTAAAAAAAGCGTAAGAGGGAAAAGAGACGCAAAAAATCGAAGAAACTATTGCACTGTTATTTGACTCTGAATTTTGTCATGTATGCATCAGGCTATCAAAAGGTGCATACTAGATGTTGAGAGAAGTGATACTGTTTTTTTTCTGTTATCGTGTGCGGTCGGCTCAAAGTACAATTATATTCAGAACGCCTTCTACTCCTTTGTCTGGAATTTGATAGCAGCCGACGGCGTCTACTTTACCGCATCGGTTATCAGCGCCTCGCTGGATGGATACGCGCAACGACACGTAAGAAGAGCATGCCCCCCGTTTGGGTAGGGATAGGACAAGAAGCAAACGAAACCGCCACTCCCTTTCATTTCTACCTATGCTGACAATGAGCGAAATTTCGCCACCAAACAGCACTTTGTGAATTATTCACCGCACGGTTAAGCTTTCCTCGATACTTTTTTAAATGGTAAACAATTTTTTCATTTATTTTACAATTAAATGTTTAAAAATCCCCCGCATTTTGAAAATTAAAATCATTTGCAGATGGCTGAAGCTCCTAATCTGACTCCTATCTTCTTAGGACTGAGCTTCCTTATCACCAATACCCGATCGGTATTTATCTTGATTGCTATTCTAAGATTCACAAAAAATCTTATCAAATTTTAGGCGATGCTGTATTTTACTCTACTGATCTCGCTAAACCGATGCTTGACCTTCGCATTGCCACGTGTAGACCAGATACTCTTCGTAGGGTAAGCCCAATAAATACATAAGGGTGAACCGACAAATATATATCACGTATTCTCTTCCTACCGCTTCGCTCTCACGTAAGAAATAGGAATTATGAAATCTTACGGAGCATCTTCAGCCATAATACCTATATATAGTGGATTAAAAAGATCCGTCGGAAAATCATTCCGAATATGAAGCGAGAGAGTGTGCAAAAGTGAGAGAATTGTACTCATTTTGGAACCAAAGCAACTGATGGACCGGTTTATCCCACTATAAATATGTGCATGTGAGTTCTTTTATTCCTCGTATTCAAATTTTCGTTCCACGCGTTCAGTACAAAAGTACAATAAGCGCGGTAAGCAACAGAAGTCGGACTCCCCACCTCGGCGGAATGCCAGGACCGTGATTAGTGGTTATGCCTCGTTTTCACGTGCTCATAATTGGCGGGTAGCTCGTTTCACGCTCACCATGAAGCATAACCATGAAAGAAACTCTCAATCTAAACTTTACAATTATGGTTGACGAAAATGTTCCGTCAGCCGTCTCATGCCAACTTATGACGAGAATGCGAATTGGCATGGAGAGAGTACGGACTGTAGGAATGACGCATACTGACGGAACTGTTTCGACAATAATAACAGCCCGAAATTAATGCTCTAATGTTGTGCTGCGGAGAGATCTACCACACCAACTAAAGGCAATAAACATTGTATAATAATAAAGGCTTTACAAAAGAACATTACAGCTTTTCATCAATAATCCCGGTTAACTCTGTTTATAGGCGGTGGAAAGCGGTGGGCTGGAATGCCCTCTCGTGGGTGGTCCTCCTCGCTCGGGGTATCTACGAACAACTCGTCTACGAGTCACCACTCGGCACGGATACTGTAGCGACGGACCATATGAAGAGCCAGGTAATATGGAAAAAAAGAATCTTGCCCGAAAACAGAAGGTTTCTTGGGTAGTTAACGAAATTTATATTGATTACAGAAATTTATCGCACTTTGCAAAGCAGCATTATAAGCATTATTTTACAATAGCAAAGCAACAATATTTTGTTTATTTACAATAGCAAAGAAAGCAATATTTTGCAGTTCTTCGAAATCGGCGACATTGTTGTTACGTTTGCATGCGTTCTGCTCAATCTCTTAGCTTTCTTTGCCATTCGAAAGGCAAAATCATCGTACAGGTAAGATATAATGGAAATTTGAAGGATATACCACAGTTAAGAGTCTGTTGGGAAATGTGAACGTGCAAGATCTTTGATTTCATTTATTTACTTTTATTTACTCTCGCCCAAATGAACGTATATTCGACGCGTATTACAAAGTTTCCTTCAAGGAGCCAGACCACCAAGTACCGAGCGGAGTTGATGCTCATAATTCAAACAGCCCTAATTGCCGCCACTTTGATCGTACGTCGCCGTTTATTTATTTACAGTTTATCTTAGAAAAGCGTATCTCATTTCACATTTGACACTTTCACTTCCGAGCTTTTATTTTACTCTGTTATTTCTCTAAAGAGATTCGCTTACATATAATTACGTACCTGTACTGGTTGCGTATCTAACGGTCTGACGAAAAATAACAATAAAAAGATAAAAAGATATGGAAAATAACTAAAAATGCAGACATCCGAGGTCATCTACAGTGCTTTCGCTACTCGCATAGTGCCCTTGTCCCAACTCGACTTGGCAGCGTTCGCGAAGGTAATAATTATACCGTCTACACGAATGCGTCATTCTGACTGGTACTTATCGAGACTTTGCATAAGAAAAAAAACAAGCTCATTCGCAGGAAGAAGCTTTCTGGAACAATACATTCCTCGTCTCTGACTTCTTCATACACACCTCGCATTCGCTCATTCTGCTCCTGCTCAACACAACGATCAGAAAGCACGTACCGTTCTACGCTAAATTGGTCCCCTCAACCGTCACCGGCTCCGCGTTCTCGACCTCCACGGCAAGCAGTCTTCGAAGCGGAGTACACCGGAGGGGATGAGAATTATTATCTCGCGAAAAAGTTCCGTCAATAAACTCATTCCTACTTCTTCTGCACGTCATACTTCGCTAGCTTATCGGAAATATAATAGGAATGGGATTACCAGTGAAACCTTTTTTTCAACAATCCGCGTGAAGTGCTTCTTTACTATCTTTTATGTCTTCATGTTTTCAATCGCTTTTCGCTCTGTACCTGTATCTATAACAAAGAGTTAAAAACCCATTTTGCCCTTCGGGAAAAGCGGATTTTAGAAAATTTAATATCAAATTTGTGTCTAGTGCTCATTATGTGAGATCATCGACCAGGCTAATTTTGCTAAACCATATTTTGGCAAGTAAGCTGCCATTGTCAGGACTGGGAACGTTATGGAGGAATTAGAAGACTTCGGAAATGGAGAAGGACGTCGTTGATGAGAGCTTACAGTATTCACAGCGCTTTCTGTAGTCCCTGAAGCGATGTTTAAGTACTGTTGCCACAAGCCCACAGCATTCTGAATCGAGGCAAAACATCAAAAACAGAAAATTTGAGTTTTCAACTCCTTGAGATAAGGATATAGATAATTTACTGATATACCTTTTTCGTCATAGTTGGCCTGTTTTCGTACTGGCGGTCGTCCTCCACCACCTTTTTCTGTATAAAAATTTTTTCCTCTATCATTTCCCCAATGATAAACTTTCAAGGTGGTTATTAAACATCACTTAAACAATGTTAAGTAATGTTAGAGGAACTTTAAACATTCTCCCTCTCCGTTCCCTTCGCGTGCGGTTCGCTCTCTCATCCGTCTCTCCACCAAGAGCCTTCCCACGCAGTTTCAACAAAAGATAAGAAGGAAGAATCCTCCCCTCCGAAGACTTGGCCTACGAGGGGAGTACGCGCCAATCGAGGATCAAGAGTCTTCTCAAGATTCATCGTCACCTCGGACTGAGTGGGTTTATTTGAAGAAGATTTGAAGTTCCTAATCTTTCTTATCGAAAGTAGGAAGTATTAGTTAGACGTTTCACTAATGGGATCCATAAGATCGAGTCAACGTCTCTGCCACGGGAACACTCGAATCTCTGGCCAAGATTCGCAAGCTTCCCGTCGTTCGATATCAAGACGATGGTCAACGAGAAGGTACGATAGCTTGAACTTTGCGCGCTTTTCTGAATTTAATAAATCTCTCTCGATCTCAACTTTTTGTAGATGAACGACGACTTGCCGCTGCTCATTCTGAAGAGAGTCACTCACAACCGTTGATCGATCGAGAAGCTTTTCCTCAACCCGCGAAACGACTGTCTGCCATTAATGAGCAGGTTAGGATTGAAGGAGAATTCACTATTAGATTATCTCATGAGATATAAATCGATTTAAATGCAAACGCTTTCTCACCATTGAGAAAGGAGAATTCCGCACTAGCAATATACTATTTGCCATCTAGCCAATTGTGAGGCAAACTATAGCCACGTTCACAGCATTCCGCCCTGTGAAGAATGTGTCTAATAGCGAAATGACTACTATTATTGATTTTTCTCAAGAGTAGCTCAACCAATCAGCACCAAATTTTCAGAACTTGTTGAATTCATAGTGGTGAGCTTAAGTTTTAAATTCATAATTTTTCGTTCACTGGTTCGCCTACAGGATCGGATCCTGTGCTCGAAAACCGCTTTTCGCTATTATGACGCTTGGAATGCTGTGCGTTCGATCACGTAATATCAAAGGATGAATTTCCTAGCCAAAGGCTGCTGCCAAAACACAATATCCACACCGTAAAGAATTTCATTAAAAATAGAGAAAATAGGGGATTTACGTTGCGTAAAGGGACAGGAAGAGCAAGCCTCAACAAACAAAGCAAAAGAAAAGGCGACTCACCACCGTCGCTTCAGTCGATCTCCATCGAGAAATCTTCCCCCTTATCATGCGAGGCGACCATCTGCCAGGAATGCGCAGGGGACACAGCATTCCAAGCGTCATAATAGCGAATGGCGGTTTTCGTGCATAGCATCCGATCCTGTAGCGAACGAATTATCGAATATTTATGAATTTAAAAACTTAAGTTCACCTCTATGAACTCAACAAGCTCCGAAAATTTGGTGTACATTGGTTCATTCATTCTTGAGAAAATTCAAAAATAGTGGTCATTTCGCTATTAGACACATTCTTCACCGGGCGGAATGCTGTGGGGAGAAATGAGCAGGCCGTGCCGGAAAAGCGAGATTAGCGTATTGGTACTTGTTTACTTTAGCGTAGGCCCCGCCCCTCCTCCCCTCACCTAATATGCGCACATCTGGCGCGCCAGCCGCCCGCTGGTCCGCCCCCTCGCCTCGCGCGCGCTCCCTTGCTATCGACCCGCTCCCTTGCCCAACCCCCCGTCTTGCTTTGCATTGCTTGTTGTGCTTTGTTTGCTTTGCTTTGCTTGTTGTGCTCTGTTTTAGTTATCAGGTTTATCTTAACCAAGACACAAATCAATCGACGGGATACTGGTTGGCGATGCTCTTGAGCAGGTTGAGCAGGCGGTCCTTCTTGGGGAACTTCGACAGATACCACCATTCGCCAAGGTGGGACTCGAGGGTCGACCTGTGCGTCCCGTACCTCCTCTTGTGACCAGTCTTCATCTTTTGCCAGAGGCCCTCGATCCCATTCGTGTGCACTCCGGTGACCGGGTCCTTGAAGTGCTTGCTGTGGTTGACGACCTTGTGGACGTAACCCTCCTTCATCTTGTCGATGTCCCCGTAGGCAGCCCAACCATCGCTGTGGATCTCGGATCCTGGCTCGCATCCACTTCATCTCTGCCACACGCTTCCCTGTATTAACCACTCATACTGCCACGCTTTAACCTATTTACCCCTGTGATACTTCCTTTTCCCAAACATGGACTCATCTATCTCGACGACACAGCCGGGCCCACCAATCTTCGGAGCATTCTTCATTTCAGGCATGCAGATATCTCTCAAGAAGCTAAACCACGTTTCATTCTTATTCCCTATCCATTTTCTTACTTCAGATGGTCGCAGATTGTGCGACGAGAAAGAGAACGACGGTCTGCAGTCATGAGCTCATGTTCTAGCAACTCGAAAGATGATATTTCCCAACAGAAGTAATACGCAAGCTTTATAAGCTTCTTGGGGTGCACATGAACTCGTTGGAAGTACGACCCTATAATTCACTTCTTTCATCTCTCACCTATTTCGCGCACCTGTCGCTGCACTCTTTGTCTTTCCACAGGCACATTTGAAACGTGAACGAAGCATTGAGCCAGCATCGTTCACGAGTCCCTGCCCACACACACAGGTCAACTCAGTCCGGAGAAGTTTGATCGAGCGGAGGAACCCGATAAACATCTCATCCGGCAAATCAACCAAAGCCGCAGCTTGGCCAGGTTGATGCCCTCAAGCATGGTCCAATTGAACTGATTGAGCACCACTCCCCTTACAGGGGAGGGTGGGACGACTGAGACAGAGCCAGTGTTTGTAGGTGGATCCGACTCCGAGGAGGAAGAGGACGTGGTAGATGAGGAGGAGGAGGAGGACGAGGACGAGGACGACGCCTCTTACTAGATTGTTGATCACTCATTACGCGATGTTTCATGCTTTTCCCCCGCTTTTATACCCCTTAAACCGCCGTTCCCATGCTTTTGCATCAGGCAATGAGCAAAAGCATGGGCTTTTGCTCATTACCTCTCGCCTGAGTATCAGCGAGCTCTGGCTCCGCCCCCTTCCAGGGGTATACAAGGGCAGCTCTCAGTCAATCAGTGGCAGTCCGTTGGCTGCTCCTCCGGGGGCGGCTGTCAGCCAGCAGCTGCGGCTGGGACTGCCCTCCCCCTCGGGGGTGGCGCCATGGGCGCGCCTTCGCTGGCGCGCATATGGTGACCGCCCCCGAAAAATCAAGGGGGCGGGGCCTACGCTAAAGTAAATAAGTTCCCGGCCAAAGGCGCAAAAGCACAAGATGCGCAATCAATGAAACAAGGAAAGAGGAGAAGACCCAATGAGGAAGGGCTCGAAAGAAGAAAAGAGGAGGAAGTAAAAAATAAAGGGAGGCTAGAATAGAGTAAGCGCACCGAAACGAGGAACCAAGTAAGCCCTGATTACACCGTGCTTATGCCGGAGAGTGAGTTAAACTTTTAAAAAACAGACAAAAGAACGAATCAACACCGCCTAAACTAGACCAAAGAGGAAAATTTTCGAAAAGACGCAAAAGTAAGCAAGTTTCGCCTCGTCACGTACTCACTACGGTGGTTCGCGTGGCGAAAAATTCTACTGCTCAAATTTTGGCAAGATGCCAAAAGGCCATTTTCGGCACGGCAACCGATCAACTGCGCTCGCCCCAAAAAGCTGCCAAATGTCAATAATGCGGAATTCTTCTAATTAGTCACTGTAGAGGGTTTTCATTGTCATCGTTGCAAGAGTCGCTATGAAAACCCAGCGGTAATTTGCCGTGTTTCGGACCAGTGTGATTCTTGCCTCCGGATTAACCTTTCTTGTTTTTTTTTGTTTTGATCTTAGTCTTTTGCTTGTCACCCATTAATTCTCATCAAAGTGGGTGATAGCTAAATACCACATTTGATGCCATCGCGTTAAGAGCTTTGTTTTTGTGCATGTTCGAAAGCCTCGTTAAAATAATTCTAAAGGCTCCGATCGAATCTACATTAATATAAACTTTACCTTCGCGACTTAATTATTTGTTCTTCAGGGTCTGCTCCTTCGCTCTGGCAAACTGGAACAAGCGAGGGAGGATTGTGCCAGTCGGGGAATCCTCTATGACTTGCTGCCCTCTGATGGTCCGATCAACCCGATGTGTAGGCTGTTATCCACACTTGTTTTATTCTTTCGCAATTAGTGTCACTTAAAACCATACTTGCAATGCTGGAAGCATGTTTGCAATAAAGAGCTGCTTGAAATAAAGAGCTCTCACACCCGGATGACCCTACTGGTCGTCCTACCCTTGCTTGGAATGGACTTTTGACTTGGCAATTTGCCAAATTTCAAATAAAAGAATAATCCAAAAACGCTACAGTATCCAGCAAAATTTTGTTTTCCGTTCAAGACAATACTCGGATAGGTCCTATTGTTTTCATCCGGCTGTGGCTCTCATTTCAGAGGGGGGTATCACTCGAATCTCTGAGCGGATTGTTGCTGGCTCGTTGGTACAAGAGACAGGAGGTTAGCTACTACTGTTTCCTGATTTGATATGTGAACCATTTAGATGTATAAATGATAGTTGGGGTATGAGGGATGACAGGGATTAGAGAAAAAATGAATTTGTTCTTATATTTTTTCATATTTCCATTTGTCTAAACATTAGACGGAAGCATTCAAAAGCGAAAGACGAAATGGCGTTTCCCGCGTGGCAGTGCGCATGATCTCTATCGCAACTTTCGTGACCTTTCTTGCTGTCGGCTCTACCCTTTACGATACTTGCGTCCGTTGGCGCAAGGCAGAATGCCCAGTGGCAGCGCTCATTGCCGCGCGAAAGCGAAACTATATATATGTGTGCCGAGACTGATCTCCCGCGGGATCCCGCTATGTGAGGAAGAGGGCAGGAAGGGAACGCACAATAAACCGAGCGCGCTTGGAGCTTTTTAATATGAGCTATACTTTCTCTCTTGATAGTGAAATTATACAGAAAATAATCATGTAAAAGCTCTAAGATAAAGAATGCGCGCATTTGTCAACTGTTTGACACATAGCCATACGATCAGCATGTTTATTGTTACCGTAGTACTAAAGGCGGGATCTACTTCTTCAAATATTTTGAGCCTTTACTTTGCTTTTCTTTCGCCTTAATCCTGTTTTTATAGGTTTACTTTCGTATGATTTGTTATTATTCTATTAGTATATTTCAGGGACCGATGGACAAGGGCCCCCGTTACACTCCAACCACACGCTCTCGTTTTGCAATGGTCCGCGTCAACGGCGCCGTCGAAGCTGACGCGTTCCACCGCAGTGCTGTAAGTGTGTTATTTTACCTTTGATCTTTGATCTTTGACCTATTAGTCTTAGGAGAGCACTCAAAGGAGTTCTCGGCCGCACAGCGTGCACAGTCCTATGTTGTAGCGAAAATAGCCAAATTTTTGAATTTTTTATCTAACATGCACATCAAGAGGGGTTTGGCACGTTGCCAAGTTCACGGAAAAGTGGAAAATATTTTGCCAAAAGCGGAGATTCTGAGTTATTTTTCTAATTTTTGTTTTTCCAGCCTTATGATATTCCTCGCTATCGACTAATTGTAAGTTCCCCGTAAACTTTATTAGCGTCGCATTTAAGCATTTTTGACTATCATTAAAATTACCGTACTTTAATGCAAATTTGTTTTGGCTATTACTACAGGTGTGCACGCTGTGGGCCGCGTAGCTTTCTGTTACAGAAACGCATCTTTATTGCTGCCAGCCGCCTCGGCTCTACTTGGTGTGGAGAGCGAGGGCCTAGAGGGGTTCCATTGAGTGGACCGTAATAGTAGCTTTGGGAAAAGGGAAAGGCAAGGGGGGGGAACTCTCATCTAAAGCTCCATAAAACTGAGTATCTATGTAGTCAGTTGTTTATTAGAGATATGCAGACCGGCCAGTAAAATGATTATGCTTCATCCATCGTTCGTAGTGAAACATATTGGCCAGGGCGACCAGTCAGCACAATTCTATTGTTTATGCAGCGGGCATACGGCTTCAAGCCTATGTGCTTCGAGAGCGTCGGGCAGTTTCTCGAAGAAGAAGAAGAATATCAGCGCCAAAGGGAGCTAGGGCAGGTAAGGCTGTGGAACAATGTAGGCGAAATGAAGAGGGTCCATTAGGAGTAGGAATGAGTTAACCGGCACATAGTACGTCTACTTCAATCAATTTCTCATTTCGCCTTTTAACTTTATATCTTTAAATAATCTCCCATTCAGCCTCCTGTGGACGAATCCTCCCGTTACCTGCCATCCGTCGGCTCTCGCTATGCTGTAGTCCGATTCCGCGACGTCATCTCTGTCAATCATTTCCAACGCTGCGCTGTGAGTGGTTGGTTGCTCTTTGGTCATGGCCCTGTCAGGAAAGCGCTCAAAAGCTGATCACTTTGCGAGGCGTCAGGACATAGGTGGGCGCGGTTGTAGGTACCGTGGTTGGGTGACTTACTGCAAACACTACAGTAAGTTACCAGCAGACCCTGCCCACGTAGGAAATGGAGACAAAGTTCTCGCCTTCCACACTCTCTCATTTTGCATACTCTCTTAGAATGTTTGCGATGGAGCAGAACTAGTGCTCGCTAATCGTTACCAGTTAATCCAATTAGGCACTTTTTCCAGGGTTATGTTTCACTCCATACGTATTAGGAGATGCGATTCTGACCATGTTGCTAGTGAAACGTAACCGGTGAAAATCGGCTATCGGTATCGATTCGCGGGCTCTAAGCAGAACCTTGTGTAAAAGTGTGCGGCAGCCCAATACATAAGCTCTTGTATGTCCTCGGCCGGAATTCTCGCTGCCAGCTGACTGGGATTTGTTTGGGATGGGGATTGGGGGAATACAACATTAATTTCCTTTTCTTTTCTCCCTTTCTACATAGCCACAGGGAGAATAGATCGTTCTCTCAACCGTGCCTCCCATATGGAGGCATGGTTGCAGGTACCGTGGAAGGGTGACTTACTGCAAAACTTGTTCATGTATTGGTTAGTTCACTTCAAAATAATATCTTAGAGAAATTGTGCGATATCTATGGATGGGTGAACCACTAGAGTAAGTTACGTTACCGGCAGACCCTGCCCACGTATGGCCGCTCTACGCCTACCCAACCTAAGCCGCTGACAGCAAGAAATGCTCGTTTCTATGCTTGGGTGGAAGATTCCCAGTGGCCGGAGGGAATACAAAAAAAAAACTTGTGTGCATTGGGTTGTCGCGCCCAACTGTGCCCCGGTGACTATGGGCAAGGGCGAAGGGAATAA
>LS929519.1:288459-299884 GCA_900490955.1 Micoletzkya japonica | reverse complement strand
CACACACACACACACACACACACACACACACACACACACACACACACACACACACACACACACACACACACACACACACACACGGAGCCGGACGGAAACAATAGGGCAGGTCTGATTATCGTCCTCAACGGCAAACAAATAATTTTGCGGGATACTGTGAGCATTTTTGGCTTATTTTTGCTCTAAATTTGAAATTTGGCAAATTATAAAAAAAGTCCAGCCCAAGCGGGCCGGTAGGGTTGTTGTTCGGCTGTGCCTCACAATCAGGATCACAGCTTCTTTCATCCAAAGCACGTGGGATACTTTGATACAGATAAGATAGGTCTTCCACATTGCTTCCTCTCTGTTCTTTGATCGGCTCTCATTTTCGCCTCCCAATCAAGGTTCTGTTCTATCACGGACAAGAGAGAATGCTGTGGAAATAGCCATCACCGACATTTGTGTACGATAAAGATGTGAGTAATTTGAGGGTTCCGCGGCTGGATCACCAGCCAAGTCCCCGACGGCCAGGAGGAGCGATGGACCGCCACCGGTACATCAGTTAATTATAAAAGTTTCAAATATGCAAATTTATTATTTAATTACGTTATCTCGAAGCGGTTGTTGCTCTGAAAATGCTGTGGAAATAGCCATCACCGACATTTTAATACGGAATTTGAATACTATAAAGCTGTGAGTATTTTGAGGATTCCGCGGTTGGATCACCAACCAAGTCCCCAACTGCCAGTCGGAGCACTGCAGAACCACAAGTATGTGAATTACTTGCAAATATGCAAACTTATTTGATAGCTTATCCTGAAAACTTCTAACCTCTGAGCATTTGAAAAAATCTGAAAAAAAATCTGAACAGCATTTTTAAATCGAATTAGGCTACTATCTTATCTCTCTAATATTCATATTTCTTTTATATTTGAAGCTGCGCAACTGTCGATCTATCTATTTCTCTACGTTTCACGTCCTAGATGCATAGGGGATGTATTTCAGCCAACGGCAGAAGTGAATCGTAGCCCTCAAAGAGTCGCCGGTTCGGCTTCGCGGCCTCTCGCAGTCGTCGTTGATCGCCCCGGACATCGAGAAGGGAGACCGAACGTGGACGGAGCCGGCGACGGGAACTTGCGATGTGCCGACTGCGCAGAGGCCGTCGAGGTAAGCGTCGTCGGATTCCGTGAATCCCTGGGTAAATGCTCAACGTCTCGAATCGTATATAAAAAATTTTAATGTATAAAAAAATGCTTTCCGTGGCTATGTGACCAGTATAGCCTGCGGCGCACATAAATATAACAAAAAAACACTCTTATGCGCATCTCTACGAATGGCGTTATCCACTATCCTTATCGCCTTTTTGTCCCCCCCCCCACCCCGTTCAAGTCGTGCTATCAACTCGTGCATAGAGCATTCCATTCGGGTCTCTTCGATGGCTATGTTGCGTGAATAATTGATAATGAACCTATGCCCTGTTATGCCGTCGAGCTGAAAGATAGCCATCAAAAAGACCGCACGAGGGGCGTGCTGTACCCTTGCAGCCCTCTCACCTCGTCGTTCACCTTCTCACTCGACATCGAGACCGCCTCGTCCCCTATCGCTGCTCTCGCTGCAAGTTCTTCGTCGCGGCTCGCAAGGTTCCCCCTTTCAGCTTCCCCTCCCCCATTTCTCTCGCGACCATAGGTGGGCACGGTTGCAGGTACTGGGTGAATTACTGCAAAGAAAAAATGTTCATGTATTGGTTAGCTCACTGCAAAATACTATTTTAAATAAATTGTGTTATCTATGTAGGGGTGATGAACCACTGCAGTAAGTTACCGGCAGAGCCTGCCCACGTATGCTAGCGACCATCAGCGAACTCGGGTCTTCAAGATTGAGCGTTCCATTCGGGTCTTTTCCACGTATATCTTTCGTACAGCCAAGGAATAAATACTCGTATTTGAAATTTATTTTGCGGTAGGGGTGATATTCATGCGGCGGTAGGGTGTGCATGTAAATCGAGAATTTAGAACAGCGGCGGGGGACATTGTGCGGTGCGGTCTGGGTCATTCTATAGTAAAAGACGGTTTGCGGGTGGGAGGGGTCTCATGCGAAAAAATGCAATCAAATACAGTATGTTTCCCGTGCGTACATCATTCTTTACCGCGACGCGTCTCGTCACCACCAGCAACTAGGGTTTGAAAACCAAGCGCGATTAGCGTATTTATCGTCTGACTCTCTTCATTCTCTCGTTTTCCTCATCATTCTCTCGGTCTCATAATGCGCTGCAGAAAAGATATCCTGCCGCAGAAAAATTATCTTGACTAGGTTTCTCTATCGTTACCTGTGGAAGAGCCGCTGCAATAAGCTACCAGCAAACCCTGCCCATCTACATATGTTGCAGAGGATGGTGGAACGGCACATCCGTGCGCTCCACTTGCGGCCGACCGCCCAAGAAGAACAAGAAGACGACGACGTCCCCGGGCCGGTTGAGATGGCCCCGGGCAGCCATCCACGGCTGTTTCTCCACAAGTTCTTCCCCGCCTACGAGGGCCTCGCCTCGCTGGCGCCCTTTGACCGAAGCTCCGAACTGGCCGGCGTCAAATTCGTACGCGTCTTCTTCCTCTTTAGTTATTGAAAAGCACACAATCAACAGGAAATGTAGAAATGAACAAGACAAACGCAACCCTTCCCCCATTAGGCTGGCTGATTGCTGCTGTGGCCTAGCACACAGAGCGAAATATCCCCACGGCATGAGCCTGGGCAATATTTCCCCCCCCCCCTCCCCCGCAGAGTTAAGTAGGGGAGGACGAAATTTCTCCAGCCGCCTGGGGAATAAGCTCCCAGGGTCACGCCGTGGGGAAATATTCCCCAGCCGCCTAGAGAAATTTCGTTGACAACATATTTGCAGGTTCCCGATGCCGAGGTTGACTACGTTAGACAGCAAGTTCGCAGGACGCTGGTAGAGGATGTTAGCTATATATATTATTTATTTTTTCTCGTTTCTCGGGTATCTTTCACGCTTCTACACCGGAATATGCATGCAGGGAATGTAAGGCAAGAAATATTTTGCAATGAATGAGCCTAGGCTAAGAAAGGGAACCAAACTGCAACAAAAACAAAGAAAAACAATTTCAGTACCCGCGTGAACTGAAGTACAGTCACCTCGAACTGGTCAACCCCTTGCGGTGCGCGGTACGCCTTTTTAGAACATAGAAAAAAATCGAAAACTAGGAAGTTTAAAGGATGGCGAAAGGAACGTGTATGCTAATTGTTTTACTATCTTTCACAATCGAAAAATGGGAATACCTGATTGAGAATCAGGGTGCTCTGATCCATATCATAACACAGCGAGTGTCCAAAGGAGGGGAAGCTTGATATAGATAGGAGAGGTCTAGGACATCAAATATTCTTCAAAAAGCCCACTCATTCCGGGGTGCCGAGATATCTTGAGTATCCTCTTGATTCTCGCTTGGCGCGTACTTCTCCCGTACGCCAAGTCTTCAGGGAGACGGACTCCCATCGTCAACCTAATTCCTATGTACCTACTTCAACTGTGCATACTTGCTCTTCGCTCTCTAGTCCTACGTAGTAATGGCGCCAACTGA
This sequence comes from Micoletzkya japonica, assembly GCA_900490955.1. Classification (NCBI taxonomy): domain Eukaryota; kingdom Metazoa; phylum Nematoda; class Chromadorea; order Rhabditida; family Diplogasteridae; genus Micoletzkya; species Micoletzkya japonica. Next base: position 296,315 of record LS929519.1, on the reverse strand, counting down.
CGGGCCACGTTTTCCTCAATTTTGCTACTAATTTCGCATACAGGGCAAAATGTGTGCTTTGCAGTTGTGCCACAACGACATACCCGGTATCCCCTTACCCCCGTTCGTGCGAGTGCTGTGGCATGCGAAGACACACCTGACGGTCAGCCAGGTAGTTAAAGGGGACATGGAACCGATTTTCGAGCGGAGCTTATGTAAAAGATCTTGTTGAAGTTAGCATAAAAACAAAAGGAAAAATAATAAAAATTTATAGTAGTCGAGAAATGATTTTCTGAAAATTCGTTCTACGACGGTCGTACTGGATTTAGCAGACAGGGGCCAACGGAATCATTGCACTGTAGTAGCGTCCCTCGGAACGAAAAAAATTAATAGCGTACTCCGATTTTTTTTAAATTAATAATTATTTTTATGTTCCTAGAAAATGTAAGTAAAGGTAGCAATGGAATGCTCTACTATAGGGTACTGTTCTGTGCCTATTGGCAGCCTCCCCCTTCCCACTTGCACAGCATTCCAAGCGTTCTAATAGCGAATAGCGGTTTCCGCGCATAGGATTTGATCCTGTAGGCGTATAAGTGAACCAAAAATTATGAATTTGAAAACTTAAGTTCGTCATTCTCAGTTCCATAAGCTCTGAAATTTTTGTGGAGATTGTTTAGCCACTCTTGAGAAAATTCAAAAATATTATTAAAGGAAAATGAACGTTGAGAGAGCTGCACAGTTTTTTCCGCTAACCACCGTAAAACTTCAGTCGGAGCCGGAGATTAGCCTAAGCTGGCATTTTGCCAAGAGAGTTTCACTGTATTTAGCGGAGTGCGCTGCAAAGATTTCCCAACGTTCGTTTTCCTCCAATAATAGTGGTCAATTTGCTATTAGACACATTCTTTACCGTGCGGAATGTTGTGCTTGTATCATATCATTTTATCCGTTTATCATATCATTTATCATTTATATCATATATCATATCATTTATGCGTTTACCATATCATTTATCCTTTATGGTGCACTGATCCTACCGTGATCCGCTACTTTCAGTTTCGATGTATGGTATGCACCTACCAAAACCTCCATGCGTACAAAGTCCGACTCCACCACTTCGACGCGCATCGAATGCTAGACAGGCCGATCGATATATCGTATGCCTTATCTATAATACATCGAAAGCAAAATATGAATATATGAGTGAATGAGAGAATATGAATGACTATGTCTCTTACAATTATGGTAAGGTTTACAATATCAACTAAATCGTGGATTTAAGAATTAAAATTAAAGCAAATTAAGCGAAAAAATTTAAGGTCCGAGGCGCTGCGCGGAATGTTCGTGAAGGTGATGAAGCTGGTATGTCCATCATTATGGGACCGGATACGCCGTCTCCAGTGGACTCCTCTCGTCCCCGACCCACTGTCACCCTGTTTTGCTTCTTCTTCTTTATCTTATACATTATTTGCTTTGTCTAATTCTTCAGCCAGCTCTCTTGTGGCACGACGAAATGTGTGCCAATATAATATTTAAATTTTCGCTTTTCCGTCGGAGGCCTTGGCAGCCGATATAATACAAACTTTGCAGTTGCGCCTACGCGGAGTCTCTGCAAGGCCCAGTTCACGTGAGCACTTTTTACGGTTACGCCCTTTTCATTCTTGTTCAACAGACTAGGCCCTACATTTCAGCCCAACATCGACGTTGACACGCAACCGCAACAGCCGTCCGTTCATCCCCAGTGATATTCCACCGTGTAATATGCAATATTAGGCTTTTCGTAGAATATTGTTGTTTTTATGTAGCGGTAATTGTGTTGCGAGATTGATGGCATGACGCACTTTTCGCTTGTTATCCGTTCTGTAGCTTTATGGTGCATTCAGTGTCGAAGGGGGGTCAAAAATCCTCGATTATTTGCTACGATTCTGTTGACATTCGATGGGAAGCGGTGAGATTTTTCAAAAGATGAAAGGGACCCGACCGCTTTTCCTAGAAAGACAGCAAAGAAGAACCGCTTTCTTGGAATGTCAACAAAGAATAACAGAGATATCAATGGAAATGCGACCGCTTTTTGTCGAATGTCAACTAAGAATCGCAGCAAAAAAATCGAGGATTTTTAACCCCCCTTCGACACTGAACGCACCATTACTCACATCCTCCAAATATGCCCCATCCCTCGATACTGGTAACCATGGTTTTATTGCCGTCTGACCTTTTCCCAGCATATTAGTCTTTGCTCACGTTGTCGAATATATAATAATAAGCAAAGTGTTGTTCGAGACATTGAATTCGCTGAATGTTCTATTGTTAAACTGCAAAAATTAAAGTCGAAAACTTAATGTTGTTTTATGATGTTGTCAACTAGTTCTAATAAATCCTATTTTGCGAAAATAAATGCAGTACATTATGATCAAAAACGAAAAAAACAATTCGTTTGTTTTGATCCTAAGTATGGTGGCGCTTAGCAGCGGCAAAACGCTCGTTTATTGATAGAGAAAGTCTGATCGATTTCTTGTCGGTTTCTTCTTCTTCTCGGTTCCCTGTCCTATGTTCACAATCCAACCTCCGATCGCTTGTACTTCTTGTACTTTCGCGCATTGAGCTCGCCGTGCACATAGCTAAAAAAATGTCTATTTTTTTATTTAGCCAGGTGATTTAATAATTATGAAATGCGAAACAGTCCTAGAAGATCAATACTATTGTCGAAAATGATCCGTCAGTAATCTGAATCGTTTTTTGCTCTCTTTAGTACTCTATTTGGTACTCATCAAATGAGCGTTTTGTAAGAGTCATAGAGAGAGCACTAACCAGACGTAGTGCTCCGGTTTGGGCATAATCTGCACCCTCGCGGTTCTTCGTGATTTTTCGCTCCTCGACCGATCCCTGTCCCTTCTCGTGCTGCGCTTCGACGATTTCCCTTCGCGTGAGCTCCGCTTTTCCTTGAACAACAATCCCTTTCATCTTTCATTTTTCTTGTATCTTCTTGTATTTTTTTTACATTTTTCTTACCCTCTTCATTTGCGTTCCTTCACCTTTATCTGCTGTTACACACTTGCGGTGATAAGCTATTATCATTATTAAGTGCAGTCACCAAAATCATTATAGCACGAGGATTTAGATGCTTTCTGGTGTTGTGCGTGTGTTATGCAGGACAATAAAAAAACTACAGGACTTGAAAGCCAAAAGCTTATCTATTCATCGAACATTGCTTCTTGAAATCCGTCTAGCTCGGCGCTACCTAAGGTGGATGTGAACTGAAACTTGGTGAGCCCACCATTTCATCGAATAGGTCGTTTCACCAACACTAATTTTATGCAGATCACTGTTGATGAAATGACCAAGTTGATGAAAAAAATGGTGGTTTTCCGAAACGTGTTCCCTGCACCTCGTCCTCCTTCCACCTCTTCGAACGCCCTTCCGACCGTTCAGAAGTCGTCGTAGTCTTCGAGCTGGTCGGATCATCGTCTGAAGATGAGGCGATCAGACTGCCGTCGACCTTCTACACTCGGCGAAATTTTCCTAGCTGGCTGGGGAATATGCATTTCCCTACGGCGTGATGCGTCGTATTTCCCCCAGAATCACGCCGCCGCGCCGCCATCATTCGGCCATCGCTCGATTTACTTTATAAAGTGCCCACTCACCAACCATGTTGACCATAGTCCGTATCGTGTTCGCGTACAGTATGCCCCGTGTGAAGTAGACCTTGTCCCGCGACAGGAGGGTGTTCATGTCCGCGTACGGATTGAAGCAGACTCTCAATTTTACTTTACCATTTTCACTCTTTCGCTGTTTGGCACTTTGCCAAGGCCCTCTCTGCGGTGTTTGCAGCAGACTCTCCGCCACTGATATACTATGTCTGCTTTTCCCGCATTAGCTGAGATAGCCAGCGACAGCAGCGCGTGTATCAAATAGGAGGAGCTATTGACGAAAGATATGCTCGATTCTCAATCGTGTCACTTCTCTCCAAGAGAAATGACGTATTGAGCGCAGATGACCGCGATTACAGATCTCTAGATAGTAATAACACAAAAGAATATGTAATAGTAATAACACAAATATATATATAGTGGCTTAGAAAGATTCGTCGGAAAATCATCCCGAATATAAGGCGAGAGAGTGTGCATAAGTGAGAGAATTAGACTCATTCTGGAACGGAAGAAACTGACGGATCGGTTTATTCCACTATGCTTACTGTCTCCTCGGTAGCTCGGGCAGGGGCAGCTTTCCGCTCTGAAAGTCCATGACAACGTCGGCCGTCAGCGGCAGATCGTCCTTCGTAACGTCTTCCTGCGAAATAATTCTATTTATTTATTTTTCTATTTAATTATATTCACACGAGTTCACTTATTCTATAAATTTCAAGCGGCTGGTGAAATGATTAGTGAAATGTTCACGGAACTAATAGGTGGCAAAATTTCGTTGAGTGCATAAGATATGCCCACCTTTTCTTGCTTGCTAATCTCCACGTCTATCCAGAAGGGCTTTCCGTTCTTGAATAAGTCTTTCGGCTGTTCAGGCTTCTTTTTCTGCAAAAAAACAAGTAATATCTAAAAAAGCGCAAGGAATATCTAGAGCGACAGGAAAGATGTTCCTCAACAATATTATTGATGAAAACTCAATAATATTATTGATATTATTGAGTTTTATTAACAGTCGAAATATTATTACAGGAGCCGGCCCACGAGTACGGTAGGATTTGAATTCCCGCGTTACCCTGATATATCAATTTAGGCTTTTCCGCCCATCTTTTCCGATCGTTCTTTTTACTAAAATGATCATAACAATGTAAAAAATCATTTTGTCAATGAATCAGAGCTGTATCTCTTCTCAGTCGGCTAATATATCCGATTTTTTGAAAAGTGCGTTACTCTTTGCACCTTCACTACTCCGCGGAGAGTGAATGAAATGGCATAAAACTGGGAATACCCGATCAGGACGATTAGATCTCCTGAATGACGTAAAGAACCAACATGGTCAGAAACTCGTGGTCCGGCTCCTTTAACAGTCAACTCATTCCAGCGTTGTCTGGACTCTCTTCATACCGCTTCGCTCTCCCGTCGGAAGTAGGAATGAGACCACTGACGGAACGTTTTCGTCAACCTTTTAACCATTCTCAGTTCAACAATGCACCGGGGAACAAGCCACGCGTATGTGTACTGTAATGTAAATATCTATCTCTTCCTCTTTTTTGCATCGCAATCCTTCTCCTTCCGTTTCTCAGCTGCAATATATTATGGCTGACAAAAATTGTGAATACTACGGTTGGCCTACCGGTACATAAACTACATCATCTATATACATCACAACGCGCAGAGAGATGAAGAGATGCGAGGCGGAAAAATAAATGATGGACTTTCTGAGCCAGATGACCAGCACTACTGAAAACCAGTTTAAAGGAGCCGGACCACGAGTTCTGACCAGATTGGCTCTTTACGTCATTCAGTAGATCTAATCATCCTGATCGGGTATTCAGAGTTTTATGCGATTTCATTCACTCTCGGCGGAGTAGTGAAGGTGCAAAGAGCAACGCGCTTTTCACAAAATCGGATATATTAGCCGACTTGTGAGAAGAGATACAGCTCTGATTTATGACAAAATGATTTACTACATTGTTCGGATCATTTTAGCAAAAAAAAGAACGATCGGAAAAGATGGGCGGAAAGGCCTAAATTGATATATCAGGGTAGCGCGGGAATTCAAATCCTACCGTACTCGTGGGCCGGCTCCTTTAAATCGACGCTTAGATGTAGCTGTAGCAATGTGCACCGTATGTATCTTGTAGAGTTCCGGTAACCCATTAACTGTTTTAACCCCTCATTCTCCTCCCTCTTCTAATGGTGCGTTCAGTGTCGAAGGGGGGGGGGGTCAAAAAAATCCTCGATTTTTTGCTATCATTCTTTGTTGACATTCGATGAAAAGCGGTCTGATTTTCCTAAAGATGAAAGGGACCCGACCGCTTTTCCTTGAAAGACAGAAAAGAATAATCGCTTTCTTCGAAGGTCGACGAAGAATAAAGGACATTTCAAGGATAATATGACCGCTTTTCGACGAATTTCAACAACGAATCGCAGCAAATAATCGAGGATTTTTGACCCCCCCTTCGGCACTGAACGCACCATTATCGGCTTTCGACAAACTTCTAACCTCATTATCCAACAAAAAAATATGGGTTAGAAAGGATCGCCCGCAAAACACTAAGTCGCAATTAAGACGAATGAAAAGAGTCGCGCTCTAACCCATATCCGTAATTAGGCGTTTCATTTATTCCATCCGATACCATCATGCGATTGCAGCATTGGTTACCGGAACTGTAAACCATATGGTTGATGAAAATGTTCCGTCAGTCGTCTCATTCCTACTTCCGACGAGAGAGCGAAGCGGTATGAAGAGAGTGCAGACGAAGTAGGAATGAGTTTACTGACGGAACTTTTTCGTCAATAATACCTTCCGCGACACCCGCTGACTCCACGTTGCGTTCCGCCCTTCGCTCGAATCGGGAAAGACCTCAATTTCTGACTTTCTGAATTCCAATCAAATCGCCAAAATATCCTATAGATTTGTCGCAAAGTCACAAAACATCTATTTTTTGCAAGGCGAAATAAGTTTAAAAAAAGACTAAGAAGTAAAATGCAAACCTTGGAGATCTTTCCAGCCGTCGCAGGATCATTGGCCCTCTCTTTGCAGAGGTCCTCGGCACTAAAAATTCAGTTTGTTTCTTCTTCAATAACTTACAAATTCTATGAAAAAAACTGGAAATTATTAGCAGTTCATCATGCTTTCCATCTCTCTTTCACTCCATTAAGCCCAGCCCATTCGGTAGGCTTTATTGCACTTTTACATGCTTTCTTGCTGGTCGCAGTCGCATGCAAGAAATCACAATTCCTTAGCGTGATAGAATCTTTTTTCAACCTGAGTGACTCCACGTAAACCGGAAAAGCGTCTTGTCCATCCTTCAGCTGGGTCAGTTGACCACTCTCAAAATATGAAAATATGTTTTAATAATTACAATTTTTTTTATTTTATTTTCATAAAATGTGTAAGATACCAACCGCTAGCCGCTTTTTCTTTCTATCGTTGACCTTGGCGATGAATTTCTTCAGTGCCTAAAATTAAAATAAGAAAAAATTCCCACTAGCCTATCGTTTTACGTAAAAGGTGTTTTTATCTATTACGAAGTCTCTCCTGTCAGCAAAACTCATTCAATGGCATAGGAAAATGTTCCGTCAATTTTCTTATTCACTTTCGGCGAAAGCGGTATTACAAGCGCCATGGAGTTTGACATACTTGTAGCATGTTTCAAATCCCGGTATAAATCGTAGACGTTCGTTGCATCAAAACCATCATATTTCTTTGAAAGAGGTCCGCGACAACCGATAAATTATTTTTTCTCAAAGGAGACACTACGTTCTGTTCCAGAGGGTAGAACACGTTTACAAAAGGAGAGAGGGGAGGTGAGAGAGCATGGGAATTGGAGATACGCAGATACAGTCGCAATTGGGCATAATTCGGACAGGCGGAACGTAGTGAGGAGAGGAGAGCTTCACAGGTAGGAATCGAGAACACGCGGAACGGAAATATGTCAAACTTTTTGGCGCTTGTAATATGAACAGAGCGGAGACAAAGCGGCATGACGTTTATTGACGGTGCTGTTTCTTCTTGATATAGATGACCTCTCCCATCTATATAAGAGGCGGTCATTTAAAAATAACAAAGTGTGACAAAAAAAAGGCCGGTCGATTTGTCACGAAGAGGCGAAAAAACGAGCTTGTCAAATCGAACGACGTTCGATTTGTCATGACAAATCGAACGTGGTTCTTTTCGTCATGACAAATCGAACGTGGTTCTTTTTGTCATGACAAATCGAACGTCGTTCTTTTCGT
>LS929519.1:265626-281556 GCA_900490955.1 Micoletzkya japonica | reverse complement strand
AAAGAACGACGTTCGATTTGTCATGACAAAAAGAACCACGTTCGATTTGTCATGACGAAAAGAACCACGTTCGATTTGTCATGACAAATCGAACGTCGTTCGATTTGACAAGCTCGTTTTTTCGCCTCTTCGTGACAAATCGACCGGCCTTTTTTTTGTCACACTTTGTTATTTTTAAATGACCGCCTCTTATATCAAGCTATGCCACTCCTTTGGACCCCAATCCACTGATAGTCCCGATAAAGGTGGCTAAACTGTAAAACTGTTTCTGCGATAATACTAAACCCTACGAACCCTGTCCTTGATCGGCCTCGAGACCATCGTAGTCAGCTTCTTCGCGCGAATGGACAGATCGGAGCTGACGCGGCGGATGCTTTTCGCTGAGAATCCGCGATAACAACTTTATAACAACGGCTCAACGATGCGTATTTATAGCAAGGAAGCCAAACGTCTTCCATTATGCGCTTCTACTCCCCTGACTTTTCAAAATGTCGTACTCCTTTTCGCAAATAAATGGACAGCACGGGCCTTTCGAATGCGGTGACCAAAGAGTTCCGTCCGTTAGCCTATTCCTACTTCGTTTGGACTCTCTCTCTTTTTCTCGTTCTCCAAACCGCTTCGCTCTCTCGTCGAAGGTAGGAATGAGAGGACTGACGGAACGTTTCCGCCAACCATAATGGCCGGTCTCCTCACCAAACTTTTTCGAGCGCGTCGACCTGACAGAGGGCGGTGTCTTCGCCTCTGCCGTCGTACTCTCAGCAGAAGCGGATGGGCTGGCCGGCGGCGGGGTTACGGTAGACTCTCGGACTGTAGGATCGACCAGGGCCTCGCCCGGACTGGCTGTTTTGAGAGGGGAGGCTGCGGGCGTTTTGGGGGGCTCCTGGAGAGGGAAAGAGACGTGATTCGAAGCATTTTGACGGTTATGTTTCATTCTCCACAGAAAAAAAGTTAACCTAACCATGGAAAAGACACGAATCGGACGCTCTAGTGAAGATAAGATTACGGCGACGGATGAAGAAAAAGATATTTTTTTAAAATTTTTATATATATTTTTATGGCACAAAGGCTTCTCAAATGCACAAATGATATATAAAATCCCGTTGTGGGAAGCACTACGCTATTTAGATGTGTCTTATCGTGGACATAGAAAGGATCGAAGCGAGCTCTTACGATAGCCGGTTTTTCTCCCTTGAGCCGTTTGGCGAACCGCTCCAGGCTCTTCAGGAAGCGAGCGAACATCCTCGGGGGAAAGGGGGAGGAAAGGTGAGAGGAGGGGTAGGGCCCCGACCGTCCGAGAGGGGAGGAAAGGTGGTGAATGAGGGGGTGGAGGGATGAGAGTAGAGGGCGAGAAAAGTATGCCATTTGCATGCATGCTCTCCTTCCCTTCTTTCTTCATTCATTCATTCTTCACTCACTGAACGCGATCAAGTTATCGCATTCGCCTTTAGCACTAGCACTGTATTCGCTAGTCCTCACCACCTACGATTACAACCTATATACATCTAACTGTGGGACAGAACTCCCCTTTAGAGAGCTGATAACGTGGTCAGATTTTGACTCAAACATCCATTTTCAATACGCGTCATGTAGTCGTCGCGGTTCGCCACTCGCTGTGCATTTTAAATGTTTTGTGCGCGTTGGATTTAAACGGTCGTCGCACTATAGATAGACGAAGAGACCACTGCGCAAACTACACATCCTTATGAATGACTTCCTTTTATCAGACAGACCGGGCCTCACACCGACACGTACCCGTTGCTAAGAGGCAATACAATAACCAGCAATCACACGGTTCTCCATCAAAGGCAATATCTCATCATCTCTATATCCATACATATACACTCTTCTGAGGCTAGATACAATCACAATCAGAGGCTAAGAAGCGGCGGCGCAAAAGCTATACAAAACAACATCTTTCGCCTTTTAAGGGCTAAAAACCTTTACGGATACAACGACGATTAGCCGAACCCAAGCTTGTTGGTTCTTCCGAGAGGAGCTAGGCTTAAAGCAAACAAAAATGCAAACACAAACTGGAACACACGGTATCACTAGGAAGTGAGGCAAAAGGCAACGAGAGCTTAAAACGGTGCATGTATGATTGATTGACTGGGATAAAGGCAAACTAATATCGGAGGCGGAAAGGGCATCTTGCAATCACAGGATTGACGTCAAAATTTTGCACGTGCGAAAGCGTGCAAGGGCTAGAGAGCGAGCGATATACCGGACATAAATCGGCAAAATGCTTTTTTTTAAAAAAGGAGGAGAAATGCGCGAAAATCCAATAATAAAGTGCACTGCGTACGACTGGTGGGTGAAAGACACGGTAATCATAATCATCAGGCTGACCAGATGAGCCCTACATTGGGGAGGCTATCAGTCCGTAAATAAGCACGCTCATTCGGTCAATGCTAGACGCAATACAAGTATCGAAATCATAGGCTATCAGCTTTTCGAGAGAAAAAAAAGGTATCGTTACGGTAGGAATGGGCGGAGCGAAAATATCGCTCGTGGTTCATTATTCTATGCAAGGCCTAGGAGGTTCGCGATTCGGGCCGCCGCTCACGTCGTCGTTGCTTCATAAACAGCTAATAATACTGCAATAATTAGGGTCCGAATCGCGCGTCCCTCAGTGGGTCGTCGGTTAGCGTGCGCGCCTCTAGGTTACTGTATGTAGTGTAATACTGTAGCCAGACTAGAGTCTAGTCTTCCGTCGTCTATTCCGGCACGGAATTGTACAGTAGTATGGCGCCGCAGACGGTCGCGGCTCCTGCCACGAAAAAGGCGCCGATCGATACGTTGGCAAAGATGAAGAAGGACAGAACGACCACCAGGAGGATGGAGACCGCCGAGGCGAAGGACTGAAAATAGCATACGTTATTTTATTTATTTATTATTATTATTATTTTACTTATTAAAATATCTTTATTCTTCTTTCATTACTTCTTTTCAAGCACAAACTCTAAAGGCGAAAGACGCGTTGTTTGTGCTCTAGAGATCAAAGATCAACTGCTCTAGAGATCAAAGATCAACTCGAAGCTTCTTCTTACCTTATGCAGGTTGTCCAGGTGCTTCATCACAAGCGATATGTACACACCACCCACGGAAAGGAGACCTGTAATCGGGTCGTTCTAATCGTTGAGAAATGCAAGGATCAGAGCATAGTAAAATAAGCCGGTCTGTCAGCTTCTTTGATTACAAAATGTGCCTAATTCTCTCACTTTTACGCACTCTCTCGCCTAATATTCGGCATGATAAACTTTTCCGCTATAAGGGGGGGCGTGGAAGATGGTTGTAGAGTGTTGAATGAAATACACTCGTATTACGTTGGACGCGAAACGAAATAAGCACACACAAAAAATAGCCTAAGTGCGTCTACTAAATGGTTCGGATCATACATGGGCTGTGCTATCGATAATTTTTTTTCGACTGGGGCCCACCAAAGCATAGACTTACGTCGTGGCCAGCCTACCAATAAGAGTCTTTGTGCAATGCGGGACCTACCAAGTAATCGTTTTGACAAAATTAGGGGCCTACCACCCGACCGTCGGGTTCGTGCCTATGCATGGTTAGGATTCGCGCGCTCCGCTTCCCAACAGTAATCGAAAGAAAGACTGACCGATAATAGCGACGACCAGCCCGTCGTAGCCGTGGAAGAAGCCCTTCTCGAAGACGTCGCCACTCTCCGCCATCAGCATGCCGCACGACGCGGAGATCTGCAAAGATTTACTTTGTTTATTTATTTGTTATTATTTTATTTAATTATTATAATATTTATTTAACTTGCTTTATCTTCCATTCAGTCTTGCTATTACGAGCCACCTTTACCCCTTCCAGTCACTACCCCCCCCCACTATCAACTTCCCGCTTTCACCAACCCATCGTGTGAGATGGAGAGAAAGTGAGAAAAGAGCAAACGATAAATCATCACCACCTTCCGTGTAGCTTCCTCTCCCCCTCTAGCGCGGCAGATAAACACTCCATTTGGAAGTCTTTTTAACGGCTTCAGCCACAACAGGATAACTAATCGCAGAATAATTATGAATGGACCGTGAAATATAACCATAAAAAAGACCCCCGAATAGCTCTAGTTCCGTGTAGCTATCTTCCTTCGCCTTTAACAGCTTCCTCCTCTCAGATAACATGCGCGAAATCGAAATGCTAAGAAGAAATCGCTACTACTAAACTGCTCCGCAAACTTGGCAACTCAATCGGCACCAATAAATTCTTCTTGCCACTACTATCAGGTGCAAACCGGTTTTTGCACAAAGAGGTTCACAAGATCAGGTAGAGTATACGGTATCGAGAGAAGTGACTCATCCAGAGCAAGACCCACCGTAACCTCGTGATTACCGCACAATTTGCTTATTTGAATAAATAATTAGTAAATAATAAAGAAAAAAAGCTGACCACGCCGCAAAAGTACATCTGGAGGTTGCGAATCCAGAAGGGTGTCACGCCGCCATCCTTGAGCATTCGCTCAAAGTAGACGCCTGCAAGGAAGGGTATTATAATTATTAAATAATTAAAAATCTGACCACATCGTTCTCATGCATATCATCTACTTCCAATTATTTTCTCGTATAGCTATTCGAACGCCCAGCACCAAGCAAAACCACCGCCCGCATTTCCGCCACAAATGCGCGGTGCGAAACCGGCATTCGCCGGCTCCAGCCACCCGTAACCGGGATCCGTAAAATCGGCCGTCAAACAGGCGATCCGTTGTAACGTACTACTTCCCGGCCCGGGCCCCACTCACCCGCAAAGCCGGCGGTGACGCAGGTCGCCAGGACGGCCGCAATGCCGATGACGTAGTCCTCCTTGTGCCCTCCGGCAACCGCCGGAGAGGACGAGTTGGAGGAGGAGGAGGAGGAGGGAGCGGCTAGGGCGGCGTTCAGCTGCAAAGGGGGAGAGGGAATCAAAGATCAAAGATCAGAAACTATCTTGCTTCTCGATTTGGTTAACGCAAAAACGATCATGTCAGCGTCAAATGGCGGATGTGCACGCGTTATGATGCCAGCGTGAAGCGCGAATTCACCTAGTCTGGACCCTCATCACTCATTTACAGAGCAAAAATCGAATGCATCACCAATTCACGAAGCAGTCATGGCCGTACGGCTTTTCCATTACAAAGTGTGCAATCCACGCTATTCATGGCATGCTCTAGCGTAAGGTCAGATTTTTTTTTGCGTATTTTCTCTAAAAAGTTAAAAAAGAAAGAAAACAATAATTAATATTATTCTTTTGCTCTCACCTGTACCAGGGCCACGCCGACAAAGAGCAGAAAAATGGCCGCCCATCGCGTCCTGGAGAACCGCCGCCCGAGGAAGGCCACCATGAACAGGGCCGTGGTCACGACCTTGAGCTGCGTCGTCACCTGGATGGATAGATTGTCAGGCGCGTCTGGATGGATTCTATCCATCTGGATGGATGGATGGAATGCAGCTGGATGGCTTATGCATCCAGATGGTTAGGTCTTCTTGCTAGTCTGCCCTCGTTTACCGTACCCTTCATTTTAATAATAATACTTTATCATGCAATATACAAAGAAAAAAAATTCGTATGTAAGAATTCGTCTAGACAATACTATCTGTATCAGTAAAAAACACTTTTCAACTTCCGCCGTCGCACCTACCCGCGTTGTGGTTCCGGTGTATACCCCCCCATACATACTCCACTCCAAACTAGACTCTAGCCGGTGATCTCAATCTCGTCATCACCTATATCACTGTGCCACCTTCCACCAACGCTCGTGACCTCCCCTCCCACCTTTTTTCTAGCACTCTTCTTACCCCTTACCACGTGTGCCGCTATTTACGCTAGGCTACTCTCGATAACATTCTCTCTCATCTGTCACCCCGCTCCTGTGCCGTAAACTTGGAAATGAACACAGAATGCACACCTCACCCTTGCGCACAATAACCACGATCAGGCAAACACTACACTTTTCAAATCTCTACACAAGGTCGCAATAAACTAATACAGTAATGCGCCTTTTCAGTCTCATTTTTACAGAGTTAAAACGAAGTCTGTGTGCATACTACCTCATTTGCAGCCTGAATCTCCTCGGTAGACAGCAATACAGTTATTATATTATCGTACCTGGTAGACTCCCGGGTCGAGATGGGACAACGCGACAAAGTCGAGGTTGTTCTGCAGGGCGTAGGCAATCGAGGGGACGGACATCTTGAGCAGCTCCTTGGGCTGGTTGAAGAAGTGCTTGAAGAGCACCTAGAATGGAGGAGGTTACGCTTCTATTAGCCGGGCTATATTATACTGTACTAGGAGATTTGCTCCTTTCATTGCTCTAAAAGTCCCAAATTATGACATTTTTTTACCAAAATTAGCGCGGTTGAGGATTAAGGCGGTCCGCCAGTCGTCCGCCATTCCTACTCGCGACGAGACTGCTGCGCAAGCAAACAGTGCTCACTTTTTTTCTTCTACGATAATATATTCCATATTTTTGCCTGATAACCATGACACGATCAGCGCTGTCCGTTTCGTGCGGCTAAATAGCAACCGTGTGCAGCCGCAATTCCCCCCTTGTTCTTGCTAGCTCGCTCGTCCCATCGCCTTCCTCTCCTCATTCGCCAAACCGGCCTCCTTTCTGCGGGTGCAAAACTGTGAGTGTGTGCAAAGTATCTAACTAAGGAGCCGGCGTTCCCAAAATGAGCATAGGAAGTGGGAGAAGAGAGCGAGAGATAAACGACAGAGAGACTGAGATTGATGGGGTGGTAATCACCGGTTGGGACGCGCCTGGGAAAGGTCACCGAACCACAAGTAGCCGAGCCAGCTAGCGGCGATTAGACGGTGAAAAAGATGGACATACAAATACTTCGCGCTATTGAACTGTGCTGCAGTCTCGATAAAGCATGAATTCGCTTCCATAGCTAGGCGCTAGGCTGTTTCGATGTACTTCCTCCCAAAGCGGAAACTAGTTCGCGCGCAGATTTTCTTGTAAGAATAGCCCCTCGCAAGCTAAGAAAGACGTCTCTAAACCAAGAGCCTTATCGAGAATGGAGCTACACTGGAAAACTCCACCGTCAAAAAGCTCCAATAATCAGAACCCCCTTTAAGGCATACCCGGGGTGGGGAGGGGGGGGGGGTGAACGATCGCTTGAAAAAGTCAAAAGAAAAAAATGAAGGTTGCAATGCCAAAACAAAAAAATAAGCAAAAAAAATACTCACGTGCTTGAACTCGTCCAGGCGGAAGTTGGCATAGTGGGCGAGCATGACGATCGAGATGAGCATCTTGGTCAGTTCTGCGCACAGGACTACCGTCGTTGACGAGTACATCTGCCAAGAAATAAATCATTGAATAAATCAATAAATGTGTAACTAGCTTATTCAACTTTCTTATGCTAGTGGTGAACAGTCCACCTCCTTTTTTTTGCGACTACACAACCGTTGTTCTCCCCATATCGATTTTTGGTCTGCTACAGTACCCCCCTCTCAGCAGGTCTGCTACAGTACCCCCTCTCAGCAGGTCTGCTACAGTACCCCCATCTCAGCTCACATCTTCCGGCGCCTTCATGCTCCGCGTATACTTGACAGTGAGCGTGTAGCCCGTCCACACGATGGTCATCGACAGAATGACGTAGGCCTGACGATTACAGCATTCACCCACATACCGTACTGCTGCATACATTGTGTACTCTACCTATATTATTGACGAAAAAGTTCCGTCAGTAACTTATTCCTACTTTGTTTGCATTCTCCTCGCACAGTTTCGCACTCTCATCAGAAATATTATAGGAATGAGAATCGTAACTGACAATAACAAGATATTTTTTAACTTACTCATATTTTAAAAAAAAAAACGAACCTTGAACAGAAACGACGAATCGGACCGTTCGGGACCGTGGTTAGCCGACGGTCTGAACAGCAATTATTATAGTTGCCTCTCCATTTATTATTTATTTTCTTATCAGTTTACGGATTCTTTACCTACACCGTGCACAGAACGGAAGAAGGTAATGAAGAAATGAAGACTACGTTTAGAGCTTCCCTTCCCAACCATTTCACAACAAAATCAATCCCCCCCCCCCCCCGATCCCACCTCAGAATCGAAGGCAACAGACTGCCCTTGCCCTTCTCAATGTCCATCGTCGCGGAGCTTTCCTAAGAAAAACGCACTTTGCAAAACATCATTTCTAAACGTTGTATATATATCGTTCATTTTTAAAAAATGAATAATAATATAATATCAATAAAAATAAGCATAAAGAGTAAAAGCATAATAATAGAATATATACCTTCTTATCGGTCTTCACCAGATCCACGTCACTCGCTTCTGTTGTGATCGCGACCTGGTCGTTCGCGTTGATGCCCTACAACACAAAATTACGTAAAAATAGGGGAAAAGGGAAACCTTCGAGAACAAAAAGAAAACCATTTCGTCATAGCGGCTCGTTCGACGAGCACTAACCGCATGCTGATTACGGTTGGGTAAAATACTAGATCCCCAAAAAGTAAGCAAGCTACTACTCAAGCACCTTTAGCGATTAACCTCGCTACGCGCTAGTCTAGGTTATACCTAGCTAAGCCGTAAGCTACCGTAACCCTACAGTAACCGCCTACCTCCTCCATGGGCGCAATCTTGACCGTATTCGGCATATCCTAGCGTACTCGCACCGTCCACACGAAACTACCGTTTCTCGCCCACTCTCACGCACACCCGTTGACTCGTTCTCTCCAGTCCCTGCCCTTATATGAGAGGGGCGGAGTTTGCGGGGGCAAGAGTGGAGCGAAATAGCGAGCGAGCGCAGGAGAGAAACGAGAGGGGGTGGGGGGGATGTGTCCAAACCCCTCGATTCTTCCGCACTCGAAACCGATATTCCGGCCAAAAGTCGTATTTGACTTACGCGCGCCTCGGTTGGGGCAACCGTCGAACCGGCTTGGACCAGAGCAGTAAAGAATAGCCATGATCTCACTCATATCATGGGATAGGCTATCATCGGGTCCGTTGCGATACGGGTGCACAGATCACGGCTAAGATCAAGGCCAGAGAGAGAGAGAGATACATCGCTTCTCCCACCACACCTCATCATTTCGATTCTATCGATGGACGTTCAAGAGATCGCCCAAGAACTGACCGGATAGTCGACGCTATGCCAAGCTTTTTCGCGAAAGCATTTCACACCCTCCGGTGATAGTCGAAGCATTACGCACAGCGTGAAGCACATGCATGGCAAGGTCTAGTGAACGTTGCCTGAGGCAAGCTTTCACTTGAGGCTATTCACGCAACTTCCTTTCTCACAGCATATTGCTTTGATATGAGAGAGAAGCTGGATTATTGCACAAGCTGTGCAACATTACCGATTAACATTTCGCAATACCTCCTCTTTCACTTCAAAGCATGATGACTCATGTTCGCTGGTTGAACCCAGCATGCTCAACCAACAACTCCTTTCCAATCATAATTGGCAGAGTAGCGCTCTACATTCCAAAAGTTTGTCAGTTCCAGCGTTCCAGCCGTCTTCATCTGTGGCATCCTCGTCATACTGTAACTCGGTCACGGTAAGACCACTCCGTCACGAGAGCCATTCCGGCATACGGTAGACACGTGGGTATGATGATACCTTCTTTAAGGAAATTAAAATTTTTTTCTCTCCAATTGTCATGCTTTGCTTTGTTTTCTCCAATCTTCTCGCATCGCTCGCCAACCGTGTCCACTTTCAACCAACGGCCCATTAGTAGTAGGCAGATCTCATTGGAGGAGGGACTGATTATCGGAACCGGTTCAGAAGGTGTTGTTGTTATTATTATTATCTTTCTCGACGATGCTAGATGCTGCTCTGCACAAGAACTTTGCCGTTCCTGGTGATTATCATCCATGCATAAAACGCAACGGTCTTAAACACTCCAAGGTTACACACAACCGTACGACGGTAAGGCCCCTCTCTAACATAAGTAGACATCCATTGGCGTATTTTTAAACCTACTTTATACCATAATCCATTCGTGGGCAGCTTTACCGCCCATTATTTGGAACTAGAGCGTACCATTGAATAACTTGAGGTTTTGCTTAGCCTACCAATGTAGTATCTGGGATAATAAGGCGCCGTCCAAGCAATGTTTCTGGCAAAATGGGGGGCCTAACACCCGACCGTCGCGTCCGTGCCCATGAATAATCTTTCCCTCATCTAAACATATTCAAATCAGGGGATAAATACTCATACTTGAAATTATTTTTGCGGTATGGGTCATTTTCCAGATGCTATCCATGTAAATGCTATCCATGTAGGGTATTCATGTAAATCGATAATTTAGTACAGCGGTTGAGGTAATTTCGCACTGCGGTACGGGTAATTTTATAGTAAACAGTGGCCTGCGGGCGGGAGGGGCCCTATCCCGTAAATTACAATCAGTTACTGTATTTTTCCCCTGATTCAAATATTTTATAATATTACAGGGAAGTGTTACGTTCTCGCTCATTCTGGCCGATATCTCGAGGAGAGATATAGATATGGTGACAAATGACACACTCCTGGTTGGTCAGTTGACTTGCTGACGTGTAGCATCGTAGCCATGAGAAATGAGAGGAGAGGTGAGCGGATAAGGAAGAGAAGGAAGAGGAAGTAACAGAACTCACTTTTTTGACTTTGTTGACAGATAAGGTCGGAGCTTTTTGTATCGGTTCCAACTTAGTGCTGCCAATTTCATTGCCCTTACATATATCGTAAAAATGAAATCAGCTTGAAGCAAAAATAATCTCATAGATAAACTGTGCACTACGTCAAACAGAAATTTTACTTAAAATTTCGGAGAAGCTCACAATCAGAACATTTCATGTAGCGCATATAGGAACTGGGCGTACGCTAATACACTACCAGGGGATAAATACTCATACTTGAAATTATTTTTGCGGTAGGGGCTATTTTCCAGATGCGGTAGGGTTCCCACGTAAATCGAGAATTTAGTACAGCGGTGGGGACAATTTCGCACTGAAACAGTGGTCTGCGGGCGGGAGGGGTCTTACCCCGTAAATTACAATCAATTTTTGTATTTACCCCTGTAAACTACAGTAAACTATATCCTACTTTGTCGCTTGCAATGGCTAACTACCAAAGCCGAGAATTAGAGTTCTACCGGTATCATGATTATTGGCCACAAAAAGGTGAGATTGTCATTTGGACAACAAACATTTGATCATTACATGACATAAGTCGCCCCTATTCTAACTTGTTCTATCTTACTTCCGCTGTGCAGCCCTCTCCAGAATGAAATGCAATGAATCTCTAATATTAGTTGCTCCAATTTCACGCGACCTCTCAGGAATCAAATAACTCGAAATACAGTCACATCGAAATTGCTAGAATAGGCAAAACTAACCAAACTAATTTGATATTCACCCTCAACTAATCTTTTTGATAGGTGAGCTCAAAATTCGATTTTCTCATTAATTCTCTCTTTTTGCTCACTGTAAAAGAACGAGCGATGGAATTCCTTCGAGCTTTCGTCGAAATCCCAAATTTGGTTACGGAATTCAATAAGAAGTGGAACCGGCAATGAGTACTGTAGGGCGTCAAACAAGTTTTCGCTCGAATATACACGCCCATTTTACTGCCTTTGAGCTGTAAGCGAAACTGGCGAAACTATTTCCGAAGAACAGCTTGAGGGACCTTCGAGACTACTGTAACGCTCAACCGTACAGGATACGCTCGCGAACCGTAACCACCAAACGATGCAGAAAAGTAGACGCAAATGTGGTCCCGCAAATACAGTTTGTCATCAAAAAACATCCTTTTAGCAGATTAAAATGAATAACAAGCACCACAAGTGGGAGAAGCTAGCCCGACTTACGGTTTCTCTTGAAACACTATTCGCATCCTATTCAGCGGTTCGTCTAAGCCGTCCATATAAAAGCGCCGCCGATCAGGCCAATTTTTTTTATAGCGTTGCAATTTGACAACAAAACTCCTCTGCGATCGTAGCAACGAACAACGCCCGCACAACCGCGAAACAGAGACCAGAGCTGCTAGATTAATTGATAGCGCGCTACTCCAAGGCACTTCTCAGAGGTCTACTCCAACCAGCGGAACACCGGTGAACGCACGTTTATCTTTATCTTTATCTTTATCTTTATCGAATACGCGTGTTGCGTATTCGATAAAGATATATCTCTATCGAATACGCACCTGTCAAATAGAGCATTCCATTCGGGTCTTCTTGATGTATGTGTTTCATACATCATTCGTAACCGCTTTGTGTCTCGTCTCACCAAAAGCAGCGAAACATATCGGTAAAAAAAGACCTGAATGGAATGCTCTACTTTCAAAGACAGCCCAGTGCTCTCAACAGAGTGCAACCAGGTCAACACTTCCGCACCCGCCTCATGCATGGGCGTGATTGTCCGATCGGACGTTGGGATGGGTGCGTGCACTAGGCAATCATAGCGTAAAACACTTGTCAGGATGGTTGCTTTAGATTTTCGATAATTATGTAAGGCAGCCTGCAAAAATGTTCGGACAAAAATAGCCCATGTATGACCCGCTTTTCAGCGTCTGTGAAAAAGGTCTTCCGGTTCCGGTAAATCGACCCATAGACTGAGACCGTCATTTTCTTTCCCCAACAAGCTAACCAATACATTCAGACTAGTAAGCTGCCCCGGATGCGGTATGCGACGCGGACCACCGCACCCCACCCTACACTCGGTACTTCCTTCTTGCACACTGATATCGGAGAGGCAAGGAACGGGAGGAGGTGACATCAAGGATGCTTGACAAGTTTTGCTGCTACTGCTCTCTGCAGCTTGGGAAAGGCAAAACGGTAATAGCAGCTCTCATGTTCTCGAGAGGAAGAAGATGAAGATGGAGAAGAAGTTGTGTGGGTAGACGTGTGACTTTGACGACGAGTCGCACAGAACTAACTAACTGATGGAGAGAAAAGTCATCGCAAGGACGGACGGACGGAGGGGGGGGGGTGATTGATAGAGAGATACTCACTCCTACGGTGCGCTGAGTAGGAGAAGATGAACAGTAGGGAAGAGTAGCGAATGCTCAAGAGCACAAAACTACTATTTGACACACCTCTCGACGTCATCATCGCTTCAACGATAGTGTATAAAGTTAGCGGATCAGCTCGAAGGTGTGGACGACAACACTTTCGAAGCGGTTCGGTTTCCAAATGATTTAGGAAATATCGAGTTTCCGGTTCTCCATGGCATTGCTCACCATAGGTCTCCGACCGGGGATGTTCCAGATGACTCACACCAACCTCATGCATATATGGGGGTAAGGTGTTGAGCGAACAACCGTTGACAGTAAATAAGTAGGCCAGCGAGTGTAGGCGGGTTGCTGCTGTGTATCATGTGATCAACCACAACGAAACCGCCACACCTTCAAACCCGCACGGCCGGATGCTTGCAATGGAATGGGTATGCAGGGCAAACTTCTGATTGTGACTTCTGAACCACGACGAATTGATGATGCGACCATATAGGAAGCGTGACCACCGTATGTAGGTTGGATAGGGGGGGGGGCTGACAATGGTTATGTTACTGCAGAAAGTATGGTGGTCTTGTCTTGTTCGGATGTACTCCATACATGACCGCGGTTGTCCGATCGGACGTTAGGTTGGGTGCTGGCACCCAAGAGCGATACAGTACAAGGCTTGTTAGGACTGTTGCTTTTCCCTAATTATGTGAGGGTGCCTGCACAGATTTGAGGACGACACTAGCCCGTGTAGGATTCACTGTACGCTCGGGTAGGAGGTCTGTGCGACGAGTAAACTGCACACAATTCCCGTCGCGGCTCTCAGATCAGATTATCAACTCGTCCGATGACAAGTTCAGTGAAACGGCAGGCAGGCAGTTCCAGCTACCGTCGAAACAGTGCACACAGGAATGAAGAGCAAGATAGATGGGGAGGGTTTACTGTAGATTACTGCAGTGAACCACCCCCCCTGGCTAAAATATTCTTATGCAGCAGTCTACCCAATACCTGCAAAAGTTGTGCAGTAAGCTGCCCAACCACCGCACCGGCAACCTTGCCCACCTATGTGAGCACGGAAGCAACGAGATCATTCCGCCCTTCACCGTCACAGTTACACCCACTGACCAATAGCGACGCGGAGAGGGATACGATAACTATGCTACGGACGCCGACGCCAGACTCTCTTGATTAAGTAAGATGAGTATGCCCCAGATGCGTTAGCCCTGTCTGAATAACAATGTTAGGTAGTTTTCAACATTGGGGGAGTATAGGAAAAAAATAAGAACAGCGATCGGGCTATTGCATATGAGTAGGGAAACATTACTTTGTCAATATCGTACCTTTCACCAAATAGAACTTTGTGGGATATTGTGGCATATGGTTGCCCTAGGAGAAGAGTACGCGAGGAGCAACCCAATCACCCGCTTATCTCAGCAACTAGTTACATAGACAGAAATAGTGCGTCGGAAATTCATACATACGTGGGCGCCAGCCCGAAGAACGGTTGGTAGGCCCAAATTTCTACGAAAATATTGCTTTGGTAGGCTCATATTTCCAAGAAAATTGCATTTGGCAGACTAGATAATTTTCAATTTCGTCGTACATTGGTAGCCCCGTTTCTCAAAATATTGCCTGGAAGGTTGCCCACGTATGGTCAGAAACGGCGTATCCAAGGCACCTGGTTCGCGAAAATTATACAAATAAATGCACTTTTATTTGAAATTCTACCCGTTTACGTCAAATTGTTTGGGAATTCATCATTGTTCGCGACAGTCAAGAAGCTTTTCGCGACACTTTAACAATACGCATCATGATTATTGTATACATGCGCATCTAACTTCGTATAACGACAGACCTCACCATCAACTAGCTACAACACTCATCATCATTCGATAGATCACAATGAGTCATCCCTCTCAGAATGCAAGTGTCACGAAAGGTGGCGCAAACCGGAAGGTTTGCCTGCACCGTACCCCCAATGCTCTTCGCACTTTGCCCAGCCACTCTCTACTCTGAGATAGCTCAAACACTTATCCTTTTCGCACCCTCACCCTCCGCTTTTTCGCTTTGCTTTGTAGCAGCGACGGGGAAAAAGGATAGCCAGATAAGGGGTGCGCACCAAGCAATTTGGCGCATTCGTTCGTATTAACACGAAAGTGTGCGGAAAGGTGTGACCGCAACCGGGGAAGGAATGCGGTGGAGGAAACATACACGGGGAAAGTAGAAAGCGGAGAATACCATGAGAATTCGAGATCTATGCTGCTGACGGTGTAGTAATTATACAATTTTTTAAAAGAATTGCAGAAATTTGGGAAAAATCAAGATTGCAAGTCAAATTAAAGCGCACTCTAGCCGCCAGCGCCATTCCAGGCTGTTCAATTGGGCGCTTTGTCACACATCGACATATTGCTAAAAGGGCGGCTACTTCAGCCAAAACTACTCTTACGAAAAATATAGATCCTCAACTCGCCCTGTATTCTGAGAAGCGGAGTACGGTCCCAAACAACGAGTAAACACGCCAAGCAATGCAACTCCAGCAATGATAACAGTCAATCCAGATATGCCGCCTAATTCGCCTCTTCTTCCACTATCGCTATTACAGGTTCCATGGGAGTTGTCCTCAAAAACGGAACGATTTATTACTTTCGATTGAACTAACAAACTATTCCCGCTGATTATGTTGTCCAATTGACTCCTTACGTGTTACCATGGCAGACATTGATAGAATTGCAAAAAAATTGGAGCCGGAGAGGTAGATCAGCGCACGTATTTGCATAGATAGTTCGCAATCGTTTGCGTACTTTTTGTCAACTTTCGTGGAACTTGTAATAGCTCAGCTATTAGCTATCTCAGAGAGCATACTATATATAACTTCCGTGAATAAACTAAACTCCAGCTAAAGACCGCGGTTCGCCAAATACAACGCCGGAGCGTCTCGCCAGCCACACGTGTTCTACAGAGAAATGACACCATAACCTCCCCCCCCCCCCCCCCCCCC
>LS929519.1:230946-243358 GCA_900490955.1 Micoletzkya japonica | reverse complement strand
TCTTAGACCTTACTCCCAAGGGGTTTCCACTGAGGAGCCTCCGCCCCTTGGGAGGTGTATAGCTGTCTGGCAGAAGGAGGCGAAACAGCTATGCACCGTTTAGCATTAGTTGTAGATTTTCCATATTGGCGTAGTCTATAGACGTTGTCTTCTCTTATAGTTTAGAACCTATAAAAACAATAAAACTTTTCTCCTAATACGTGAATATAAATGCGATTGTATATTTTCGCAGAAAAAAATTGGTTTTTATTATTTATAATTTAAGTATCTGCAATGTATGCTCAGAGCGTTATGGGAAGCGATTGTGGCGTCTTGCGTCGACTATCAGCCTGAGTACCAAGTGAACTGTGAACGGAACATGAGCGCGGTTCGTGTATTGCCTAGAGAGTTAAAATCGGTTCCTTTTCCCAGATATAGGATATGTTCAATTAATTTACCTGCCACGAATGGAGATCAAAGATCTGAATGGCGCGTCTGGCAAATTGTAGAACTGCCTTTTCTATATAGGCTGTATTTAACGTACGCTATTTGGTTATGAGAGTTTTAATGAGAACTGAGATTCTTCGATTTGGTGAATGTATTTCTTTACAGTCTTTATTCATAAGGAACCATGTATCAATGTACAGTTTGTTTTATTACTTTTCCGCAATCTGGGCTACTCGTCAGCAGCATCTGAAATCATTAATTAATAAATCTATTTATGTGTGTGTGGTGTAGTGTTTTTGCTCATTTCTTTGTCATCTCTTCATTTTTCAAACTCTTTACCTCGCAAGCTCCCAATACGTTCCGCGAAACAAACACTACATGTTATAAGCCTGGTAGCGAACAAAACAAGGCATGAGGAATATTCGATTATGACAAAGATTATTGATCTCATGAAGTAAATATTATACTAGTTTACGTTATTTTTCGCGTTTCCTTGAAACTGCAATAAAATTATCTATCTATCTAGTTGAGTGTAGATAATAGGAGCCTCTTCACAAACCCCAGGTCTGGAAACCGCCAGCAGGCCAATTTGGCGTGAGAGAAGATGGTTGTCCAATGCAATAGATAGCATTGCTATGCAATGTTAAAGACTCCAGGTCTAGAAACTCAAAAACGAGGGGCGCGACAAATCCGCCAACAGGCCAATTTGGCGTGAGAGAAGAAGAGACCCTAGGATGGTTGAACAGTGAGATAATGAACTACTCTAACTCAGAAGATGGTTGTCCAATGCAATAGATAGCATTGCTATGCAATGTTAAAGACTCCAGGTCTAGAAACTCAAAAACGAGGGGCGCGCCAAATCCGCCAACAGGCCAATTTGGCGTGAGAGAAGATGGTAGTTTAGTGCGATAGATAGCATAACATTGTTACAAACCCCAGGTCTATAATAGAAACTCATAAACGAGGGGCGCGCCAAATCCGCCAGCAGGCCAATTTGGCTTGAGAGTAGAAGAGACCCTAGGATGGTCAAACAATACGATAATTAACTATCCTCGCATATAATATGGTAGAATAGGGCGATAGACAGCATTGCTATGCAATGTTATAGATACCAGGTCTAGAAACTCATAAACGAGGGGCGCGCCAAATCCGCCAACAGGCCAATTTGGCGTGAGAGAAGAAGAGACCCCAGGATGGTTGAACAGTGAGATGATGAACTACCCTCACATAGAAGCGGGTCCCAAACAAGGAAGTTAAACTCGTAACGCAAATACAGAAAATTTAGTAGAACACTGAGCACCACTGGGCGATAAAATAGCCTGCAGGTCAGGTTGGGCATAGGTTAAAATGAAGTGAGAGGGAAAAAGTAAAAACTTCGAAAAAAAGTGCACTGGCCTAAAAGTTCAAACGTGATAGAATTAAATAAATAGCTCAAAACAAACTCAGAAGTAAATCATATGAAAAAGTAAAAAAAGGAGAGTGAAATATAAAAAATGAAACCACAGAATTGAAGATGAGTGCAGGCAGCAGCCGCCAGATCGGCCAGCGGGCCAATTTGGCTCGCTGGTTCCTGCAACGAAGCGCGTGAACATTTACCGTTTTCCTGTAGGTTTTGGACTTCTTCTTTTTTTCAGTCGATCTTATCGCTAAGCCTTTTCCTATTTTAAAACATTTTCCTTCTATTTTTATGTTATTTTTATGTTATTTATGTTATTTTCTCTTGCCAGCTCATAAATCAGATGCATACGTTGAGATTTCTGTATGATCTTACACAAGATTTTAGCAAGGCTTGATCTTTTCTTACCCTATTTCTGTTCTCTCATTGCTCTGTTCCCTCAAGCGGCGCTAGCTCAATGGATATAATCAACCTCTAGCTAGTCCATTGTGGTCATCCTCCGAAATAGGCTGGTGGCAGACCCCCTTTCTATTTCTTTGGGATCTCGTATCGGAAGCGTTGCTATGTAACTTTACCGATATATGAGAGAAATCTTCTACTTACCAATGCTACTGATTAATTACAGCACTGAAATATCATCTTCTGAGTTAGAGTAGTTCATTATTTCGCTGTTCAACCATCCTGCGGTCTCTTCTACTCTCACGCCAAATTGGCCTGCTGGCGGATTTGGCGCGCCCCTCGTTTATGAGTTTCTAGACTTGTGGTCTGTAGCATTGCATAGCAATGCTATCTATCGCACTGAACTACCATCCTCTATGTGAGGGTATTTCATTATCTCACTGTTCAACCATCCTGTGGTCTGTTCTTCTCGCACGCCAATTTGGCCTGTTGGCGGATTTGGTGCGCCCCTCGTTTATGAGTTTCTATTATAGACCTGGGGTCTGTAACAATGTTATGCTATGTATCGCACTAAACTACCATCCTCTATGTGAGGGTAGTTCATTATCTCACTGTTCAACCATCCTGTGGTCTCTTTTTCTCTCACGCCAAATCGGCCTGTTGGCGGATTTGGCGCGCCCCTCGTTTATGAGTTTCTATTATAGACCTGGGGTCTGTAACAATGTTATGCTATGTATCGCACTAAACTACCATCCTCTATGTGAGGGTAGTTCATTATCTCACTGTTCAACTATCCTGTGGTCTCTTTTTCTCTCACGCCAAATCGGCCTGTTGGCGGATTTGGCGCGCCCCTCGTTTATGAGTTTCTATTATAGACCTGGGGTCTGTAACAATGTTATGCTATCTATCGCACTGAACTACCATCCTCTATGTGAGGGTAGTTCATTATCTCACTGTTCAACCACCCTGTGGTCTCTTTTTCTCTCACGCCAAATCGGCCTGTTGGCGGATTTGGCGCGCCCCTCGTTTATGAGTTTCTATTATAGACCTGGGGTCTGTAACAATGTTATGCTATCTATCGCACTAAACTACCATCCTCTATGCGAGGGTAGTTCATTATCTCACTGTTCAACCATCCTGTGGTCTCTTTTTCTCTCACGCCAAATCGGCCTATTGGCGGATTTGGCGCGCCCCTCGTTTATGAGTTTCTAGACCTGGGATCTATAACATTGCATAGCAATGCTATGTATTGCATTTGACAGCCATCTTCTGAGTTAGAGTAGTTCATTATCTCACTGTTCAACCATCCTGGGGTCTCTTCTTGTCTCACGCCAAATCGGCCTATTGGCGGATTTGGCGCGCCCCTCGTTTATGAGTTTCTAGACCTGGGATCTATAACATTGCATAGCAATGTTATCTATTGCATTGGACAACCATCTTCTGAGTTAGAGTAGTTCATTATCTCACTCTTCAACCATCCTAGGGTCTCTTCTTCTCTCACGCCAAATTGGCCTGCTGGCGGTTTCCAGACCTGGGGTTTGTGAAGAGGCTCCTATTACACTCAACTAGATAGATAGATAATTTTATCGCAGTTTCATGGAAACGCGAATAATAACATAAACTAGTATAATATTTACTTCATGAGATCAATAATCTTTTGTCATAATTGAATATTACTCATGCCTTGTTTTGCCCGCTACTAGGCTTATAACATGGAGTGTTTGTTTCGCGGAACGTATTGGGAGTTTGCGATAAACAACGAAATGAAGAGATGACAAAGAAATGAAGAAAACAAGGAAACATTATAGCACACTTATAACACACACCACTGAAAGAAATGATTAATCAGTGATTTCAGGTCAATGCGTAGCAACGAACAAAAAATTGATATAATTCATTAATGTTGGAAAATGGCTTGTATCGGTTTGCCAGCTGGATATCAATCTAAACTGGCTTTACGCTGAAAACCAATTTATACAGAAGAGCATGACGATTAAAGAGCTTTGACTATTATCCGAGACAAAAATTCTCGTTATTTTACGATTTTTTATGGAATGTCCGCTTTTGGCAAGCAAATTAATTGAACATATCTTATATGTTTCGCTGTTTTGGTGGTCAGAAGCGTCGCGGTTGCGAATGATGTGCGAAACATAAGCATCAAAAGGGACCGATTTTGAACCTCTATTGTCGGTCCTCGTATTCACATTTTCGTTCCGCTCGTTCTATTTGGGATGGCAAAATGGCGAGGAAAACGAACCATTGTAAATGCAAAGAGCGAAATTTCCTCACCACGACGAATACGTTCTTCGCCAATTAGAAACTTCACTAAAATTCAATATGTGAAATTTTTTCCAGCCTTTTGGGGAAAATATTTATATCCCCTTCAAATTTTCGCTGTTTTGTGCCCCCGCTCCCCTGCCCTTCAGCCAGCTTTAGTTCGTTGACGTAATTCTTTTTAGCGAGCCATGCTATAACACTTTTAGGAGGTTCTTTTTGATGATTTTAGAATGAAGAAAAGTGTATTTCCTTTAGAAGGTTCTTTTTGATGATTTTAGAATGAAGAAAAGTGTATTTCTTTTAGGAGGTTCTTTTTGATGATTTTAGAATGAAGAAAAGTGTATTTCTTTTAGAAGGTTCTTTGTGATGATTTTAGAATGAAGAAATGTGTATTTCTTTTAGAAGGTTCTTTTTGATGATTTTAGAATGAAGAAAAGTGTATTTCTTTTAGGAAGTTCTTTTTGATGATTTTAGAATGAAGAAAAGTGTATTTCTTTTAGGAGGTTCTTTTTGATGATTTTAGAATGAAGAAAAGTGTATTTCTTTTAGGAGGTTCTTTTTGATGATTTTAGAATGAAGAAAAGCGTATTTCAGACGGTCGCCCTGACGGGTTTTGTCGAGATGTGCGCGGTGATGGTGATCGATGTGTACTGCGTCCATCTGTTCAGTGGCAGACTCCAGGCACCCAACATGAAGATGCGACTGTGAGCTCGAGCATTCTACTCAGGTCTTGTTGACCCCAAGGCTTTTGGTGACAAGACCAATCGCGGTTGTTTATGAATGGTGTATTTTGAAACATATACATCAACAATGCAAGAATGAAATGCTCTACCTACTGTGAGCGCTTTGGAGTTCCGGATAAACCTTGGCAAGAGTGATGGAAGAATAAGAGGGAATAACGTAAATATCCCTAAATATATTTATGCTTTTTCCTCCTATAATATTATGCGTAAATGAGCTCTCTTCATTCTGTATCGCTATTTCGCCTGATTGGTGCACTAGGCTTGCCCGTTTCCCTCACATTCTGCCCCATCCCTGCTCGGCAAGTCGGGAAAGCACCACTTGATCAAATCGGCCGCGTGATTAATCCCCCTCGGCGACCGGTCAGCGACCGTCGAAAGTTCGGCATTAATTGGGCAACGGGTCGCGAACTTTCCCATGTATAAGCATAGGAGTTCGCAGTTATTTCCGACTTCCCCCCGAAAGGTCGCCGACCGGCTGCCGACCAAAATAAGTGAAAGATCGGTGACCGGTTAGAGAGAGGCGAGAGAGCATGCGATTTGGAGAGAGCGAAAAGAGCATACCCGGTGGTGCTCTTTTCGATCTCTCACTCTGCCCATGCTGAGGGATGCTCTCTCGCTGTCGGCGATCTTTCAAATGTTGGCGAACTTTGGGAGAGGAGAGGAGACGTAAAGCTGGCAATATTCTTACAAGTTTCGTGACTTTGCGAGTGAGTATTTTAAAAAATTTTGTTTGTGACCCTAGATAAATTTGTATGGAGATTTCGAATATGTACATTTGTTGCATGACATACTGTAAGTTCAGAACACTATATTGAATTCACAAACTTTCTCAATTTTTTAAGAAAGAGATTGTAATTTCGGTTATGCATATAATTTTCGATCTAGATTACGAATATTTAACTTTTGTTATTCTATTTTAATTTCATAGGGTTGTTCACAATGTAAATTTTGGAATTCGAACCTAATTTTTAGCGTATATTGAAGCATCAATTGCGCAGATTCCAAAAATATAGAATTAGTACACATTTTACAAAGATAATGCAAAAACGCAAAATCTGCAAAAAAAGTTCCGCAGAGGTGGAGTCGAACCTGCAATATGAAAATGCAACGCGACACGTATACCTATTGCGCCATACACGATACCAGAGCTACGCATTACACGCCCCCCATACTCTTCTCCCCTCCCATAGCCGAAAGTTGGCCAATCTCTGCCAAATTTCTGTCCAACCCGCGCGACCTGTCAGCGAAAGATCGCTGAGAAGTCGGTGAACTTAGGGGGGATTAATCGCGCGGCGGTATTATTTTCATCAACACTAATTATTAGGTTGGCACATAAGTCTTGGAAGGTTTTTGTGAGATAGATTTACTCCTTTCTGATTTCTTATCTAGCCAACACTAATCCTCCATGTTATCAGCAATTATAACAGACGTATCAATCTTCTGATTGGGCTATTCAGATCACTCTTTTGCCTTGGACCAAAGGAGCTGAGCTCGAAGAAGTGATGACCATGCTCGAAAAACAGCCATTTATTCTACCAGGCATTTCTTTACAGTGCGCGCAGTTCTAAAGAATATGAAGCTTTCATTACAAAGAGAAACATTAGTAGTATGCAATAGATAGAAATTGTTATTCCATCTTGCCTCCTTTCTAAAAAAATGAACAGAGAAAGACAGCAGAGTAAGGGTCCACCGGTCTATGATGTGGCATTTTAGTCATTTTCGCCATACTTTTCTAATAATTCCGTACTGGAGCAAGAATGAACCTATGTATTATTGAATAAAACTCTACGTCCGTACGTTTTGACGACTACGCGCTAACCGTGCACCCTTCGGCACCGCAGGTTACGGACGGACGGAATATTCTAAACTGCCTTTACCGTTCAATTCGAAGATGCCTGGGATCACATTTAAACTAGAAAAAAATTATTGCGATATAGAACTACTAAATACAAGCAAGGAATAGTCGGAAAAACAAGAAAAAGAAGAAAACGGGCAAAAACGAAGACTAGAATATTCCGTTCCGATCGTAACTACAATGCCGACTTACCGTGCTTAGTGCATAGTCGTCGAAACGTTCACGGACGTTGAGTTTTATACAATAATATACGTCAGGCCTAAAGGTCTAATTCATTTTGTAATAGTTATAATTCGATAGTTATCATGCACTACTGGCTTATTTTTCAAGAAAGGCTTGGAAATAAGGCTGAATCGGTGCTTTGAAATATCGCTATCTCTCTGAAGATGAGAGCAACCGAGTTATGGTAAAAAGTTTAGACCTTACACTACCTATTCCATGAGCGTTAAGAGATCATATTTTGTTTTTGAGTGAATTATTTGGGATGGAATGACTACTACTTTGATATGTCAGACCACCACGTGCCTCGGGGGGTCAGACTTACATCGCACATCACAAATTCAAAGTTGACAGCAAGGTGAAACTAAATTCGACGATATTTAAATACATCTAACCATGTTCTTGATATACACCATGTGCTGATCATATCTAGCTTCATAGGTAGGAGATTACTAAAATTATATATGAAGGATTAAGCTTACATGTCAATATTGATGTATTTTATCCTAACTTCTCCATCAAAGCGAATTCGAATAAGCGGTTGTTAATGATGTGTAACACTGTCCGTCAACTATGCAATGATAGAATTATAACTTTTTATATTGATCTCTGGCTATATTATATCCGGAAAACCGAGAGTGACTGGGAGAGCGTCGAACAAAACCAAATCATTTTGTTGCTTAAAAGAGAGCAAGCAGCGTCCCGGTACCACCACTATAAATATCTAAAGATGTGCTATTACTATCCCCTAATCAGTAACAGATAGCCTCAATATCAGTGAAATTCCAAAGTCAAAGTAAAAATCTTCCAAGACTTATGTGCCAACCTAATATATGTAGATTACGGTTGCTGAAATGACCGATTTGATGAAATGGTGGTTTCCCGGAAGGTCATCGGATTGACGGTCTAAGCATCAACGAATTCATTAATGAGCTATCTAGTGCATTGCGAGTCGAGCTCACTGAGCGTTGTCTTTTACATTCATGCATTCTTTACTCTTCATTCTCGCTAAGCATTTATGTGCAACTTCTACTCACTTTGAGAAACCTAAAAAGTACAGCAACAACTCCTGATGCAGAAGGCTAATGCTGACAATTGAAAGTGTAAGAATGGATGAGCTTTCGCGTTTATCGGTGACGAAAATGTCTTTTTAAAAATCCATAATTTCATCAATTTGTTCAGAAAACGCTGTCGCAATTGCAACATTGCCGTGTTGCTGGTCACTGCTATATCCTTTGCGAGTATGTCATTTTTCTTTTTTTCTTTTTTTCTTTTTTTAAATTTTCCTCTTGCATGTTTTTTAGAACGAAATAGAACGAAATACAAGAATAAACGATATGATGATGATCGCATGCCATTCCCGCAGATGTGTCATGCACAGCCGGGCGGAACCCCCTCCCCCCCCTTTGGCACGGTGCCAAAATCACACAATTGATTGGATACAGGACTTAGTTGTGAACCTTTTGACCGGAAACAAAGTGGAATCTACTCCTTACTTCCTACCGCATCTACTACACCGTGTTCTGACAACAGTGAAAATGTTAAAGGGTCCCTCCAACCATCCCATTCATTCCAAGAGATAACCAATTAAGAGCGGTTGATTGATTGTGAGAGACAAGAGAGGAATGAAGAGACGCAGAGAGGGAGAGAAATCTTTGCACAGCTTTTTCTCAGCAACGGCGAAGTTTCAACAAAAAAGGAGAGAGTATGAGACTCAGGCCGATTCCGGTTCCTTTCAAACTGATATTTTCAAATTCTAATATGTACTATGCGAAGCTCTAGGAAATACTGATCTCAAAAAGCTATCGATGCTCCTGATATCTTGGTTTGGATTGGAGTGGCATCGTTTCAAAGCGTGAAGAAATCGCTAAACACCGTAGCGGCGGAATCACGAATTATACGTTCCGATTTTCTAGACTATAGATATTGTTACCTGGAGGGGCCCTTTAAGCGAATGAGATGCCGAAAAATACCCCTGATTTCGGTAGGCACTCTCGCACGGAAAACACCGTATCCAAAACATTTTGGCTCGTTCGCTTAACAATTAGAACACTGTGACTACAATTAATTCACAAGCATGATGCCTAGCCACATTTGAAACAATCGTCCATTTTCACGGTGAGATCGAGGGGGGGGGGTAGTCTACCTATATCATGGCCATCCGTCCGGCTGTGCGACAACGGACGTATGCCTCTATCACAGACAAATAAATTATTATTATTATTATTATTATTATTATTATTATTATTATTATTATTATTATTATTATTATTAATATTATGATTATTCCCTCGAAATGTGCAGCCCCGCACCTGTACACGTTCGAGAGCCAACGCATCACGTACCTGGCTCCCTTCGGCATTCTCTCCCTCCTCCTGACCTTCCTGCTCTTCTTCCATCTCTTCCTCTACGAGATGAAGACGGACGTGGCCGTTGAACAGTTTAGGGTCAGCCCTTTTCCCCCTGAGGGAGCTTTTCGCAACCTTTTCGGAGTTTTCATTTCACAGTGTTGCAATGTTAAGCGAATGAGCCAAAATGCCTAGAATACGGCGTTTCCTTGCGAGAGTACCTACCGAAATCAGGGTGGGTTATTTTTCGGCATCTCTTTCGCTTAACATTTTGACTGTTGTTAGAACACTTCCGCAAATGGTATTTTAGCAAATAATTTCATTAATAAAAACACGAAAATGATCCGTCGGAAAATCCATTGCGAATATAAGGCGAGAGAGTGTGCAAAAGTGAGAGAATTAGACTCATTTTGGAATCAAAGTAGCGGACGGGCCGCTTTACTCCACTATAAAAATTTGCATAATTTCAGGAGTTTAATTGAGCTTCAGGTTAAGCTCTCTCAACCTACTTATTGTTTAAGCCTTGTGAATTATATCGCCTCATTTCCCTGTGATATTATAAGTGTGGATAAATGATTGATTGAGGAGTCCCTTGAGCGGGCCGAGGCGCTGAATCAGATGGAGGCGAAGACACTCGCTGATTTCAAGCGAAAGACGCGCGAGATGGAGGGGAGGAGGAAGGAGGCTGAGGGCGTCGTGGAGAAGAAGAAGAAGAAGAAGGAAGGATAAAAGCGACGATCGAGACCGGGTTGAGATGGTTCATTCATTCAATCATTCATTCATTCATTTATCCACACATAAAATGATGAGCGATGACTGCGGGAGGAGTGATGTGCAATGTACTGCATAAACGTGTTATATTTTGATATTTTGTGGATCTTGACAAGGAAAAGGTACAGGCAAAGCTGAAATAGATATAAGTTCACTGTTGCACTGTTGCTCAGCTTGCTAGCCAAATAAATCACCCCCTTCTCGGGCCAATAAAATTCCCCGTCTTTGTCTGCCTCGTACTCGGCAGCAATGGATATTCGCATGCAAATTGACCTGCTTCTGGTCATTCATTCCGACTTCTCCTCAAGTCATAATAGTTGCCTCGGGCAGTATACACGGCGAGAGAGCGTGCGGAGATGAGAGATCGCAAGGGTCAGAAAGCAGCGAGAGATTATGGGGAACGAGGAGGGTCAGACGGTTAGCGGCGATGAAAATGGCCTGTGGAATACCGTGGCAACCGGCGAGCAATGAAACGGAACGGCCAGTTGTACATAATAATAATAGTTGTATAGTAAGTGGGAGCCGGAAAGCCGTTCTATTTGCCGGATTTCATTTTATATGCTTTGCTGTTTATGCTCCACACTTTTCCCGCAACTTGCGTGCCACAGAACCTCCAATTGCGCGCCCGCTAACCAACCTTGCGAGACAGTCGCCTGCTCCTCGCAGGAAATGCTATTTTATATTTTATATTGCTATTTTATAGCTATTTTTTTCACTTCGGGCTAGTTATTGAGTAGTGCCCCGATTCACCCATTACGCAAATGCGTCGATAAATTAAGTTAAATTAAACTTGTGAGCAAGAAAAACGCCTGTTGCGCGCCTCTACTGATACCGCAAATTGCGCGCGAGTACGAGCAAGTTGCTCACCAATGCTTATAAGCTTTAGCATTCCTCTTTTTTTTTGACAGGCGAAGCCCCAGGATAGGAACCATTCTCGAGCTATTTAGCTGGTGAATAACTCCCAAAATTAGAGAGAAAAAAATGCCTAGCCAGCGGAAAGATGTATTCTCATCGTACTTTCGCTGAGGCATACCAGTAAAGACGGAAGAGAGCCGGGGATAAATAGGCAAATCGCACCTGGATTTTAAATCCTAGAGACTGCCAATTATTACTATTACCACACTTTTCAATTATTATTTCAATTACCAATTATTATAATATATACAATAACCACCCGTCCCCCTTTCCATATCTCACAGGTCATCTGATTTATCTTCCGCCTTCTCTAATTCCTCATCTTTATCGCTGCCCTCCCTCTCCCCTCTCCCTCCTAATCACCCTCCCTCTTACCTAACAATGACTGCGTTCTATCACCCGTCACCCCAATTCCTTTCTCTCTTTCTCTGTCCCTCTCCTCCTCCCGTACTCTCTCACCCTCTTCATTCGCCTGCTCCTACCCATTGCACCCATAACACTTCTTATATTCTCTTCTCACCCCCCCCCCTCTTTCAGTGGGTTGTGGTGACATTTCTTGACACGCAAGCTTGGTGTTTTTTTCATTTGCGCCTACCAAGATAGCAAGTTCACACCAAGGAAGCGCGGTTCTACTCGAATACCTGAAGAATTTCTACGAAATTTCGTGTTTTTAAGCTTCCATTCGAGTCCTTTTGACACACGAGAACGAGTAGACCTCCCGAATCGCGTCCATTTAATCAATTTAGACCGTTTCTCCATGGTTTGGTTTCAGGCATTCGTCACAAAAAGGGAAATTTTCTTCAAGAAACCCCAGAAATTCGGTGGTCGCACTCAAGTCAGGAGGTCTAATAGTGAGCGTACGGCTTCTAACTATCAAAAGGACTCTTGAATGGAATACTGTACTGTCCAATTCCCCCATGATTCCACCCCCTCCCGCAACTCCATTCCTTTCCCTCTAGTATACTGAGCGAAATTATACCAACCTTTTGGTATAACATTTACCATCATGCGTTGCAGGTATATTTTATACCAAAAGGTTGGTATAAAAATATACCAGGGTACC
>LS929519.1:196449-212266 GCA_900490955.1 Micoletzkya japonica | reverse complement strand
TCCTCATATGCCTAGCTGTCTTTCCATCTGCCGTCAAAGTTGTGGCCATTTTAGTCACGTCTTGTCATCCTTACCCTCTTAGTCTTTCCCTCCCTCGCTCCTCCCTCTTCACCCTTGAGTATATCTACGCGTATGACGGGTAAGAGGCCGAGTCAAATCGCCATGTTTGGATATGTTTCCGTGATTCAATAAACTCTCCCCCTTATAAGGGGAGAGGGCAAATAGACTCGTTACTTACCCCCCAACTAGATTTGGCCCCCAAACGAACCGTGTACTCCCTCCTGGAAGATATTGCTTGAGTATTAGGTTATCATAGTCTTGTATCGTAGCGCTAAATTATGAGAGAGTTAGACACTTTCTGAATCATAGTATCTTAAATCGCATAATGGGGAATTGCGGATTGAGCATGAAAACGAATCCTATACCCTTCAACCCCAAACCCCATTACGCGTACTGCATAGATAAATTAAATTAAATTAAAATTAAGAATCCCCAAGTGATAGACTCGCGGTGATTGTATCTTTCCAAGTATCAATGCGCTCCACAGGTGTCCATCCCCCCCCTGAGGGTCAGTTGGACCGACTCTCTCTTTCTCTGGCCACTCTCTCCCTCTCAAGCGCTCTCTCGCTTCCTCCGGCTTTTTCTCAACGGCTATCCATCACGCTCGAACAACTCTATCACTGACCTCACCCCTTCCCCCTCTCCCTCTCTCCCCCTTTCTCTCGTTCCCTCGTAATTCTCCCTTGTAACTCTCTCTCCCTCCCCTACCCTCTTAAGAGTCAAGTTACTGCAAACTCTTCTGTTATTGTTTGGAGGGGTGCCTCCCCCTTCTTCTCTTCTCCTCAACGTCTCTGTTTCCCCCCTCACAACCCTCACCGAGATTCAGTTCGGACACCCTCCGTTAACTTGCTCTATACCCCGCAGTTTCGAAATTTATGCAAATTAGGATTGCTTTATTAGTTTGTTACGGTTTTACATCGTTTATCCGAGCTAGCAGTGGAGGTGTTCCAAAGGAGGGAGTCTTGATAGATAGGAGAGGTCGGGGACTTCAAATCTTCGTCAAATACTCACTCATCCCGCGGTGTCCATGATCTTGAGTATCCTCTTGATCCTGGTTTGGCGCTAGTTCCCCCGTGCGCCAAGCTTTCCGGGGGAACGATTCATCTTCTTGTCCAATATTGAAAGGGGTGCGCTTGATTGGGAGAGAATGAAGAGAGCCGACCACCCGCGACGAGGACAGAGAGGAAGAATGCTTTATTAGATTATGTGAAAATAGTGCTTTCTATTATAAAATTGCACTCACAGTTGTGTCGCTAGGTACGTTTCACATGCTTTATATAGGCGGGATGTAGCCTGACCGTCGCTTGTTTTCCACCGGTCTTTGCATTTATGCCTCAGATTAGATATATATACTCATGATCTCTCCCTTGATTCTCGTCTGCTCTACATCATCTTTATTACGGTCTGAAAGCGAGGCGTGCGATTTCGGCATGGCTGATAATAAAAATTTCCGCCAATCGTCTCGTTCCTACTGCAGTCTCCTTAACCCTACAGTCGTCTTCCTAGATTAGTCTCATTTTGCAGTGCTCCCCCCTCCCCCCTCCCCTCAACCCTCTTCCCCTATGCTCGAGCGATGAAGCAGCTCATACGACGAGACCGATCTCTCGCCGCCTTCGGAGGCTGGCTTAACGGTAACACCCCTAAGACTTAGTTAGTTAGCGTGACCTTAAGACAATGCCTTAGGATAAGCTTACGTTAGCCTCTAAGCATGTGTCTTCTTTTATGTTAAGTGCCAGGCGTAGTGGGGGCCGGGGAATCCGGCGGGCCGGGTTATTCTGCTACATCCGGCTTTTAGGCTGCTCCCAGCCCCTGCTGATCACCGCACCCCCGTATGCAGGCAAGACTTCGTTCGTCAAACAGGTAATTTTAATTTGTATTGATTGATTTGCTTATTTCCGCCTTAATTATGTTCTGAATGTATCCTGCTCAATTTTTTTCGATCTCATATTGTCATGAATCACCTCTGCATTAGGGCTTCAAAGCAAAAAATGTTATCGTCTACGTCTCTTCATTCTTTCCTGTTTTACCACAATCTCTGATAATACGATGAAATTACTAAGTTTAAAAAGCCTACTGTGCTTCGTCGATAGCTTCATGTGGACGCCCCCTCTGTTCTCTGCGTCTCTGCGCTCTCTCGCCTTCCCCTGCTCTCTCTCTCTCCCTCACCCAATCCCATCTATTCCAATCACCTTAGTCGGTTTTGCGACAGTCTCATCTCGTCAGTCAATTACTCTTCCCTTAACTATCCTCGCTCTTTATACCCTCCCTCCCCCTGCCTCCCTCCACCCTCTCAGTACTCATTAGCACTCTGACCTCATCCCCTTCGTACCCATATGCACTTCCTCTGACCATATGCCATTGGGGTGAGAAGTCTAGAGGGGCAGATATAGAGGAGACGGGGATTAGTCCTTTGAGAGAACCCTGAGGGATGAACACAGTATAGATAAACAAAGTAGCCAACCGTTTGCATAATACCTTGTTGTAAAGAATACTATCATGGTTTTGACATCAAAACTACTCTAGAGGAGGTATAGAGGGGGATTCGGCCTTTGAGAGAAACCTGAGGGTAAACAAGAAAACAATACATTTGTATAATACCTTGTGGACAGGATAATTCCAAAACTTTGCATGGTGAAAATACTAAATAAGAGAACCTTCTTATGAAAATGCAAAATAATAGAATCAAAATGGGCACTGTACGACTACATTAATAATTGCGGCGGAAGTAGAGTTGCCTCAACTTGAGACTAGAGCATGAGGACTAAGTGCGCGTGAAATTGCGGTCGAAAGACGAATGTGTTTGAATGCACTTTGACCGTAAGGCCTGGCCACTATAAGTGTTTACCGCTTTGCTGTAGTCAAATAGTCGTGGCGGGATCCAATTCAAATCGTGATTTTGGCGGGAATGGCGAGATTTGAATCGCACGCGTTCTCCTGTTGATACCTGCCAACCCGAGTGACCGTTCGGAGAGATTGATGGATAGGGGCCCTTCCACCCTTCTCACTCTCCCCTCCTTGTATATTTAGGTCGTGTGACTTACCAGAGGCGAACCCCGTTCATGAATAATAGATAGACAGCGTTTATTGTGGTCTGTAATGAGTTTACGGTTTGAGCTAAAGATGGAATGGGATAGCTAAGGAGAGGTATGGGAGTCTGTGAGAGAAAGCAAACGGAAGAATAATAGTCTTCCGTATATTTATATATTATAAATATAGTGGAATAAAACGATCCGTCATCTTCCGTTCCAAAATGAGTCTAATTTTCTTACTTTTGTACACTCTCTCGCCTTATATTCGGAATGTTCTTCTGACGGATCTTTTTAATCGCTATTATTGACGAAAAAGTTCCGTCAGTACACTAATGCCTACTTTGCCTGGACTCTCTTCCTACCGCTTCGCTCTCTCGCTAAAAGTAGGAATGAGACGACGGACGGAACTTTTTTCTCTGTTTCGTAAATACATTACCAATCTACCGACGAACCATCAGATCATTTCCTCCTCCTTATCTCGTGCTACTGAAACATACTCAAACCCTCAAACCCTGTGACCTTCGCAAATTGGGCATTCCGGCATCTTCATCGACAAAAATAATGCCCTGAGGGCGTGTGCTCCAGTTAGCAAACCGCTTAAAATACACCCGAATGGACCTTTTCGCAACATTCTGCCTGTTCCGTCCCATGCGTGCTCCCTCTACACGGCACGCTCCTCATAACTCGGTTTGGCCCTCCGGCAACTCTTCGAATCCGATTGGTCTCTCGCCCCTTCCCTCCTAATCTAAGGAGTGAATGGAAAGGGAAGGGAAGGGGGGGAATAGACGAGGGGCGCAGTTCCTTCCGGAGTTCCAATGAGTGGAGGGATCAGGGGAGGGAATGTACACTCAGCGAAATTTCACCACCATACAGCACCTAGTGAATCATTCACCACTCAAATTTCACCGGTGAACTGTGTTCCGTGGTGAACTGTGTTCCATTCACCAGCGGGCTCGTGAAATTTGAGTGGTGAATGATTCACTAGGTGCTGTACGGTGGTGAAATTTCGATCAGTGTATCTAGAGGGATCGAGTACTCCCTCGTGATTTCCAGTCCTAATAATGGTCATCCTATTCCATATTATTGACTGAAACGTTCCATCAGTAAACGTCATTCCCACTTTGCATGCACTCTCTTCATACCGCTTCGCTCTCTCGTCGGCAGTAGGAATGAGGCAACTGACGGAACATTTTCTTCAACCATATGCATATCTTCAAACACTCTGATCAAAACACCTACCAAAATTATAGTTAGAACATATTTACATTAATACTCTGATTAAGACAATACCAATAATCACGGTCAATTTTGGCCTGTTATTGGCACTGGGCAGCAATTCTTCAGAGCTCTTCCAACTTCCTACAAGTTTCATCTTTACTCTTCCAGTCCCCCCCTATCCCCCAGGGCATTTTGCATAGTTCTTCTTCGTCCTCTTCTTCTTCTTCTCTTTCTACTCGCTCTAATAGCTGGAGATTGAAAAATGGATGGCCATCACAGGGGACACGAGGAAGGGAGGAAAGAGTAAAGAGGAGAAGGATGGAATAGGACAAGGGGACGGAAAAGTTGTTTGCGGTAGATGGATATCTGTTATCTATGACGGTGTTTCGCAATATCCTCTGTTGTCCTTGTTGGTCAGAGGCCTCAATTGAGTTAGACTAGTACTAATGACTCCGTCCTCTCGCTTAGTTCCTCCTTGGTCCACTCATAGGGAACCCCTCCCTCTCTTCCATTCGAGATGCCTTCCGTGACAGCCCAAATTACGCAACGGGTCGAGAGAGATGGGGGGGGAGAGTACTAAGTGAGATGAAGGCAAATGGACAGGGGAGGGAGAGGGACAGGGGGGAGAGAAGAGGTAAGGGAAAGTTAGTAGATGTATAGGGGACTGCACCGGGGGTCGGATAGAGGCGTAGATGGAACACACGCAGGCCATTGTTGTGAGGGTGTTTGCGTAATCTGACCTCTCCTTCCCTCCCCCTTTACCTCGTATCTAGACCTCCTGAATCAAGTCCGACCACCGAATTTCTGGTGGTATGCTTCATGAATGACACGAAAAAAGTCTCTCTTCTTATCACGAGTGCCTGAAGCTTAACCATGGAAAAATATGGTCTAATTCAATTAAATGGACACGATTCAACTCGTATCCCCCCATTCCTCTCAAGACCACCCTCGGGATGTGGTCTCCCGAGGGCGCATCTCCCTGTATAGAGTTACACACGGGGTTCCGCATAGTAATAGTGTGCAGGAGGCTATTGGGTTGCTAATGACGGACATCGGACGAATAATTTGTATGAATATGCGGTCCACAATGTTCTAAGTGTTATGCGAACGAGTCAAAATGTCCGAAATCAGGGTTATCTTTCGGCATCTCGTTTGCTTAGCGATTCCACTGCTCTGAGAACTCTGTGGATCAGTCAATCAATCACCTGTTCACACTTATAATGTAGCAGGAAGATGAGGCGATATAATTCGCAATGCTTATTGTCAGACACATTCAGACAGCGGAAAATAGCTTTTCCAAGATTTTCCAAAGCTACAGCAGTGTTTGGCGGACTTCCTTATTATGCCACTTTGTGCGTTATTCTAGCTTTTCACCAGGCCGGTGGTAGGCCAAAAGGAAAGGCCAAAGAACCTCTCGAGAACCTGTAGACACGCACACAGTGAGTACAGTACTTGAGTCTCTCCCCTCTTCTGCTCGGGTGATTGGCACCTGCCTGAAGAGAACGCTTGATTGTTCTCGTTTGAGAAGAGTTGCCCGCGCCCTTACCCTAGTGTGTTCTAAATGTTAAACGAACGAGCCAAGAACAGGATAAGGTGTTTTCCGTGCCGAAATCAGGGTTATTTTTCGGCATCTCGTTCGCTTAACATTTTGACTGCTGTGAGAACACTGTGTCTACAAAAAGAGACCTCATATCCTTCCGCACCATTGACCACAGCTCGCTTCTCCTCTAATATTATTGAAGGAAAGCGAACGTTGAGAGAGCTGCGCAGTTCTTTCCTCTAAACACCGTGAAACTTCAGCCGGGGCCGGAGATTAGCCTAAGCTGGCACTTTGCCAAGAGAGTTTCACTGTACTTAGCGGAGGGCGCTGCAAAGATTTCTCAACGTTCCTTTTCCTCCAATAATATACTGCAGATCCTATGTATGCGATTAATTTGCTCGGTTTTCCAACCCCATCTAAATAGATGGGACAAGACGAGAGTGCGTAAAGGCGAGCACTAATTGTGACCGCACAAAGCAGCTTTCTTCTTCTACAAGGAGTCCATCTGCTCTGGGATCAGGGTGGTGGTTGTGTCCAATCTGTTGAAAGGGTTGGAGAAGGGGAAGAGGAGGAAGAATAAGGAGAAGAAGATGACCACAGCTAATGGAGACCAACTGATGGAGAGACGCATTGGATGAGGAGAGATGGTCTCTGGAAGCATCTAAGGAGGAGGGGAAATAGAGTTAGGAAGAGTGGGATGAGGTTCGGGGGGGGGGGGTCTTTGTCGGTTAGGTAAGCACTCGTACTGAATACTACAGGTTTTTACTAAAGGTCGTAAAGCAGTGGAAAATAATACTGAATACTACAGGTTTTTACTAAAGGTCGTGAAGCAGTGGAAAATAATAGTGACGTGTGATTCAAAACGCCCTTAGAATATCTGACAATTTCGTGATGATTTCGTCATTAAAATCCACCATTCTCCAGCACCCCTCCCATTCTGTCAGTTCGCGATAGCGTGCCATCTTTCCATCCATCTCATTGGTATCTTCTCCCTCATGGGGGAATATCGTGTGACAGGGGAAACCAGTGAAGGGAGGAGGCGAATCTGTCACGTAATTAGTGTGCAAAACAACCGGATATCGGTGCGAGGGCAGAAAGGCCTAGAAGACACCCTAATGGGGGAATGATGGGCTGAGCGCGGGGGCCTTGTTCTTGCCGAGTTCTGTGAAAAAAAAAACAAAATTTTTTGAAATATTGAACAATAAATATATTTCAGTAAATATATGAAATATTATGAATTATAGTGGATATAAACCGATCCGTCAGTTTCTTCCGTTCCAAAATGCGTCTAATTCTCTCACTTTTGCATACTCTCTCGCCTAATATTCGGAATGATTTTCCGACGGATCTTTTTAATCCACTATATTTAATATATATATATATATATATATATATATATATATATATATATATATATATATATATATATATATATAACTTTTAATATATATAACTATAAATTAGTAATTAATTGCAGCTCGAGTGCGAGCCAGAGTGCGCGGCGGTCCACTATTGCAACGAGGCCGACCCGACGACCTGGGATACGGCCAGTTTGCTGAGGAATCTGGCGACGCAGCTCGTTCGGTTTGTATATCGGCCACTTTTCAAGATTCACAAGTGTACTTATGGCGACACCTTGGTAAACCCCGAGAAAAGGCGAAACAATCCTCATCATAAATAGCGAATCAAGTAGAATACTTGTTCATTTAGTTATTTTACTAAATTAAAGTTATTTTCATAAACTAAGCCCCTTTTTTCAGCCGCTTCCCTAACGTCGTGTTACCGTACCTGTCTACCGTAACCCTGCTCTCGGACATCTCCACCGCCGTCTCTCACTACCTCGCCCTCCCGCTGTCCTCCCTTCCCCTCCCCCCGAAGCCGCTCTTTCTCGTCGTCGACGACCTCCAACCGCCCATCGTTGACCTCGTTCTGGAGGTAATTTATGCAAATTAGCAGGCTAAAAGCCGAATCTAACCATACGCGTTACTGAAAGAAGCTAACAGAAGTAAATGCTGAAATTGCATCCTTCTACTCGCTGTACAAATTAGGGCATAAAACGTATTTTGTCTATCGAAATGCAAATCGCCGCGGTCCCTGTACAGATCTTGCACACCTGACCTTGTTCACACCTTCCCCACTTGTCTCACATCATTTCTCCCAGACTAATCGCCCCCTGTCTCGGCATTCCCCTTTTATTCGCTCGCGTCCCATCTGATCCGTCTTCCTATTCCGACTTGTCCTCTCATCTCCATCCCCCCCTCTTCTTTACCCCATTGAGTTCTCCCAATCAACCGTAAGAATAGTCGCAGGGACGGAAATTCTGCACAATGTAGGTACATCCGGGGACTTTGTAGACAGTACACTGAGCGAAATTTCACCACCAAACAGCACCTAGT
This sequence comes from Micoletzkya japonica, assembly GCA_900490955.1. Lineage (NCBI taxonomy): Eukaryota > Metazoa > Nematoda > Chromadorea > Rhabditida > Diplogasteridae > Micoletzkya > Micoletzkya japonica. The sequence goes on along the minus strand of LS929519.1, from coordinate 204,023 downwards.
GAATCATTCACCACGTAAATTTCATCACCCCGATGGTGAATTGTGCTCCATTCACCAGCGCGCTGCTGAAATTTGTGTGGTGAATGATTCACTAGGTGCTGTTTGGTGGTGACATTTCGCTGGGTGTAATGCAAAGGGTTCACCGTTCGCCTATAGACAATGAACAAGATGATAAAACGAAGGCAGATGCGCAATGGTTCCGGGACAAGCTTTAGTCATTTTGGTTTCTTGTTATGACTAGTAAGGGCGGCAACAAGGAAGAATCGAAAAGGCAACATCGCGCGCCCTAAATAGACCGGGTGAAACATACCCCGTCCCCCGTTCCAGCTGCACGCCTCGCTGCCCGGCTGGCTCAAGCTCGTCGTGACCGCCCGGTCGCTCCCGCCGCACGAGGTCAGAGATCAAAGATCAAACTACAAAGTTAGAAGATCAAACTACAAATATCAAGTTCCTAAGACCTTGCTACACAACCGTCTAGTGTCTAACTATGGAGTCCGGAGAGTAAAGTACAAGGTTCAAAGTGCATGGATCAAAGATCAAAGATCATAGATCAAAGTGCAAAGTTCAACTTTCAGCTCGAGCGCTTCACGGGCTTCCACGAGATGCGCCTGTCGGATGAGGAAGCGGAGCTCCGGGACTTTGTCCACGCCCGTCTGCCGCAGTGTGTAGAGTACGAGGCGGTGGCCGCCAGTCACGTGAGATCTTTGATCATTTATCTTTAATCTTTGATCTTTGATCTTTGAACTTTGATCTTTGACCAAGCCCCCTTCGTTGCAGGGCTCGTGGTTCTACGTGGAGCAGGTCGGCAGGGCGCTGGACTACGGTAATGCCTCCATTTTTCCCCCTGGTGCACTCTCCTCTCGTCAGAAATTGATCTATCGACGGAGCTTTCTAATGACCGAAAATTCCTCATAAATTATTATAACTTCCCCAGAAATTTCATCACAAATTGATTATAAATTCCCCATAAATTCCTCATAAATCCCCCCATAAGCTGAATTCGTACAGGAATGCTGCTGGCGGATGAGTTGCCGGAGGGCACGGAGATGCTGCTCAAGGCGCTGTGTGCCTCGCCTTCCCTCCCGGCCCGCCTCTCCATCTACCTCATGCTCATCAAGGTACACTGAGAGAAGTATCCGTAACCTTTTCGGGAATTATTCCGCACCTAACGATACACTCAGCGAAATTTCACCACCATAGAGCACCTAGTGAATCATTCACCACACAAATTTCACCAGCCCGCTGGTGAATTGTGCTCCATTCACCAGCGGGCTGGTGAAATTTGTGTGGTGAATGATGCTGTATGGTGGTGAAATTTCGCTCAGTGTACATCGGGTATCCATTCCCTCATCCTTTTAAGGAATATTCCGCAACCATTTGCGGAATTTCCCGATGTATCGTCAGGCGCGGATTAATTTCTAAAAAATAACGAAAACTTCTACCACAGTATGCTTGACGGATACGTTCGGTCAGTGATCGCATTCCCAATATTACTGGCGAAATCAATTTTAATAAAAATTGCAAAAAACAGCCGAATGAGTTGCTCATCAAGTTAACTGGGGGATATGTTTCACCCCGCATTTATCAGAATCAACTTTTGTCCCTGCTGATACCGCCACCAAATTGGCAAAAAAGCTCCAAGACCAATTTTAGACAGAAAGCTTGCCGAATAGGGCCTATGTAGGTGGATAGAATTTAATTAATAAAATAAGATTTATCCCAGGCCTCCCGCCAACCACCCTCCCACACGAACCTGCTCACGGTCGGCCAGATCGCGACACAGGTTTGCACTTTTTAAAATGTACATATTATTATTTAAATATCTCACAAAAATGATATTATCCCCCAAAATGCGCAGGACATTCTGCCGTCGGTGCAAAAGGACCTGGAGGACCTGAGTCCGCTTCTGGCGTCGGTCGACCCGGTCATTCTGGAGGGGTCGTGGAGGGACTTTGACGGTGATCTGACGCCGTACCATGCGGCCTGGGCCGAGATGTACAAGGTATTCATCGATATAATATTTCAATCGCTAAAGGCTACATACGCGTTTCGTATTGTGCGCGAAACTGCATTAACTCTATCAAGCATCTATAGTGGAATAAATCGGTCCGTCAGTTCGATTCCAAAATGAGTCCAATTCTCTCAGCTCTAATCATGGTAATAGTTATGCGCGGAATAGAAAAAAATACATGCAATAAAATATCTATCCCGTATGTTCTCGGGCAATTGTAAAAGTGATTGGCTTCTCTGTAATATCTCAGCGTTAAAAACTATATAAAATATACAATATAAATGAAAATATAAAAAGAAAAAAGAAAACAAAACAAAACAAGAAATTGCAGCTTCGCAAGCGCCGAACGCCCCAGGACATCATCGAACTAGCGTACCACCTGGCGCATTCTGGTACGAAAGTTTTACTTATTCAAATTCTATTTATCCAAAATTTATGCTTTATCTTTTGTCCAGCGAACCATTATACACGGAAATGCGACACTAATTATCCGCAAGATTTTCCAACCACATCCTCGCATGTCAAAGCATACGATTGACCGCATAATTCCCGAAAGATGCTCCATAATCTGTCGCAACCCAGTCAGCATTCCACCTACTCTCGATTAGATCATCTCCCTCCTCTCCATCTCTCATGGCTCGTTTGTCTCCCCATCCCCTTGTCACTCATTCCCATCCCCCCTCCCCCGTCCATTTCCCTCCATTTCCCCGCCATCACCATTCCCCTCATTCAACCCCATCCCCCCATTTGTCCCCCGCCCTCTGCAGTCCATTATCCTCAACTATATTGACGAACACGCTGAGATGCCCGGGGCAGATAGATATATCCTGAGGGGAAGGGTACGACATTGCTTCTAGAGTCATTAGGGGGACTAACCTACTATCTTTCCTCTGTACATAAAAATTGAGCTTTTAGTAAGCTCTCTTATACCTACTTATGAACTGTACTGTGTCATTGCCTGATATTAACATTGTCTTGCTATATAAGCGTGGATAAATCAATCAATCTTCTAGATATTTAGGCAGTTTCAGAAAAAAATAAAAGAAAGAAAATATACAGACACAGTAATTGTAGTGAGAGCATGAACGAAAATATACTTGCAAATTATCATTAGCACTATTGTTGAAGAAAAACAGTAGAATTTAATGCAGACCATCCGGAAATGCTCCAGTTTTCCTATTTTCTTCTATTTTCCAATTCCAGGCTTGCCCCCGGAGGAGTCTCGAAGAGTTCTTGTGTCGGTGGGCTCCCCGCAACTCGTCCTCAAATGCTCCGTCATCGACCGCGAGACCTCAACGTTGCTACAGAAGGCGGGCGTCCAGATCGAAGACGAGAGCGAGGAGGTCTAGTATTTTATTATACACGAAAGAGTTCCGTCAGTACACCTCCCTCGTATAGTCAGTAATGTTGACAAAAGACGGAGCATTTCAGTCTTGGGAAGCGAAATGAGAAAGATTTATTATAAAACATTCGCGAACTACTTTGCAGCACGACGTGGTCTTCCTGTGTTCCCTAGGCTCCCTTCCCTCCCTGTCGCCCCTCCTCCCCTCCGTCCCCTCCTCCTCCCTCTCCCTGGGCCTCCTGGCGGCCGCATCGCGCGGCCATCTGGAGGTCTGCGAGGCCATCCTCGATCGCCGCCCCGAGGTTGGTCGTTGATCTTTGATCTTTGATCTTTGATCTCCGCTGATCCTTGATCTCTCAGGTGATGCACGGCAGCGCCTCTACCGACGGGCACTGGAATGCACTCCGGGCGGCGGCCTGCGGCAACCACCTGGCCGTACTGGAGATGCTCATCGCGAGAGGTTTGATCTTTGAACTTTGAACTTTGATCTTTGGCCAGCCTAATCGATTGCTAGTTCAAATTCGCAGCAGTCTTACATGAGGCAATCAGAGTGGAGCCGGGTAATTGGACAGCATTAGAGGCAAAGAAATGTGTTGGGACTGTGAGAGGGAGGGATGCGAACATACGGTGGGAGGTTGAGGGGAGATGGTAGGGAATAAGGAGGGAGATGGCCAGGCTCATGGAAAGCACACACACACAGCGTGACTTATTATTTTGGAATCAGGCCTTAGATTGTACGCAAGAGTAATGGGCAAACATAGAAAGTTGACATTATTTTATTTTATTTGTACGGAGCAGCCAAGCAAGACCGCCAAAATCACACATTCAAACGCTCGAACAGTCTGCGCAATCTAGATTCTGCTCTAGAACCGCACGCTACAGTACCTCCTTCCCACTACAGTATTATGCCCATCCCTGCTCTTTCGCGTGTTTCGGACAATGACTAGAGCCGCCCGATTTTGTTTTACCGTGACTACAGTGCAGCACACAACCGCAAGACGTCTCCGTGAATCTAATAATAACCAGCCTTATGCTTATCCCCTCCCGCTGTTCCCTATCCCCCCCCCCCCCGTAAATCATGCGTCCGCGCAACACTCAAAGCACGGGGACCATATGGCCAGGGGTTGTTTATAGCCCCCCTCGCCATCCTAGAACCCGCGTGGATTATGTTTCAACCAATTCTGCTTCAGGGATCCCCGTAGACGAGTGTGGCAAGGGCGGACGGACAGCGTTGCGGGCTGCCGCCTGGTAAGATCGATATAGTTTCGCTCTGCGATCTAGCATTACTTGATTTGACTAATTCCGTAGTTCTGACACCAAATATGTAGTTGAAATTCATAACTAGTTTTGCTTTGAAGCATAACTTTCGGGTAATATAGACTACAGGCATGCCGTCTCCCGTTGATTGTGAGCTGGAGGGTGTGATCAAAGGGACAGGCCGATCCTCGAATCGAGCCTCTTGAGAGGGAGAGATAGATGCTTGAAGGGCGGGGGGATACGGAGTTAATGAGCATCTGCCTACTTCCATGAAGATATGTGCATCTTTCGGGGACCATCAAAGGGATATGCAAAGATAAAAGTAATGAATATCTCGAGGTGAATACCCTGCAGCGTAGCACATTGATTGTGAATCAAAGATCAGAGACCAAGGATCAAAGATCAAAGATCACCCGTTCATTGCCTCAGGGCGGGTCACCGGTCGATCGTCGCCTCGTTGCTCGCGGCCAAGGCAGACGTGGAGAAGCGCGACTCGGAAGGTATACGGTAGCTATGTATAGTTGAATAAAAGGTTCCGTCAGTTGTCGCATTCCTATCTCCGAGAGCGGTATGAAGACGGTCCAGACAAAGTAGAAATCACGTTTACTGACGGAACTTTTTTTGCCAATTATTCATTCATTCATTTATGTTCACCTCAGAATCAATAAAAGTATAATTGAGAGAATAATACATAAGATTGATGAATTGGTGAATTGTACCAACGTCAAATCATTGCGCATATTCAGGTCGGACAGCGCTGATGGCCGCGGCCTTCATGGAGAACCACCTCATCGTCGAGGACCTGCTGCTGCACGGTGCCCGAGTTAACGTGAGCCTTTTCGCGCGCTTTTCAAATTTGAATTTGGCGGGAAACTTGTGTTTCAGCAAGTGGACAACTCGGGCGCTACGGCACTGCACCTCGTGCTGTCGAACGGGTGCAAGAGCGAGAACCACGCGAAGACGGTGGCCACGCTGATCAAGTGTGAGTATCACATGGGGATTGTTTATCTGCCCCCTACGGCACTCACCATGTTCTAAATGTTAAGCGAACGAACCAAAATGCTTAAAATAAATGCCTTCCATGCGAGAGTTCCTACAGAAATCAGGGTTAATTTTCGGCATCTCGCTTAACATCTATGTTCGCTAAACATCTACACTACTGTCAGAACATTGTGCACTATGACTATCTAGTTGCAGCTATAAGTGAACAGGGAATGAGCATCAGCAATGGAGCATTTTTTTCTACAAAAATATTTTTGATTATATATCTTTATTGACTCGATTGTGCATTTCTACTTGCAGTCAAAGCCGACCCGAACCTGGTGGATTCGAACGGCCGGGCGTGCATCCATCTGGCGGCCTACCACGGCGACGAATGTCTGGAGACGATCGCGCGCTTCGCCGATCATATCGACCTGCAGGTGGGTTACGGTAGGATACGGTAGCATAACATTCAAATTTTTGAGTTCAAACAGCAGTGCTCATTTGTTCGTTATTAGATGATTCGGGTAGACTGTATAGCTTGAATGCTATAATCGATCTCCAGGTGGGTTGCACAGTTCAAAATTACGCAAGCAACAGTGCATAGCATATACCAATATTCATGAAAAAATCGGAAAAATTGGCCGAATCTGCGATTTCAGGACCACGACGGGCGTACTCCCTTGATGCTGGCCGCGAGTCAGGGCCAGATGGATTCGGTACAGATGCTCGTCTCGAGAGGCGCGAATATCGACGCGATTGATGACCAGGTGGGTTATGGTAGTTCGGGATTATTCGCTTTTCGCTCTACTTTTTTTGGGATTATTCGCTTTACGTATGATGTTTATTTTTATTACGCACTAGGTGACGTTGGCTGAAGGATACGAGATGATGAGTGAATACTTAATATTTAAATGCCTGTGTCCAGGGTCGAACGGCGCTGATGCTGGCTGCGATCCACGGCCACCTCGCAATCGTCGACCTTCTGCTGAGCATGGGTGCCGACGAGTGTCACAAGGTAAAAACTTTTTTTAAAAATATTTCATAAAATAAAAAAAACAGAGCAAAGTCATGTAGACGAGTCCACTTCATATTTAAGAAGGAAATTCATGCGCAAAATGTCAGAGAAAAAATTAAAATAAAAAAGGATAAAATAAAATGAGCCAATCCAGGACAACGACGGTGCGACGGCGCTGCACTATGCGGTTCGCCATCCCTCCGTTCCGCTCGTCCGGGCTCTCGCCACGATGGCTACCGTATCCACGAGTGACAATCACGGCAACCACCCGCTCATCGTAGCTGCACAGCATCCGCACGTCGAGGTATTGATCGATAATATGTTCCGAAAACGAGAACCGTTTACGATTAATGTAGAGGGTTACCGTTATGAAATAACTGATACTAGCGGGAATTCAAACGAAAGTATTCTCAAGGTGGTCGAGGAGCTCATTCGCTGCGGAGCCACGCCGGCTGTCCAGTCGCTCGAGGGACAGTCCGCGCTGAGGGTTGCGGCTCTGGCAGGTAACTTTATTTATCTTGCGCTTCGATTCTATTAGATAATTCTTAGCTTGGGAAGACCGCAAAGCTATACTTGGAAAAAGCATACGGAACACTGACAAATATATAAGTGTCTAAGTGTTCCTAAGTGTCCTAAGATATCTAAGTATTCCGTAGGCTTTTCCAGCTTGAGAGAAATTCAATTCACAGGCCACATCAACGTCGTCAAAGTGCTAGCGCCGTGTACTCCCGATATCGAGCAACGCGACCTCGAGGGAACTCCTCTGCTTCACTCGTTGCTCATCGCGAATCAGGTAGGGTTACTCTATCGTACGGTACATTTATTTGGGCACGAATACCGGACTGTACGGGATTGTACCGTACAACCCCGTACAAGTCAAATTGCGGCCGTATATGGCAATTTCAGCACTTTTCATTGTTTTATTATTTTTTCTCGTGCCCAATTACACCAGTAAACAAAGAAAC
>LS929519.1:152391-175571 GCA_900490955.1 Micoletzkya japonica | reverse complement strand
GCTACAGCAACCCTATTCCGAGAGTTATACTTTTAAGTATAGCTGCGAGCGGCCAGGCCGCCGTCCGCGGCGTTATACTTTCAAAGTATAACCAGGTATACTTTAATTTACATTGCGCCAAAAAGTACACACTCAAAGTATAGCCAGCTATACTTTTTGTCTGTGTGTATATTATAGTAAAAAGTTTCGTCTATGACTTTATTCCTGCTTTGCCTGGACTGCCTTCATAAATACGCTCTCTCGTAGTAAATAGGAAAGAAGTCTACGGACGGAACTTGTTTAGGAAAACGTACTGTCACTGATCTCTGATATCTGTGTTCGACAAGATACCGCGAAGCGGTATGACGAGACTATAGGCAGTGGTAATGAATCTACTGACTGTTTACAAACGTTTAGTTTAGCCATTTTTGCATAGTAATTGTTGCTAGGATGAAATTAACGTACGATGATGAGTTTCGCTTGGTCGAAGCATTTGGGCAGGGTTGGGATGAGTTCGTTAAAAGATGAACAGACCAGACGGCACTCTTCCCTCTTCGGAAGCGACAGGTACGAAAAGATACGTCCGGCGATTTCCGGTGGAAGCGAGAGAAAGCTCATTTGAATATCGAGGGACTCCGTTACTGTAGGGTCAGAACATGACAAAAGACAAGTGACGTCGGGATATCAATTTTACGACCGTAAACAACGTCGTGCCCGTGGTGCGTACAAAAACGGACCACAGTATGCCGGGCACACCACACCAAACATGGTAAGGGGAAGGAAAATATCCGCCAGCTTTGTTATTAAACACTACGTTTATTATCGATATTTATTGCTTGCCACGGTAATACGATAGCTTTCAGTTTGCGATTCATTAGTGGTGTGAACAATTACGGTAGCCTGTATTTACTTCGGTTACACCGGAAAGGCTGCAGAATAAAAAGTATTTAAATAACAGAGACAGGGGCACACGAAAGAATGATTTCTGTGTAACACTTTTCCCTGCTGAATAGCGCGAGGTATTTACAGTCCTGTAGTGTGAACCAAACTGGTTAATATACGCACCATGTCGTTATGCGCATATACAGTATTAGTACAATCATATCTCGTCGTCCACGTCTTCATCGGTGCTTATCGTAATGAAGAAATCGCCAGGCCGACATTCCAGAACGAACATGCCATGCTTGCCTGTTCGAATGCTCGATGTCCCGTCTCTTTTAACGGTAGGAAAGAGAGCGGAAAGTTGCTCGAAGATGGCGAGAAATGAGATGAGGCCCGATTCGTCGTAGAAGGACAATTGGAAGAACTCGAAGGAGGGACGCGCACTACACGTCTGCAAGTAGAAGAATTAGTCTTGATTAGCATCGACTACCATCGCATTGTCTGCGACTATCGACTACCATCGCATTGTCTCCATATCTCATTCACTTCATTCTTCTACGCTCTCACGGCGTGCCTGATCGCATTATCGCATTCGATAGTTGCACGCTAGATTAGCATCTCGTTATAGTCTAGAAAATCGGAACGTATAATTCGTGATTCCGCCGCTATGGTGTTTAGCGAATTTTTCGCGCTATGAAACGGCGCCATTTTATTCCAAGAAAAGATATCAGGAACATGGATATGTTTTTGAGATCAGTAACACCTAGACTTTCTCATGATACATACTAGAAGTTGATTAGATCAAATTGAAAGGCACCGAAATCAGCTCTACAACCGGAACGATTATATCTTTCTCTACTATACCTACACAGTATTCTGACAACAGTGAAAATGTTAAGCGAACGAGATGCCGAAAAATAACCCTGATTTCGATAGGAACTCTGGAACGGAAAACACCGTATCCTAAGCATTTTGGCTCGTTCGCTTAACATTTAGAACACAGTGCCTAGCTTTGGTCAGCTTAGCCAGTGAGTGACTTGCTGGTAGTTAGTCATGCGGGTTCGTTGACAGGTACATTGATCTTGATCCTTATGAGGGACCCTATCCTGCCGCGCGTTTAATCTGGCTAATTTACTTGGGAGCTAATGCTGACCTCCTCCCCATAAGCTCTCTTGTTTCCGCATAGGTCACCAGTAATTGCCAACAAATCTAATTGATAAGCAGCTCATGCTTGTGAGACGAACCGATCTGTGCACAACGTACTAGAAAGGCGTTGACCAGCGTTTCGTTAGTGATGCGGGCGGGGACGGAGAGGATGATGGAGCGGGCACTCGAGTGCAGGAATCGCTGGAGGGTCGCCTCGCTCAGCTCGCCGTACCGCCGCGATTCGTCGTGCGGAAAGCGCGGGTTCTCCAGGTTCTGAAAGGGACAGAGAATTGAGTGTGAGAAACACACAGTGTTCTAAATGTTAAGCGAACGAGCCAAAATGCTTAGGATACGGTGTTTTCCGTGCGAGAATTCCTACCGAAATCAGGGTTATTTTTCGTCATCTCGTTCGCTTAACATTTTGCACTGTTGTCAGAACACTGTGAAGACGATAGAGCCCGCGAATCGGGACCGATAGCCTATTTTGGCCGGTTACGTTTCAGCGTCAACATTGCTAGAAGTTCTCTTCCTAATATGAAGCATAACCCGGAAAAATAGCTTAATTGGATTAAACGGTGTCGATTCGCGTGCTCTACAAGACGAATATTGTTGCATTCTGTGTCTATCCCTCATTCTTCCCCGCTCTCTCGATGTTATTGAGTTATACTGTTCGTTCTGCCCACAGAGATAATGGGGATAGAGCATTTCATGCGGACCCTTGATGGTGTGTTATCCTGTGTTGGGTAGGGGTGTAACTATCACCATCAAAAAGCCCCAAATGGAATGCTCTATATAGAGAACGGGATGGAAGACATCCTGTGTCCATCCCTCACAGTCCCTCTTCGTACACTTCGTAATCGTTCTGCTAAGTACAATAGTCGTACTCGTAGATTGCTCGATAAATCACGCTCTCTATAGAGAAGACGTTTCATTATTGGCCTCGGCCCTTTCACTAGAGTGTCTAAGTTGCTTCGTAATTCTATTCGTCCTGATACTCGCCTTCATGAACAACGTTTGTCTAAAAGCCCTCAAGTCTCTCTATGCCTATGCGTCTTCCCGCATCAAACTAAATTGTTCGGTGTCCTCTCTTCGTCATCTGTGTTTCTCAGATTTCGCTGCCTATGGAATACAAGTGACAAGTAGCATACAGTGAAAAGGATTATAATCACGTAACAAGGATTGTAATCAAATTGTAAATTGTAAGGCTAGACGGCCATGACGGAATACTAAGATTGTAGCGGTCAGGCAAAATGAGCTCACCGGAACGCTCAACTCTATCCTGTCGATGGGATCGCTCGCGCGCTCGAGAATCGCTTCGATGATGCCGGTGCTGTCGCCCTTGATCCGAACGGTGCTGAGGCGGAAGGCTTCGGTAGCTCGGTCCAGGAGGGTACGGAATCTGGAATGAGATGAGCAGTGACCAACCAGTAGAGTGACCAACCAGAAACCAAACACGATTAGCGTATTTAGGTATCGTCTGACTCTCTTCATTTTTTCATGCTCCTCATCATTCTCTCGGTCTCATAATGCGATTAAAAGGTTTGCTTTTCAAACCCTAGTGACCAGAGCATTAAAGGGCCCCTCCAGGCAATATTTACCATACGCATTTTTGACACCATTGGATAGCTCTTAATGTCCTGAGTCTCGTACTCTCTCCTTTTTGGTTGAAACTTCGCCGTTGCTGAGAATAAGCTGTGCAAAAATTTCTCTCGTTGTCTGCGTCTCTTCATTCCTCCCTTGTCTCTCACAATCAGTCAACCGCTCTTAATTGGTTCCATGTTAAACGGACATGGAAGCGACGGTTTTTTTGAAACCGAACATGACAATACTCATAAAATACGTTCCTTAGACGATCATAAAAAGCATTTGGAAAATATTTTAAAAAATTCTGCAGCGAGAAATAATTATTTGTTCAGGGAGTACTTCGATGCCATTTCCCTTGTTACTATGCGCTAAACGCAGTAAAACTGCGCCTTGGCTGGGAAATGAAAAATTGGATATCTCGAGAATTATACGTTTTTGTGCGCTCTGGTTTTGGTTTTTGTACTATTTAGGAGATAAACTTTCATAAGAAAGGCAATCGTTTTGGCTTACATGTCCCTTTACACGTATAATATGATCCCGCCAGACATTTAAAAACGGAACATGCGCCAGGTATACTGTAACGGAATTTTAAATTACCGCCTTTTACTTTTCGTTGTGGGAATACGCACGCCTAGAGCGGCGACAAGCGTCGTGTGCGCGTCGTCGCCGAATTTTTTGAATATCAGAACTCTCGAAGCGAAAAGTATCGTGAACTGAAATTTGGCCATGTTCCGTGTATAATGCAATTTAAATGTCTCGTCTGGGCTCATTTAAACGCTCGTCCTTTAATTGACGCTAATTTGCATAGCGAGAGAGCGAAGGGCATAGAAGAGAAACTAATCGAATCTGTCAGGATGCCGTCAGGAATTTCCGTACGGAGCTCCTTTGACCAATGACTCGTTGAAATTAACGTTAAATTTGGTTTATGAACAAATCGAGCGTTAAACCGTACTTCAAATTTATTGCTAAGCTTCCCACCACGAAAAGCCTGAATATTTCGGAAAGATTACGGTAGACGAACGGACTTTGTAGCTCAATCCTACAGTAATCTTTGTGAAAAATAAGGATTTTCAAAGTGAGGATTTGAGTAGCCATGCGACGTTTTGTTTGTAAACCGAATGTAACGTGCATTTTAACGAGCCATATCTTACGATGTATTTATGTATTAGATATTGAGTCTTAAAGGGAGGAAGCAGCCTCTAACCGAAAGTTTTAAAATTCGATGAAAAATCTTTTAAGGTTTCAAAATGTGAGAAAAAACATAGTGACAATAAAAAAATTGAAGAAAAAACTCGAAAATCGCATGCTTTATTTTTTCGTTCCGGGCTTCCGTCTTTAAGAGGAATGTCGCTTTTGGCTTAATTCCTTTCGCTAAGCACAGTAATGTCGTCGTTGGACGAAATTTCAAAAAATCATTTCTCGAATACTATTAATTTTTATTATTTTTCCTTTTGGTTTTATACTAATTACGACAAAATCTTTCATATAAGCTTCACTTGAAAATCACTTCCGTGTCCCTTTAACAAGAATTTATTAATCGCAGCCAAACATTACGCCAACTCGTATACAAGCTATTATTGGAGAAAAAGGAACGTTGAGAAATCTTTGCACCGCACTCCGCTAAATACAGTGAAACTCTCTTGGAAAAGTGCCAGCTTAGGCTAATCTCCGGCTCCGGCTGAAGTTTTACGGTGGTTAGCGGAAAGAACTGAGCAGCTCTCTCAACGTTCATTTTCCTTTAATAATAATGATGAATTCCCAAACAATTTGACGTAAGCGGGTAGAATTGTCTGAGTAGCTCTCTCAACGTTCGCTTTCCTTCAATAATAAATGCATACAGACTTACAAGGATGTAGTAGCCGTCAGCGAGGCGCAGCTAATGTCAAGTGCATCGAGGGTTACGTCGTGGAGTATGGGAAGGAGAACGTTGGCGATATGGAAGTCCTCGATGTGCGTCTGAAGAAGAAGGCTCTAGTGTTTGGAAAAGCAAGCCTTCTAGTCGCATTATGAGACCGAGAGAGTGGTGGGAGCATGAAAGAATGAAGAGAGTCAGACGACTAAATACGCTAATTGCGCTCGGGGTTTTCAAAGCCTACTAGGCACGATAATAGTATTGATTTTAGCAAATCTTATTTAAGAATGTTGAACGTTCAAACAGCCGCACAGCGTACAGTAACTCAATCTTTTGGATAAATACTAGAGTTGAGGAGATGTAAGACGGGTCAAACTATCTAAAAGCTGCGCGCACGTCGGAGCCTGCCTCGCCCTTTTTCGGACAACCCGACGCAGGACCGGACCGTCCGGGGTGTCCGAAAAAGGGGCGAAGCAGGCTCGGACCTGCGCGCAGCTTTTAGTTTGACCCGTGTGATATCGATAACGGATCTCGGTTCCCATAGCATAATTTTCCCGCTATCGGTTTTAATAAATACCTATACTAAATATGTATAATTAATAAATATTTATGCGCTAAAATCCGGTTCCCGTCTTAGTTTCGGGATGGTAAGCGGAAAGATCGGCGTAATAACATTCATATTCCACCGATAGATCTATACCCCGATAAAAAGCTTACGATGGATACGTTGAGAAACTTGAGCGCCGACGGGCTCATATGCTTGCGTGCAAACAGGATGAGTTCGTCGGTAGAGAGCGTCTTGGAGTTGCAGACTAGACGGTTCATAGAGTCATTGCCCGAGAAGAGCTTGAGCATACAACAAGTTGGCCGCTGGAACGATCAGGAATGGAGGGGATAACAAAGAAGTAGTTGTAAAGAAGTAACATTTTCATAGATAATATGGCCATAATCATGACTTGAATAAAAGTTACCATCTTACCAGGTATACTATCGCTTCGTCGAAGTATTTGGGCAGGGTTGAGATGAGTTGGTTGAAAGCCGAACAGACCAGACGGCACTCTTCCCTCTTTGGAAGGGACAGGTAGGAAAGGATGTGTCCGGTGATTTCTGGAGGAAGCGAGAGAAAGCTCATTTGAATGGAGTGGAGCGGAGTAGCTAACTGTCGAGGGACTCCGTTATTGTAGGGTCAGGACATGGCAAAACACAAGCGGGGTCACGACATTAGTGTTAGGACCACACACAACGCGCGGTCCGTAGTGTGCACAAAAGTAGGCTACAGTATGCCGGGCACACCACGCCTCACCAAGCATGGAGCTGGGAACCCCGTGTGTTGTGGAATTCCGCTCACAGCAAGAGAAGTTCATGACAGTTATGGATGAAAGATTTGTTCCCACATTTCGTAGTGATGGCAGGACGGAAACCAATTTTTTTCGAACGAGCTGGCCTGGAAAAGAAACCGCTACACATGAAATATAGTGTTTGAAAACCAAGCCTTTTAAATTAAGAGACATTCTCCCTCTCTGTCCTCGTCGCGGGTGGTCGGCTCTCTTCATTCTTTCTCGATCAAGCGCGCCCCTTTCAATCTCGGACAACGAATCGTTCCCCCTGAAGACTTGGCGCACGGGGGAACTAGCGCCAAACCAGGATTGCGAGGATACTCAAGATCATGGACACCGCGGGCTGAGTGAGTGCTTGACGAAGATTTGAAGACCCAGTCCTCTCCTATCTATCAAGACTCCCTCCTTTGGATGCCCCTCCAGTAGCCCAGATAAACGGTGTAAAACTGTAACTGTAAAAAGAGACCGCGAGAGCGATGAGGCGCACGAAAGAATGAAGAGAGTCAGACTACTAAATACGCTAATCGCGCATGTTTTTCCCAACCCTACTGCTCTAGCTAGTGTATTTTATTCAATATCTGTTCACTATAGTGCGACTATTAGTGCCGTCGAACCAGAAGCGACTCCCCTTCCTCAATCAAGTCCGAATGAGTATGAGGGGAGGAATCGATTCATCGCAAGGTGTTAGGAGTGGACACTCCTAAGTGTGCTATTCTCACTCGTTAATACGTAATTCATATAATTATCATTGTTTTAATTAATAATTCGTATTACGGTAATTGTCATTGTCCATTACGGTAGTTTATCGCAAACTAATTGTAATCCCAACTACCAATTTGGGTATAGTAGAGAAAAAACGAAGATATAATCGGTCCAGGGATCCCCCGATGCCAGGCCCTCTAGATAAAATACGGAAGTGTTTATGCGCGGAACGATATATTCTTCCCGGGAATTTCGCGAAACTGTTGAAGCGGTTATAGCGGTCTCTGGTTGTAATTTCGTGTCGTTTCTTGTTTTCTTTTTTCAATTTGAGTATTTCTTCATAATATCACACTCATGAACGAAATTTACCACATTTGATGCATTATTTTGCCTGATAACAGCTCGGTTTTTAGATGCAAGATCATAATCTCAATAATGAACAAAACTGAAAAAGAAAACATAAAAGAAGCTGTAAGAACGCACGCAGCACCCAAACATACAGAATAAATCGATAGCAGTAATATCGAAAATAAATCGTTCCGAAGATGACGCATAAATTCCACTTCTCGCTAAGGCCAGTAACTTTTACTAGACCGTATTTTCGAATTATACGTTCCTATTTTCTCTACTATACTGTATCATTTAAATTGCCTTAATCAGGTTGACTGAGTATCAACCTTTTGTTTAGTCATCATTTCTTGTATTTTAGTTTTGATCTTAGTCTTCGTCGTCGTTCGGGTGTTGTGTTGCGTGGTTGTTTGTTGTTAATTTAACCGTGTCTCGCGTAGTCAATAAGACAATTCTTGATAATCTGTGTTGCACACGTGAAGTAGCGGGGAACTAATCTAGAAACTTGGGACACCTCGCGTACCTGGCGAGTCATATAAAGGAATGAATGTAGGACTCTATCCATTTACGGCACTCGATTCAATCGAGTCCTCAATCGAGTCCTTCTCCTTTCAGCGAGCAGGACTCGATTGAGCATTTTAAAAGGCCTACTGCTTTACATTTTTAATGATTGTTAGTACCGTCAAGCTAGTAAATTGTGGGCCGTGTTTGAAACACTTGAAACAAGGCCATATCTCCGTTGGGAAAGGTCGTACAGAGTTCTGGTTGGAATTTTTGGAATCCTCAGGACGAGATCTATTTGTGTATCAAGTTTGGTGATGATTAGACAACTTTAAACCGGTTAAAACGGCTTTTATATATCTTGAATGAATGAAATTCTCGCTATCCCGGTTCGAACCTCTCCAATGCCACATTTTTACGTTTTAAAGGTCTTTAAACTTTATGAATCATTACCAAACTTGATACACAAATAGATCTCGTCCTGAGGATTCCGAAAATTCCAACCAGAACTCTGTACGACCTTTCCCAGCCGAGATATGGCCTTGTTTCAAGTGTTTCAAACACGGCCCACAATTTACTAGCTTAACGGTATAAGGATTAGTGCCCTATCTTGCTAACTAGAAGACTACCAATGTGTCTTGTTTCTTACTGTAATGATGAGTTTACCTTCTAATGTCGATCCTCGCATTCAAATTTGCGTTCCGACGGTAATGATTCCGTCTTCCGTTGGCCAACCAGCACGCTGGTTATTTGCACTTTTGGCTGTGCACTTATGCTAAATAACGCAAGTCCAATCAAGAATGCGCGGAACGAAAATTTAAATTCGAGGACCGACAATAGATGAGCTTGAATTGACTGTTATAATCGTAAAATCGCGTTTCTGTAATCTGGTGATCGTTGTGAATTGCCATCGTATCCCAAAAAGGTGAAAACAAGGCAAAAATAATAGGCAATATCAGATACTAGGCATTTTTTGAATTTTTTCGCGCTGCTATGCATCGACGGTCAATGATTAATCGTATGTTTAGTAAATAAAAGTGGAAAAAATAAAAATTTATGGCAAGAAATGGGAAATATAGCATTGCTTTCAAAGGAGTCCTCGAAACGAATGAAGTTCTGAATCGAGTCCTCGCGACCCCGTTTGATTCCTTCCGGCCGCCCCGGACCGGTGGCGGAAGCAAACGGAATCCTTTCAAAGAGAGAGGACTCGATTCGACGGCACTAGCGACTATCTAATGAGATAATGCGATCAGGCACGCCGAGAGAGCGGAGAAGAATGAAGAGAGTGAGATAT
The DNA here is from genome assembly GCA_900490955.1 of Micoletzkya japonica. Classification (NCBI taxonomy): domain Eukaryota; kingdom Metazoa; phylum Nematoda; class Chromadorea; order Rhabditida; family Diplogasteridae; genus Micoletzkya; species Micoletzkya japonica. The sequence goes on along the minus strand of LS929519.1, from coordinate 165,946 downwards.
GGAGAGAATGTAAATGTATTCGATAGTCGCACTCTATACTGCTCTCTAGGGTTTGAAAACCAAGCGCGATTAGCGTATTTATCGTTTGACTCTCTTCATTCTTTCATGCTCCTCATCACTCTCTCGGCCTCATAATGCAATTAAAGGCCTGGTTTTCAAACCCTACTGCTCTCCTCTCTCCCCCCCTGTTCCGCTCATTCTCTTCGGATGGACGAGTCGCATACGGGCGTCCCGCTCGAGGCGCAAAAGTGCGTCAAACTTTCGGCGATGCAGGTTTCTTCTCTTTTTCTTCTGATGCGTTCAATCTCCGCAGAAGTCAACCTGGATTATTTGCAGTGATTCTTAGTCAACATTCGACGAAAAGTGCAAATTTATTTTCATCTTCCTGTCCATCTAGATAGTCCACTAATTCTAAGAGGATCAATGCAGAGCTGAACAGTCATCTGCTTTTTTTCCTTTTCAGCTTCCTTCCTATTGTCGATCCCCTCTATTCAAACTATTCAACCCCCTATTCAAATTTGCATTCCCCGCATTCCTGATTTGACTAGCGCTATTTAGCGTAAAATGCATAGAAAAAAGTGCAAATACGCGCAGTATACGACGGAAGACGGAATCATTCTTGTGGAAACGCAAATTCGAATGTGAGGATCGACAACAGGAACACCACGATATCGTTAATGTTTTCCTGACATCTCTGCAGCACAAACAAAAGCTGTGCAAATAAGGAAAAAAGTTCCACAAATAAAAAAATGCTAATAGATAGGCTAACGGGTCACAACATTTTGTGCAGCCCGAAATGAAAGTGTGCAGACCGTCCTCCTGGCCATGACGGTGATCCGTACGCTTCTGCTGGCCGTAAGCCTTATGAACGTACGCGTCATCCTCCTCGTGCACCACGCATGCCCCTTCCCGATACCTCAGCTGGTACGTCTCTCAGAGCTCACGGTGTTCTTCTGACAACGGTGCAAAATGTTAGGCGAACGAGATGCCGAAAAACTAACCCCTGATTTCGGTAGAAACTCTCGAACGGAAGACACACCGTATCCTAAGCATTTTGGCATCGTTCGCTTAACATTTCGAACACTGTGAGCGGAAAATCACTAGTAGGGATGATGGCAGAAGCGGAGGGAATGAGAGTGAAACGTTCCCTCCACCTCGTGCTCACTCCATGTAAGGAGGGAATTATCTTAGTTCCCTCCGCCCCAGGAGGGAAGTTAAATTTTGCATGTTTATCGCAATGCGATTTATACGATCAACAAGTTCAGTTTTTCCACAATATTCTATACCTTTGGAAAGCGAAACTGACTAGGATATCGTCATTCTTGGGTTCCCAAAAGCGCTAAGTGTCGGATTGATGTTAGCTTTAGTGCCTATCGTGATGCCCTTCCTTTCCCATTCCCAATAATTTATTCGTGGTGCGCGGCACACCGATCTACTATATTAGTAAATGTCGGAATGATTTTTCGCTTTCCAAAGGTTTTGCATTGCGACAGAACACTGTGTTTCCAACAGACATGGCAGAAGCGAACAATAAACTCGATTATGGTGCACTGCGAGAGTGAAAAAGCGGTTATTCTTTGTTATTCTTTGAAATGCGGTCGTGTTTCTTAATCAACAAGAAAATGTGACCGCTTTGCAGCAAATGACAACAAAGCATTATAACACTCTCCCGTCTTTTACGAATTAGTTGATGCAAAATTTAGCTCTCTCCTAGGGTGGAGGGAATAAAATAGTCTAATCATTCTTCCCTCCACTTCCCTCTCATTCTTTCATTTTACGAAAGTGAAGGTCGGTATTGTGCCTCCACATCTGCCATCCCTAATGACTAAGTAGAAATACACTAGACGAAACTTTTAATTTAAAAATGTGATGATATTCACTCGGGAAAGTTTCAAACTACCTAAGACAGTAGCTTTCATGTTTTACAATAAAATGAATAAGTGAAAACGAGACCATAATTCAGCCCCGCATCTAATCTGTCGAGATTAAAGGGTTCCTCCATCCATCTCATTCATTCCAAGAGATAACCAATTAAGAGCGGTTGATTGATTGCGAGAGACAAGAGAGGAATGAAGAGACGCAGACAGCGAGAGAAATCTTTGCACAGCTTTTTCTCAGCAACGGCGAAGTTTCAACTAAAAAGGAGAGAGAATGAGATTCAGGACATCGAGGGCTATCGAATGATGTCAAAAAATGCATATGGTAGATATTGCCTGGAGGGGCCCTTTAAGCCGCAATTAATGGTGACCTCCGACGAGAGAGTGTGTAGAAACGAGAGGTTTATCGAGGAGGTCACCATTACACAGCATTCCTAGCTTTCGATTGTCGAATGGCGGTTTCCGCTATGATCTATCGTCACTGCGGCCGCAAACATGAACCAAAATTCACCAATTTAAAAACTTAAGCTCCTCCCAACCAGTCTAAAGAGCTGCCAAAATTTGGTGAAGACTCATTCAGTCGTAGAGGAGTAAATTCAAAATTAGTTGCCAGTTCGCTATTAGACACCTCCACTTTCGGTGGGAATGCTGTGATTAATTCGCAATTAATGCGTGAGATTGGACGCGCGGCAGATCTTTACCGTGGTGCTGTGCTGCCTGCTGTCGGCCGTATGCCTCGCCACTACCTATCGTGCGATCGTTCGCGTTGTGCCAACCTATTTCGCCTTCCCGCTTGTCGTTTCGGTATTTCTATGCTTTTTCACTTATTTATTCTAAAAATCAATGTAGTTTTTTTTGTAGAACATTCCATTCTGATTACTGAACAGAGTTGATGTCGATGCTTAAAGAAGGACTCCGCCCAACTGCTAGCTAATCAAAATATTATTGAAGGAAAGCGAACGTTGAGAGAGCTGCGCAGTTCTTTCCCGCTAACCACCGTGAAACTTCAGCCCTAGCCTAAGCTGGCACTTTGCCAAGAGAGTTTCACTGTATTTAGCGGAGTGCGTTGCAAAGATTTCTCAACGTTCCTTTTCCTCCAATAATAGGCTAATTTGCATAGCGAGAGAGCGAAGGGGGTAGAAGAGAAACTAATCGATTCTATCCGGATCGCGCAGGAATTCAAACTTGGCGGAGTCCTCCTTTAATTTCAAACTCTAAGCATAGATAAAAAAACACCCGGCACATTTACAAGCTAATATTTTCATTTTTTTTCTCGTTTGAGAAGTACAACGATTCTCAATGTCTCAATGTCTCAGATAACCTTCACGACCATGTCCATCTTCCATTTATGGGCCTCTATCCTGCTGTAAGTCGCTTTCTCTCAGGAAACCCACAGTTTTTCCGCTTTACTCACAATATTCTAAATGTTAAACGATAGAATCTCTTGATCCCTTGTTTCAGTTCCCGTGCCAGTGTTCCCAGAGAAATTAGTTGGATTTTTGCGGCATCTTGTTTGCTTAATATTTGAGATGTTGTCAGAACATTGCGTACTAGGTTGAGCCTCAAATCATGGGAATGCACACTGGAAACTGGCCACTATCTAACATAGTCAAATTTCTCGTCCTATAACCTTAACCTTAAGGCAGATGAATTATCAAAATAAGAAAGTTAGAAAAAGACTTCCCGATAAATTTCGAGCGAGGAACTGTTGCATAATACAATGCAATATGGCTAAGCCTGAGGTTTCGACTTGAGATACTTCGACGTTGCTATCCCCGATGACGATCCACCGTGGGCGAGGCTGTCATGTATAAAAAATGAGCTGGATGTCGGTAAGGCTCTCATCCCGACAATTTTTTCAATTTTTATGTTTCACGCTTTTTTAATAATCACATTATAGATCAGGAGTAGTGAAAAAAAAATGAAAAAGATCCAGAAATATATAACACTCTAGCTTACAGCATTTTATCATGTGCATCATTTTCGCATCGTCACGGCCTCTGTGCATTACGTGTTCGAACTTGTGTTCGTCGTAAGTTCGCCTTATTCATACCGAAATACAAAGATTTGTTTTTATTGTGTATAGTATTATTGCATGCATGAGAAAAAATGGACGTTTGTAGCCATTTTTAACTAAATAAACTAACCGATCAGCATATTCTACCTACTAAAATTGCATTAAAGGGCCCCCTCTTACCATCTTATTCATTTCTAGGCACTACCAATTAATTGGGTAATTGATCGTGAGAGACAGAGGAATGAAGAGTAAAGCAGGCCCTTCGTGTCGTTTTGATTCTTATGTGTCGTACATAACCGCGACGCGTCTCGTCTAGGGCTCTCATTCTGACTCTTGTGGCGGTGTTGGGATCCCTCGCTCTTTCATTCCTTGCCATGGGAAGATCAATATGCGTCGCAATTATATTGAGAGTCTCAAAAAACTCTCTAATGGGATTGGGTACGCTCTAATGGGCAGGGCATGCTGTTGAAAGGAAGGAAACGTTATGGATTTTTGATAACCATAAGTAAATCAAAGAAAGGCTTATTGTAAGTGTCTCTTTCTAGTCTTTTAATTATCGATATTTTCGAAGTGCGGTGGGGTGATTTTTCACTGCGGTATGGGCACAGCTCCAATGATGTCAAAAATGCATATGTTACATATTGCCTGGAGAGGCCCTTTAACGCCATGTTTTTTTTTTCAGTCCTTTTCCAATTCCTTCCTTCCCCTTCCACTCTCTCTCTCTCTTCCTTGAGATTGAGATTCTCATTTCGATGTCGAGACTCTCAATAAGAGTAATTCTCCCCCTCCTGCTTATTGAGATCAGATTGGCATGGAATGAAATGATTCGAGATCCCATTATCCGTCTCAAAAAGAGAACCCTAGTCATGTCGCCAAAGCAGCGAAACATATAGGTCAAAAAGACCGGAATCTAATGAAGAGACGCAGGAAACGAGAGAAATGTTTTTTTCTAAGCAACGGCGAAATTGCATAGTTCCAACTTTTTACTCGGAACTCAGGACACTGACAATGAGAGCTATTCAAGGATGCCCCAAAAAAGCATAGGGTAAAAAAGTGGTCGGAGGGGGCCTTTGATATTTTATAAATGTTATATCGCGTGATAGCTTAAAATACACGTGATATCTTCATTCTGAGATTTTACTCTCGTTTCCATTAGATTGTTATCAACCGCGTGTATAAAACTGTCGCCGAGATGATCGATTCGAAAGATCGCACAGAAGATTCGTTTTTGAAGGTCAGGATAATCTATGCACTCATTTTATAATGATCGACACTCCACTATGCAGAAAGAAAAGTATTTTGAAAATTGTGAAAAATGGTTCGATTCAGGAGATGAGAGAAAAGCTGGAGCTGGTACTTAGCGATACTTGGATCCCCTTCGAAAGGTAGTAGTATCTCTTCATGATTTTTTTTGTAAATCTTTTTTCAGTGAGGACCAAAAGGCCGAATAGCGATGAACGAAATGCACAATTTATTATGTCTGAATAAAGGAAAACCTTTTGTTATACTCTTATACGTTCATGGACATTTAATTGCAGATAGTATGTACGCATTTCCATCTCCATCTACATAGTCCTTGCAAAGCAAAAGTTCATGCTTCCTCAATATTATCTTAGTAAATACCTTCCTACTTTGTCCTCATACCTTCGCCCATCAGAGAATAATATGGTTGAGGAAAATGTTCCGTCCGTCGTCTCATTCCTGTTTCCGACGAGAGCGCGAAGCGGTATGAAGAGAGTCTAGACAAAGTAGGAATGAGTCTACTGACGGAATTTTTTCGTCAATAATAATATGCAAGAAGTTCACTGCTGTCAAGAGATCGTGAAGCCTAACCATCAAAATGCTCTAATTAGGAATGAGGAGGCAAGTGCTGGATCACTTTTCTCAATCAAGGTATATATTATTATTAAAGGAAAATGAACGTTGAGAGAGCTGCGCAGTTCATTCCGCTAACCACCGTAAAACTTCAGCCGGTGCCGGAGATTAGCCTAAGCTGGCATTTTGCCAAGAGAGTTTCACTGTATTTATCGGAGTGCGCTGCAAAGATTTCTCAACGTCCCTTTTCCTCCAATAATATATACACATTCCTTTCCGCTCGTTCCACAATGCGCAGAAATGTTTATTCTTCCGAACGAAAACGCAGGCACGTAATGCAGTTGACAACTCGGAGAGAAAGAGATTAAGGCACCGGGCAAACCGAACAAACAACCAAGTGTTTCTTCGAGAAACGATCGCTCTAGATCAAATAAGGACCTTTCGAGAAGGGTACCGTATCTAGGCCAAATGGAGCAAGGATTTTGGTGAAAGAGATTGACGAGGACCCTGATTTGCGAGAGTTTGGGATAAGTAGATTAGAGCTGTGCAGAGATATTGGTAATTCAGAGTTCGGGATAAGTAGATTAGAGCTGTGCAGAGATATTGGTAATTCAATAATCTCTAAAACTGTAGAGATGCTCAGAAAATAATATGACATTTAGTGCAGGCAGTCTCGCGTTTCTCCAGAGAACTTTCCGGAAAGTTCAATCGAACCCGCATTGTATACCTGAAATATTGTAATAGAACAGGTAGACCGTTATCAGGTGACAGAGGCTGAAACGGGGTCATTTGGAGTTAATGACACCGGCTGATTCTACGCTGTCAGGGGAGTGTTGGACGTTATTCTTTCCTTCTTGTTAGACTACGGGAGAGCAAGCTGGAACTGACCTTGGTCGGCACCTTGCCACTCGATACGTACTGGTTCGGAATGGAGATGGTAATGCGCCTCTGGCAGGGCTGCAAGATGTGCATTTGATAGATATTTGGTGAATTTAAAATGTATGAAGATCCTATAAACTTAAAATAACTATAATAAGAGGCGGAATAGGGAGCGGCCTACCGTATTTCCGTCGTTGCAGTCGTGGTAAATGTTGATCTTCGGATCGATCGTCATGATCTGCAGTTATTGGTTGCCATAGAGTAATTAGATGTTCCCCTTTCACAGCTGCTATACATTTATGCTGCAGCTCGCGAATCGATACCATTTAATCTAATTAAGCACGTTTTCCAGGTTTATGCTTCACTTGTTACGTATGAGGAGGAGTGATTCGGAATAATGTTGACAGTGAAACGTAACCAGCGAAAATTGTGTTGTAATAGCATTCTGCTAATGTTATAGCATTTTTGCTATTTTAGAAAATAAAAAAAAACTGACAAACACTTCCATTACCTCATCGGTCGTTCCTCTAACCGAGAACTGTCCCATCGAGTTGGAATTAGTCGTGCCCATCAGATCGTCCAGGTCGAAACCTGAATTCACATCTTGATCTTTGAAAGCCGAACATCGCCGCATTTGCGATTATTTATCCGCGGTAGCTATTAGATCACGGTCAATGAAAGGACCGATTTGATGAAATGGTGCTTTCCCAATACACTGATGCCGCGTTAAATTCACGCGCGCCGAGCTCGATTCTCGTTTCGACCCTTTAATTTGTATCAAAACTTGGAGAGAGGAATAACTTGTTTGAGGAAAAAGATTTCAACAAGATCAGATAGATCGCCCTTCTCGAGATCTATCCGTTACATTTTACAGATGCCAAAAACATTGATTTTGAAAGGTTTTATGTGCATTTTAAGAAATTGCGGGAATTAAAATCTGCTCGTTTCGCGTTCGGCGGCGCCGCTCTCCTTTCTGAATTGGTGCAGAAATTAAAGGGTGGAAACGAGAAACGAGGGCGGCGCGCGGGATTTTAACGCGGCATGAGCGAAAATATGCATGGTATATTTTGGCCAGTCTGTTATACATTGCATATTTACGGCATCGCATATAAAATATACAAAATATTTTTTATAATTTGGAAGGTAAGAAATATATGCAATAATGTTTGCATATTTTCATGCCGTAGCGTTGACATATTTTCGGATGATCTGCTCTGCACTCTGTACGAGTTTTTCCCTCTTGGTATTACTTTAGTTTTCCGAATGTATATGTTTTGGTCAACTCACTTTGCCCATATTGTGCTTATGTAACTAACACTGCACTTATATGTATATGTTAATATGGTGTTCAATGCCTACATTCTTTTTTACCATTTGATACCGCAGACTGAATTTGATATATTTTATCACAAAACCATTTGATACATTTTATCACAAAAATACTAATTGAAATATTTTAATTAAGTGAAAGAAACGAAACTTAAATTTAATTGAAACTACTGTAGCATTGATAGTGTACCATCTCCCACAGCGAATGTTAGCATACCGTACACAAATACCAGTCTAGACGCGGCTTGAGGTCAGTTCACTTCTGTCTCTTCCTGCCCGGGTGTATCGTTTGTTGCGTTCTTCAATTTTAATGTGTTTGTTTTATATTTCAGTACATTGGAATTTGCAGAGGTCATAGTAATCCTTCGGATGCGCACGTGCATGTATCGGCCGAACCCCAATGCCATGCTGCCGCACAGTGATCCGACCAATGCAACAGGGGGGCGAGGGACGGGGTTCGAACCCCCGACCATCCGCTTGCAAAACGAACGCGCTATCCATTAGGACACAGCTCCAACTGGTTGCGGGAGTCAAGGGCGCGCATGTATTATTGCTGTATCTCTAATCGGAAAACGGTTTCGGAAGAGCGACGGAGCAACTTTGGCAGGGTATAACAATATTATTCCTGAGAAATTCGAACAAAGCTCTTCGTAGCGCTTTAGACGACCAAGCATACTATCCATATCTAGAAGAAGATGATCATGGTTGAGAAATAAGGGTTCAAAAAGGCATCTTTCAATTTCATTTATTTGCTTTTTCTCCGAATAGGGTAAGAAATCGAAACAAAACTCTCCGTAGTGTTGTGGAAGGGTATAAGCTCTATCATATGGCACGAAGTTCGTTTTTGAGTCTCTTACAATCTCTGAGAAATAAGGGTTTTACGTCTTCAGCGAGGTCAAAATGCACCTTTTCACTGATATTTTGCTTAGATCTTTTGAATATACGAAACTTTCCATAATATACAACAAATAAAGGCAAAAAACCGGAAGTAAAATGATAAACTGGTGCGCGAGCGCCAAAATTTCCTTTAGAGAGTAGGCCGTGGTGTGCCTGTGAGTGCACGGCGCGGACGATGTTTTCTAAACGTCATAATGCCGCACTACCTTTAGGGTCGAATCACTGTGTGCCGGTCAAGGTAGGATTTTTTCTTCTGTGCAAACTATGATTTTTGAACAGCCTTTTCGCATTAACGAGAGATAGAACAATAGCCCTTGTTCACATTCTTTTCTTGACATGCTCATTGTGTCGAAAACAAGGATTGTTTTAGAATATACACGCAGCTCTTCCCCTCTCTCGAAACCACCATTCCGTTCTCCACGGCCAGTCTCTCCCAATCAATTCTTCGATCCATTTGTTTCAATCATTCTGCTCACGATTTCCTCGATTCCGTCTACGAGAAGGTTATCTCTTTTGAGCATTTTCTTCGTGCTTCGGTGAAGGGTTTTCTGATCTTATTCCATTGGTTTACTGAGTCACCGAGTTCTATAATATTGACCTACGGCGTATCTGCTATTCTGGGTATTACCCACTGGGTAATTGATATGATTATGTTTTTTTCAGCCGAAGAAGAAGCTATAGAGCGAATCGCCCCACGCGTATCTCAATTTGAGGATGACCAGACGGCAAGCACCAGTGACCCTGCGTGGTCATACAAGTTCGATGTTTTTTGTAGGATGTTCTAAATTTGTCTTTGTTTTACAGTCATTAACTGTTCTTATTTAAGGTTTACTTTTCGTGTTCATCGTCAGCTCCTCGGTTCCGCTGTCGCGAGTGAAGGAAAGCTTGTACTATGTCATCGTACTATGGGAGCGACCAGGGATAGCCGTATTACGTGGGCGCCGACCCCCCCCCCACCTATGAGCTACCCCTAGTTTTTCTAGGAATCACTTTTACCCCGTTAAGTTTCTCCCCCACTTTAAGTTAGTTCGATTGGGGAGGGTCAGTGTAGCAATCTACGAGGAAATCCTGCCCCCCCTGTGATGTGTACAGTAATCCTGTCCCATTCTATATTCCTTTTAAGCTCATTTCCTCTTGTTGATATTTCATGGCGTAATCCAATATAATAAATTGCTTCCTCGCAACGTCCTGGGCATGTTCACACGAGGGGATGATCACGGTGCAAGGGTACAGCTAGCAAACGGGCTTGCATATTTTCACTTTGCATATTTTCGTGAGTGAGAGAGGCAGGAGGGGGGGGGGTAGCATTGACATATTTTTATACCAACAGAGTGGTATATTATATGCAGGGTGTGTTTCATGGTATATTTATGTACCAACATGTTTGTATATTTTCGTTCAGTGTATAGTGGATTAAAAAGATCCGTCACAAAATCATTCCAAAATATCTGGCGAGAGAGTGTGCAAAAGTGAGAGAATTAAGACTCATTTGGAAGGGAAGAAACTGACGGATCGCCGTTTATTCCACTATAATTTCCTCGCGCATACCTGAGTCGTCGTCGTACATCTTGACGAGGACGTTGGAGGCTGGGCGTCCATTGCATAAGAGGGTTCCCTGGGCCGCGGCCGACTGGTCTCGGCCGATAAGGGCTGAGCAGAGCGGGAGCAGGGAGAGGAGCGCGAGGAGCATCTGAATGGATAGATGCATAGATTACAAGATTGTCAAGTAAATGCGAAGTAAACAGTGATAAATAGGAAATGGAAACAGCGTAGGTTTGCTAGTTGATGAATACATAGTCTCTGGGACTATCATCAGAGAAGGCGAAGTAAGCTACGATACGCATGCAGTGGAGAATATGTGGAAAGGAACGAAAGCGGAAAGAGTTCCAGAGTTGAAAAGGCCGCGATCTGCCAAAAGTTGAGAGGAGAAACATCGCAAACTCGTGCGTAACCTCGTTTATAATCTCAGGTTATGTACCCTTCTGCAGTGTTTGCGGATACGATGGAGGGAGGTATGACAGGGGGGGGCACTGTCAACACATCGAGAGCACACTATAACCTAAACACAACTGAGTGACACAGAGGGCAGAGCTTCCGGTAAACAGAAATACCTATGTATAGCTAAGCAACTATGAGTCAGCCCAGTGATTGATGAACAACGGACCAGCGTAGATAGGTTGGTTGGCGAACGGTTGAGTCATAAAGCACAGTTTTTCGTGTATTTGAAAGTGGACGGGATTTCTGTACTGCAAACTATGATTTGCTTTTATGAATGTGTGGTGAAATTTCGCTCACTCTCTGTGTACGAAGTCAATAAGGTAAGAAGGAGGAGAAAATATTATGGCTCATTTCTTCCTGGTAACATGACGTGCGAAACTATAAGCTGCACACGATTCGGAGCAGTGTTTAGGAGTTTCTTACCGTAAGGACCTTACGCATCAACAAGTTTACGCTGTCCTACACTCTTCGCGTACCATTGTGCTCTTTGCATGTTATGTCTGCACCACTCTTGTTCGAGAGTTGTCATCGGACCAGATAAATCAATTAAGGCACTTTGTCAGCCTTTTCCAGTCAAATGCCGGCGCCGACTGGGATTAGGGATGCATCGTGTTGGCCCTCATCACGCACGTTTTTTTCCTGATTTCACTTTATTCGGAAGGCCTGGCGGGAAAGCATTGCACTGAATAGAAAAAGCAATAGTTCTCAGTAGAATGTAACGCAGAGTGAAATTTCCTAGCATACAACACTACTGGGTAATTTCCCCTAGGGAATAATAGCTCAGTATCAATATCAATTACTGGCTGCCACAGAAGACTCCGGTAATGCCCAGATCTTCTAGGGTATCGGATGTCCCCGAGGCATCGACAGCCATCCAAGTGCCGTCAGCGACGATACAGTAGACTGAGTAGCTCGACGAGGGGCTGTCCTGTAATGTCGTTTGAAATACAAACATCAAACTGCCCAATTAGTAACGCCGTCTAACCGGTCTTTTTCATGAGTTATGTATCAAACCACTTGTAAGCCAATCTTCAAACAGATCCGATTTGGCAACTTTTGGTAACCAATCACTGAACATATTTCTGTATGTGCGTCTTCGCCTATGTCTGTCCTCCAACTCGTACAGTATAGTGGAATAAACCGATCCGTCAGTTACATCCCACAGCATTCCTAGCGTTCGATTAGCGAATGGCGGTTTCCACTGTGATCTATCGTCACTGCGTCCACAAAAATGAGCCAAAATTAGCCAATTTAAAAAGTTAAGCTCCTCCTCATCAGCCCAAAGAGCTACCAAAATTTGGTGAAGATTCCTCCAGCCGTTGTGGAGTAAATTCAAAATTAGTTGCCAATTCGCTATTAGACACTCCACCTTGCGGTCGGAACACTGTGATCCGTTCCAAAATGAGTCTAATTCTCTCACTTTTGCACACTCTTTCGCCTTATATTCGGAATGATTTTCCGACGGATCTTTTTAATCCACTATATAAAGCTTCAATGTAGTACTCACTAGAGTTGTACTTGGGAGTTCTTTTGATTCTTATGCTTCATACATCATTCATAGCCGCGACGCGTCTCGTCACCAAAAAAAACGAAGCACATTGATTAGAGCCCGCGAATCGACGCCAATAGAATCGATGACGATGCCGACTATCACCGGTTACCTTTCACTACCAACATTGTCAGAATCACATCTCCTAATGCGTATGGAGTGGAAGATAACCATGGAAAAGTTCCTAATTGGATTAAATGGTATCGATTCGCGAGCTCTAATATTAACCAAAAGAACTTGCATGCGCATCTCTAGCACTCACACTATCGTAGGCCACGTACAGCTTGGCCCCGGTGCACGATTCGCTAAGCACCGTCGCGTTCGAGACTATATTGGCAGCGGAACAGGAGCCGACACTGGTATACATGGGATCGGAGCACTTGGAGGAGACGTCGGGAGGAGGCGAGGGGCAGGCTGGAAGGAACACGGGGATCAGACGCAATGTTCTAAATGTTAGGCGAACTAGCCAAAATGTACAGGGTACTGTGTTTTCCGTGCGATAGTTTTAACCGAAATCAGGGACAACATTTGCACTGCTGTCAGAACATTGCGCAGAGTGCCGACTATCGAATGAGATAACGCGATCAGGCATGCCGAGAGAGCGGAGAAGAATGAAGAGAGTGAGATATGGAGAGAATGTAAATGTATTAGATAGTCGCACTCTAACGGGGATTGGGTGGACGGTTGGCAAACCGGCTCTTTTCTGGCCCTTTTTCAGGGCCATGTTTCACGATGGAGTACTTGGTATGCGTTTCATTCTTGTATACATGATGAAACATACCCCCGGGAAAATGATCCGGTTTGCCAACCCAAACAGTGTTCCGTCAGTGGCCTGATTCCTATTTCAGACGAGAGAGCGAAGCGGTATGAAGAGGGTTCAGACAAGTAGGAATGCGTTTACTGGCGGAGCCTTTTCGTCAACAGACATTTATTTATTTATTTTAATTTATTTACATTATTTTTATTTTTTACATTTTGTTTTATTTATTTTACAAGTTCGCACCTTCCGGGGTTGGCGTTGTCGTCGGCAGTGTTGTCGTCGTGATGATGCCCGGGACGGTTGTTGTGGTTGCAGCTGAACAGCTCGATTATTGTGAAGTGAAAGCGCAGCATTCCGAAGAACATCCAAGAGGGAGGGCACGAGAACGAGACGAATCATTCTGGATCCGTGTGTCTGTAGCAAATGGCTAATCG
>LS929519.1:124250-146013 GCA_900490955.1 Micoletzkya japonica | reverse complement strand
TCATTTACGAGCTATTCATCATAGAACCCTTTTCTCTTCTTCTCTTCCCTCTCTCGCTGCCCTTTATTGTATGACTAACACGGGGCTCGCCCCCTATTCCTTCTTCTTCCAAGTGTACGTTTGTAGCCCGTTGCCTTCCCGATAAACGTCTACCTATATCTCCCCTTGTCTACTTCCCAGTCTCCCCGAGTCGTCCTCCCACTTCTCTAACCCTTCTTCCCACAAAGAGACCCTGTCAAGATCACAACACGCTCAGCATTCCGAAGAATATCCAAGAGGGAGGGCACGAGAAGGAGACGAATCATTCTGGATCCGTGTGTCTGTAGCAAATGGCTAATCGCGTGGAGCGCATCGCAATACTAAAGTTTGCTCTTGAAATGAAGATGAAATCAAGATGCTCTTGAAATGAAAATGAATTTAGCTACCTCCTTCACAGGCGACACTGTCGAACACCGTCCCATCATCTGTCTGCCATTGTCCGTCCCCACGGCACTGTAGTCTGGCGGGGGGATCTAAGATCTCCGAGGCACCGTCGGGTTGAGTCACCGCAAACTGCCCTGCAATTCCACAGTGTTCTGCCGCAATGCAAAACCTTTGGAAAGCGAAAAATCATTCCAACATTTACTAATACAGTAGATCGGTGTGCCGCGCACCGCGAATAAAATATAAGGAATGGGAAAGGAAAAACATCATGAAAGACACTAAAGCTAATATCAATCCGACCATGAAGGCCTTCGGGAACTCAAGAAAGATGATGTCCTAGTCATTTTCGCTTCCCAAAGGTCTAGAATGTTGTGATTCCCGCGCATTTAGCTACTTCTTAAGATCGAGCTGTTTATTTTACAACATTTGATGCTAAACATTAGGCAATAAGTTTGATACTAGAATGATATTAGCTGTTAGATCAGGAATAATGTCATAAACTGTACCCGGACAGGTGGCAACAGCGCACGGTTGGTCTCCAGTTGGTGGGAGGACCGACACATTTCCGCTGCCACCGATCTCGCACCTGTCGCACTCTGAACGTTTCTAAATTGCTGGGGCACAGATATAATATTTAGTGTAGATAGTCTCAATATAGTGTAGGCTTCTGCACGTGATTGGTATTCCAACTGAAACATAACAGCAAACGAACTCGTATGCTCATTTATAGTTTTGCATCCTCTTACTTTTGACGCACACTGCAGACAGGGCGGGCGTGCGTCCATCCTCCAGGTACCAATGCCTTCTCGAGCACAAAATCCCCTAGAATCACGGTTATGATTTTATTCTTATTTTTTATAATTCCGTCAGTAAACTCATTCCTATTTTTTGTGGACTCTCTTCATACCTCTTCGCTCTCTGCCGCGCGTCTAATCTGGAAAAAAAGTTGATCAAATAAATGATCAATTAATTGCGACCTTTTCTCGTCTTTTTTCTCTGACTCTCTCCATTCCCACACTCTTTTAGGTCGTCATTTATTGAGCAATTAATTGCGACCTTAAGTGCGCAGCTTTTGCTCGCCATTTATTTCGAGGAGGTCAGAGAAAGACGAGAGAGTGTGTGCTTTGAAGAGAGTAAAAGGTGCCCCATAAATGGGGACCCTTTTCTCTCTCTCCTGTTTACACACTCTCTCGCTGTTCTCTAACTCTCGTCATATATTGTCGATCTCCTTATATATCGGGCAACTTCATCGTAATTGTTGCGCCCTATTTTTCCGGAACTGTTTATGCTACCGCTTTGCATTACACTCATTTTGTCTTTTGACAAAATTGTATTTTTAGGTTTTTTTATTAGAGAGTGCATTATTTTTAAAATGTTTAAGTGATATAAATTTTGATAGGTATTGTATTATTTACTTTAAAACAAGCAATATCTAGTTAAAGAGGGTCATGACCACTTAAAGGGTCCCTCCAACCATCTCATTCATTTCAAGAGACAACCAATTAAGAGCGGTTGATTGATTGTGAGAGACAAGAGAGTATACTCTCTTGTCCCACTTCTAACGAAGAGACGCAGACAGCGAGAGAAATCTTTACACAGCATTTTGCCAGCAACGGCGAAGTTTCAACAAAAAGGAGAGAGTATGAGACACTGGACAGACATTGATTATTGAGCGAAGAGAGATATGCATTCCCAAAAGGACAAAATTGAAGGAATGTTCAAAATATGCTTTTGAGGGATAGCAACGTGCTCAGAGGGGCCCTTTAACTTGAGTAGTGTAACCCTCTACGAACAATCGATAACAACTCTTCTCATTTTCTGTGAAATGTGCATATGTCGTCGGTTTCCCCTGTAAGTGTAATATTATTTCACTCATAGGTTTTTCCGTCGTCTACGACAGTGAACAAGGGCCGCTAAAATAGCCAAAAAGGATACAAAAAACGCGAAAAGAACAACAGAAAAATGCCCAATTAATTGCTCAATTAATTGCGCAATTTATGAGGAGCTCAAAATAAATTGACCAAATAATTGGCCATCTTTTTCCCCAGATTAAACATGCGGCTGAACACTATGTTCTGAAGAAATGCAAATTGTTCGGAGAGCGAGCGTGCGACCGACGTTTGAATACTATACGGCTAAAATCTATCGCGAACTGGCAGCAGCTGAGAATGAAGACAAAAAGACGGCAAATTTTCATACAAAAATAACTCTCGACTAACCTAAAAGTGGTGTGGAACACTTTAGCTTTTGCATGATTAAGTAAACCTTGCTCGCTCTCCGAACATTCAGAACACCGTGTGAAATAATAATGGGACAATTGACGGAACATGTTCCTCAGTCATACTTTTTTCTCATTTTCAGTCATTTTGATATAATTTTGCTACCTCCAACAATGCGAAGATGAAAAAGAAAATGCTAGATGGTGAAATCGCCGAAGAGGTTCAAGATGTTCACCTTTGTCTCCTCGCCCTCCACGAACATTTTGGCGCGTGGATCCGCGCAGATGAGTCGAAGGCAATCGTCGGGTGACTGGTGCGGGTCGATCGTAAAGGATTCGAGGTGCGGCGAGGAGGCGTGACAGTCGAATCCCAGAGGAGGACAGTCGAGGGAAGCGTCGGCGTGGGGAGGAAGGCAGGAACGACAGTCTGTAATGAGGCAATGATTCAACCGAACCCATAGATTCATTTCTATTCAAAATAGCTTTGATTTCCGGGTTTTCTAAGCCTCATTTCGTTAATCATGCTCCAATAGGAAAGCGTATTATTTGCTAAATTACCTTGCAGTAACTGAGCGCATTCTTCATCAGCCGAAGCTATGAATATGACCCCGGAATATAGCAAGACGAACAGTAGCGGCATATGGGAGCCTGAAATGGACACTAGAAATATAGAGGGAAAAAAACTGGACACACGTTACTGAAAGAACGCTTTTAAGAGGAAAAGGAAGCCAATAAAGGCGGTGTAACCTTTCCAAGCAGTGCAATAACGTTCGTTTAAACTCTGCCGGAAACGTGACAGAAGGGTGAAATTTAATTTGAAGAAAAAGACGGTCCACTAAGTAATTACTTAAGTAATTAAGCTTGCTTTCCATGCGTTTGATCGTTCGCTAAATTCTTATGATAGTTCCTTGATTCTCATTATTTAAATGCATTTTTTTTCTGTTCTCCATCTCTGGACCCCACTCGCGCCTCATTAGCGTTCAACTAACGTCTGATTTTGCATCTTTCCGATTTTCGCTCTCTCCATTCTGCCTCTCTCTCTCTCCCGTCCTTTCATTAAAGTTTGAAAACCAAGCGCAATTTGCGTATTTATCGTCGGCATCTCATCATTCTTTCATTCTCCTCATCACTCTCTCGGTCTTGTAACACGATAAAAAGGCTTGGTTTTCAAACTCTAGTTTCTTTGTCCCCCATTCCTCACTAGCTCTTCATTTCTCCGCCTTGGACTGTCGCTCTCCTCCTTCTCTCCCGTTATCCTTCTCTCTCCCGCTCATTGACCCGTAATGGTACTCGCCGCGATTTGCCTTCTCGCAAGCATTCTAGCCTACGGATACTGGTAAGCTCTCGTTGCAAGAAATTGAAGAACCGTAATCCGCTTAGTCACAATACAGTAGATTACGCAAATCTTCTCCATTAGAATTGCGAATTTTGAACCTCCTAAGACATCCAATAGTGTGGGATAAATGGGATTACTGTAGCTCATACCGTATTCTCCCGTCAATCTTGTGCTGGTCAACCTTCGTTAAGGTTCGTAAAGTGCGTCATTTCCTCACAGTACGAGGGAGACGAAAACGTAAATCGTGCACTTTACGAACCGGTTATGCAGCTCTTATAATCGTGCCCTTAAAGGACCTCGCATTCGGAACCGTAGTCTATTAAAAATTCCTGACGGCATCCTGACTAGAGTTTGAAAACCAAGCCTTTTAATCGTGTTATAAGACCGAGAGAGTGATCAGTAGCATGTAAGAATGAAGAGAGTCAGACGATAAACACGCTAATCGCGCTTGGTTTTCAAACCCTAATCCTGACGGATTCGACTGTCTAGTTTCCCTTCTAAGCCCTCCGCTCTCTCGCTATGCAACAAATTAGTCTCCCTCAACATGACTACGGTACCGAATGGCCCTCCGTTGAGGTACTTCTACCGCCTCTCCACCTACTGGGAGCGTCGGGGCATCCCCTCGGTTCCAGGGACGTTCCTTCTGGGAAACGCCAAGGCCCTCTGGCAAAGGGCGCACCCCGTGCTCTACGTGACGCGGGAATGGGGCAAGGTACGGAGAGCGGAGTTCCCGCTAACTAGGGTTGGAAAACCAAAATTTTTCCATAAAACGCATTTCCATGCGCACTTTGAGCGCGCTCGCCCATCTCGTGGCATCACCGATCAATAATGCAATGAAATGAATGAAAGAACGCGCATGGAAATGAGGCTTCCCCTGCCCTCCCCTGCCTCGGGACTCGATTATCCATCCCCTCCCCCTACGATCTAAACCCCAATTAGAATACCAACTCTCTAAGCGAATATCGCCTCAGTATCGGGGGCACTTTGGTGAAAAGTTAGTTCAAAATAGAAATGTTATCATGTGGCAGGCCAATTATGCTGCCACAAGGTGGGTTGTGGGATCCTTTAAAATAATCAACGGGTTACCGTAACCCTAATAAGGAAAGCAAACTGAAAAAAAGATTGGCCAGTCGCTTAGATCGCAATTTCACCGCATGAGAGAAATGGGCAAATATATCTAAATAGGGCAAGTCGCGCTTGGTTTTCGAACCGTATGCGGTTCGCCAGCCCCACACTGAGCGAAATTTCACCACCAAACAGCACCTGGTGAATCATTCACCGCATAAATTTAACCACCCCGATGGTGAATTGTGCTCCATTCACCAGAACAATTCACCTGGTGACAGCGGGCTGGTGACATTTGTGTGGGGAATGAGATTCACTAGGTGCTGTTTGGTGGTAAAATTTCGCTGGGTGTAGTTAGTCAACTCCCTAGTCAACTCCTCGCTTGCAGCAATTTGGAAAGGTTTTCGGGGGCCGCGAAGGCACCCACCTGACTCTCTTCATCTCCGACGTAGAGATGGTGCACGAGGTGCTTGTGACGCAGTTCGACCGGTTCTATAGGCGGAAGGTACGGGGGGGGGGGCACTGTATTGTCGGTCCTCGTAAATAATAAATGCATTTTGCTCGAGCTCGAAAAAATCAATAATACAAAAAAAATCAATAAAAATCAATAATACAGTGAATACAATTGAGGGCTCGTTCCTGGTGCCCGACCCGGAACACCACGAGCGGGTCAACCTGTTCGACTCGAACGGAATCAAGTGGAAGCGGCTGCGGTAGGCATTACATATTATTGAAGGAAAGCGAACGTTGAGAGAGCTGCGCAGTTCTTTCCACTAACCACCGTGAAACTTCAGCCGGAGCCGGCTTTTAGCCTAAGCTGGCACTTTGCCAAGAGAGTTTCACTGTATTTAGCGGAGTGCGCTGTAAAGATTTCTCAACGTTCCTGTTCCTCCAATAATAGATAGATATTTATGCAGTTTCATAGAAACGCGGGTAAAGAGAACAAAATGAAAGAAAATAAAATGACACAGGAATTAGACAACAATGCATTCGGGAGGGCGAGGGGGACGAATTACCAGCAGGCTTAGAAAATCGGACCGTATAAATTGCGGCACTGTTTTTTTCCTGCTTATTTTTACGCTTTCAAAATTTGTACGCTTTCCTCACAACGGGCGCATCTTTATCATTCAACATTGCTAAGATCTATCTATATTTACAAGATAAAAGAGCATTAGGGTTTGAAAACCAAGCCTTTTAATCGCACTATAAGACCGAGAGAGTGATCAGTAGCATGCAAGAATGAAGAGAATTGATTTTCAAACCCTAAAGAGCAGCCATTTCCCTGTCAGCCTCACAGCCGCGCCGTCCTTCTCGAGTGCCTCGCTCAAGAAGGTGTTGCCGTGCGCTGCGGTGTCCGCGAGGACCTTCATGGAGTATCTCGACGCGCACAAGGACGGAACGCCCTTCAACATACACGAGTACGGTTGGGAGAGAAAGCATTCGGATTAGTTTCGGAAATAGCAAGCTGCTTGTGAAGCAGCTTTAGAGAACTAGAAGAGCTGGGGACACAGTGTTCTGACAATAGTGAAAGTGTTAAGCGAACGAGATGCCGAAAAACTAACCCTGATTTCGGTAGGGAACTCTCGCACGGAAAACACCGTATCCTAAGCATTTTGGCTCCTTCCGCTTAGCATTTAGAACACTGTGGGGAGCTTGGGTCGACTCTGGTCGGGCAGCGAAAGTATCTAGAGCCGAACTGGAAGCAGTAGGCGACGACTTCCTTTTAGAGCATTCCATTCGGATCTTTTTGACGTATACGTTTCATTCCTCATTCATAATCGCAACGCGTCTCACAGTGTTCTGGGGCATCGGAAAGCGAAATTTTGGGCAATACAATAGGCCGCACCGCAGCGGGGGCGGATACCCACGGCGGGGTTCGAACCCACGGGTGCGACCCGCATGTTCGACAACTTACCACTACACTACGATGCAGCACAGCTCAACATGCGGGGAAACCCTTACCTAGTGCATGTACGAACCAAAGATAGCGTGATAGTGTGCAAAATGACGCTAAACCAAAATTAATAATATACTGCACGAAAGAAATTATCCACTCTTACGTATTATACGAGACCTACGTATTATACGAGTCTCACATTCCATGTCTGTCGCCCATACATATCATTGTGTTCAATGCTCAAACATACGGTGGCATTATTTATTCATTAACACATATTCGTATGAAATGCAAAAAACTGGTAAGTAACAACATGAAAAAGTGGTAATTTCGACACGATTAATGAGGGTTTGGGTCAAGATAATGCCCTCCCCAATATTAGCAGTAAGTCCATAGACACCTTCAGCTTATAAAAAAAAACAAAAAAAAACTATTAAAGGGCCCCTCCAGGCAATATCTACCATGTGCATTTTTTGACATCATTCGATAGCCCTCGATGTCCTGAATCTCATCCTCTCTCCTTTTTAGCTGAAACTTCGCCGTTGCTGAGAAAAAGCTGTGCAAAGATTTCTCTCGCTGTCTGCGTCTCTTCATTCCTCTCTTGTCTCTCGCAATCAATCAACCGCTCTTAATTGGTTATCTCTTGGAATGAATGAGATGGATGGAGGGACCCTTTAAGTGCCATGAACCTATGCCCAATCTACCATAATCCACATGCCATGCCTACCGTAATCTACCCTAAACCCGAATAACAGTAGCAGGGATGATAATAGCAAATCTCGAAGAGTCCTAGCATAGCGGTGGCTCTTGGAGTGATGGCTTAGCTCATCATGGAAGTATATCCCTGCACCCTCTACAGTATCCTACAGTACCCTCTCCTCTCGCACGCCTCCCGTCTAATCTTCTCTCCTCTCCTCAATCCTTCCCCTCCACTCGCTCTCTGTATCTCGTCATCTTCTTCAGCCTTCGACGACGACTTGAGCGCATGGGCCTCGTTCTACTGCAAATAAACATTATTACAAACTAATAATGAAACACGTTTCAATACTTTTCGGTTTCATATTATACTCCTATTGTTCAAATCATGCGTGGGTACTGACCCGAAGTATTTGTGGTATTCCCTATTTTTCTTTTTTATATTACTTTGTTAGGCACATATTTTCTAGAAAATCTTCACTGGTGGGTAGGGACCGCAGCACTGAATATATCGTTCAGCGTTTGCGTTGACGAATATTCAACCGAAGCTACCGTAATTAAGAAGCCCCAAATTATCCCCTATTTGAAAAAAAATATTTCACGCGTTTATTACTTAAAGGAACTGTCCCACGAGAAAAATCGTTATTGAGTTAGTCGTCGGAAACATATCAGTATCGTATAGACAACAAGATGTGCAAAAATTCCGATTCGAAACAGCTCTCAAGGCCTCAGTACGGCCACCTGAAAGTGTGGGATACGGTAAATCTTGTGGGGTAGTTTGTAGTTTCAACCAAGCACTCCCTTCTCCAAATATACCCAGTGGCATCGCCTGATCTCCACCGCTCACACACACCTTCGCCCCTTCCCTTGCTCTTCCCTTCCCACTCCACGGAGAGCTAGACCGAGCAGGCAATGCCAGGGGTTACTTAGCTTGCCGGTTTAGACTACAAACTACCCCACAAGATTTACCGTATCCCACTCATTCATATGGCCGTACTGAGGCATAGAGAGCCGTTTCGACTCGGGATTTTTACACATCTTGTTGTATAGACCATACTGCTATGTTTCCAACGACTAACTCAGTAACGATTTTTTTCGTGGGACATTTCAATTTTGTATCGGTTTTCCGTCGTTCGTGTTAAAATCATATTATACTTAAGAGATGTGCTTGCTGCAAATACAAAAAGCGATATTTCATTATTATAGAGCGAGTCGGGGCTTCTAGTTTTAGCATTTTTTCATAGTATTCGACCTCTTTTCATATGGTCCAACTGACCTAGCGCCTAATGCTAACATAACTCGACAAAAGTCATTTTCATCTCAGACGCTGCAGTCCCTATTGGTAGGTTTGATAAGTTATGATTTCGAATTTTGGCAAACTCGTTTCCTAAAATATGATAGATTGAATATGCCTATACAAATATACAAAAAACAAATATGCCAAAAAAACCCCAAATGCTCCAAATGCTCCAAAAGACCAAGAGTTACCTTGGAGCAGAAGAGATCATCGTCCTGGAGCATCATGATCAGCTCCGAGTTGTCCATCTCCAGCATCATTCCCGTGATCTTGCCAATGTCCTGGCGCTCGTTGTACATCTTGCCCATGAGCGAGTAGATACTCTCAGCCGGCATCTGCTTCTACTCCTGAAAGGGGCACAACTTTATCACCGCTTCTCACAAAACTCCTCTCTGTTATATAATTCTCTTCTCAATCTCACATTCTTTCTTAATCTGGAGAGGCGTACCTATGCAAGTGCATAATAGATTTAAAATATTCATCTAAAAACACCCTGACCTGGGAAGTGGCAGCGGCCAGGGGCGAGCTGGGCATGACGGTCCCCCTGCAAAGACGGACCAAATTATAGCTGGTCGCACAAAACATATACAAAGATAAACATATTGCAAATATTAGCAAGATAGTAGTAAAAGAATAAAAAAAGTTAACGGACCTTCTTTTGATCGAGGGCAACGTGGATGGGCTTGGTGAAGATCATTTTTCCGTTCATCTCGGTCACGGCCTTCACGGCCAGTTGGCAAAGTGCCAACTGGCCCTGAATATCAGACAATTGCGGGAATTCAAATCTCCGGTCCGGGCTCCTTTAAATATGTATTCGACCGTCATTGTCAGTAACGATGGTGCTGCTAGTTCTTAAGCATAACCAATTCACTTTTCGCACATATCTCCGCCAATATACGTAAAACCCGTTTAGTAATCGCCTCACTTATTTCCATAGTGTTAATTTCAGAGTCATTCAAATAGTAAGTCCACCTTCACCTATTACATATACATGGGCTAACATTGATCTAACATTTTTGAAAGTTGCCTTACATAATTAGAGAAAAGCCAAACCAGTCAATCATAAAAGCATTTTACAGTGCACTCGGTCGGACGACCGCACCTGCATATGCCCCCTAACCTGAGGTACCACTGCATTCTCTCGGACTTCTGCATCTCGAACTTGCTCTTCCGTTCGGCCTGTCGCTCTTCCTTCTTCTGGACTCGGCAAACGTCCAGCTTCTTCTCGTTAACGGCCTGAACATAGCAAACTCCGTCAATTCATCGCCTCAAACTACACTTTAATCTACTCTAGTGTACACAATAGGCTACAATCAGACGACTAGTCTACCTTCTCAGCCTGCTCTGGCTCTTCGTAGGCGACGAATCCGAATCCCCTCGCCTTGCCCTCAGAGTGCGTTTCTTAGCGAAGACGTTGGCGAATCACTTCGACTACTGGAACTTGGCGACGAATCTGCAACAAGCGAATAGCGCAGAGCAATTTCAAATCATACATAGGAAGATATCTCTACAATTACTTCGGCCAGGGGCCTATCAATGCACAAATGGACATGAAAATATTCTAATCATGTCTTTTTCGTTTCTAGACTATACTTCAAACACCCAAACTACGTTACTTGCATATTACTCATGAAACATCAATTTTTCAACCGTAGCAGCGTCAAATCATCAAGAAATATAATTAGAAAAAGCACGAAACGACAATAAAAAATCCATGGAACGCAGCAACGCTTCTTGCGAGCAGTTTGTGATCATCTTTCCCAAATCAAACGTCAAAAACGACGTATACATTAAAGCGTAAATAAAGCGATGTTTGGAAAAGTTTGGCCTTGCAACTACCGTAATTTCTGGCGTGAGTCTGACATAGTGTACTCGTAAATTGCTAATCCGGCCAGCTCCGGAATTCGGATTGTAATGGCTATTTTTCGTTATTGCGTAAATAGTTTATGCTTAGGCAGCGCACACAAGGGGGCACACAAGTTTTGGCAGCGCTCTGAGCACATGTGTCGCTTTGCTTACGGTGAGACACGCGCGCGTCGCAAAAATAAAAATTCTAAGGCAAACAATTCTCTGGTAATGTACAAAGCATAAACGCACATACCACGTCGTAGAAGACAGAAGTTGAGTGCGACTCGCACTGTGCGAGTGCGGCTCGAGATCTCCTCCCAGCAAATCCTTCCCGACGCACGATTAGACTGCAATTGCTGTTTGCATAGAATAAATAGCAAAAACAGGTAGTTCTTATTAATCAAACAAAAGAAGGTAATTGACTAAGTGCTACATACCGTTATGCGGTAAGCAGAGGAGTTGAGTGCAAGCCCGAATCAGCGAGAACTTCCATCACCGAAATCGCCTACGGCCCCATCTTGGCTAAAAATTACTGTGATTCTGAGCTCTCCACAAGTCTCCAGGCCGCAAACAGCCGGGAGACTTGTTTTCGTGCATGCAAAGAGTCCGATCAGAAAAATTTATACTAGCAAGAATGCACATCAAAATTTACGATCTGAAATACAATAAGAAACTAAGAAAAACAAAAATAAAGAAATGAAAACGGCAACTTCCCGCCATTTTCTCATCTGGGAACAGTCTGGTTTTTGAAATACGGTAGGCACACCATGGGGCACACCAGGCCTGATCTATCACAAACTGATGTCTGGAAACAGTCTGGGACATCTCAACCGCATGGAAACAGACTGGAAATATAGTTGGGTTCACTTTTACTGTGTGTCCGTCTGGAAACAGACTGGTGGAAATTACCAGAGCATGCCGTGAAGAGGAAAATGAAAGCAGGCCGTCGTTTGTAGCTTCCTTTCCCCACTCGATCCACATAGCCAAGCGAAATATTTTTTTAGACGAAAGATGGGTGATATCGATGAGAAAAATTTTGGGATTTTCCGGTGAACGAATGAAGCCCTTTGAACAGAACACGGTGTTCAAAATGTTAAGCGAACGAGCCAAAATGCTTAGGATACGGTGTTTTCCGTGCGAGAGTTCCTACCGAAATCAGGGTTATTTTTCGGCATCTCGTTCGCTTAACATTTTGACTGTTATCAGAACACTGTGAGAAATGAGCAGAAATGGAAGAGGAATAGATGAGAAGAACAACCAAATTTAGGTTGTTCCTGGAGTACACGATGGATGCGATATGCCGGATGGTTAAGGGGCAGAAGGAGCCGAGATTCTTCAAGAATCCATTCGTCAAAATCGTCAAGGAGGCGCGTTTCAGTGATTTCGCCACCTTTATTTAGAAAAGAATTTCCGAAAAAGGCTTTGCCTTGAAAACTCTATCTCTCATGTTAGTACGATAATGCGATTTTCTTGAATGCTTTTAAAATTAAAAAAAAGTGCTTTCAGGTCTTCTTCCGCGATCTCGATCTGTTCATCAACTACGCTAACATGGCCTTCCCCTTTCTGCACAAGCCCACTTTGTTCTTGCTGAGCATTGTAAGTGTTACAGTTTTATTATTATCAGTATTATTATTATTATTATTATTATTATTATTATTATTATTATTATTATTATTATTATTATTATTATTATTATTATTATTATTATTATTATTATTATTATTATAGTTTTTTTTATAATTTTTAGTTCTTCAGAATAATAGCGCAAGCTCACGAGTGCATAAATAAAATAAAATGAACTCTTTCATTCTGCAGATAACGACGCAGATCAACGGGCCGATCAACAGGATGTTCGACGAGGTGGGAGCTGTCGTGGAGGAGCGACTGAGGGAGCGGGTCAGCGCTAAAGCTAGAGCTGTCGTAGAAAATGTGTCGTGCTTCCTTCATGCATTATTACTCATGAAAAGTTGGGATCGAAAAACGGGGAACCACCATTTCGTCAAATCGGTCATTTCATCTGTATACCGTGACTATAGTGGTTTCCCGAAAATGCCGTGAAACAATCTCTGGTTGCGGAAAAGTTTGCTTGTTTCGGCAATGTATAGCGGAATAAACCGGTCCGTCTGTTTTTTTTTAAATTCCAAACGCGTCTCTTTCTCTCACTTTGCACGATCTTTCGCCTAATGTTGGGAATTCCACTTTTTTTTTCTTTTCCTTTTTTTATTTTCTCGTGCTTTTCAGGAAACAAGCCCCGAGGCGGCAAAGTCGCGCCCGCAAGACTTTATTGACTTCTTCATTGACAACTCGGATCCGACGAAGCTCAAGGGAGTGAACGAAGACGAGCATAGTTTTAGGCTGGCCGGAACGGTATATTCATAGTTTTTTCGTATGTATTATCATTGGTGTAAGCGTCGTTTTCCGCACTCCTCTAATTCTGAAGCAAACGAACGAAATTGCTTTAACAAAATGATTTCTGTGTGGGAGTAGCTACCGAATTCGAGGGTATCTCGTTCGCGTATCATTTGAACTGCGGTCACAACTGTGTGTTGCTACTTTGTCTAAACTGTACTCATACCGCTTCGTAACAGGAATGAGGACCACTGACGGAACGTTTTAATAGATAAATTTCATTAATTTCCTATATTTCAGGTGGACAAGAAGCTGACCAAAATGGAGGTCATCTCACAGGCCACCATCTTCATCATAGCAGGTAACAATATAATAAGGGGCTTTATAATCGTGTTTAGAGGCCGAGAAATGGAGGGGAAGCGTTTAGCTAGTGAACGCACGTAGTAATAAATGACCTTAGCAGCTTGTGATACGTCAAATACTTGCTTAACTGTTAATGGTCTACCTTGAAAAGTGCTAAATACATGAAATCATACGGAAATTGAGGCTTCGAGACGACGGCCAATGCCCTGGGCTACGTCGCGTGGCAGTTGTCGCAGCACCCGGAAGTCGTGAAGAAGATGCAGGCGGAGGTGGACGACCTGTGCACTGAAGAGGTAGCCACACACAATGTGTTCTGAATGTTAAGCGAACGAGCCAAAAATGTGTAGAGTACTGTGTTTTCCGTGCGAGAGTTTTAACCGAAATCAGGGTTATTTTTCGGCATCTCGTTCGCTTTGCATTTTCACCGTTGTCAGAACATTGTGCACAACCACATTCCTAGCGTTCGATTAGCGAATGGCCGTTCCCGCTGTGAGCTATCGTCACTGCGGACATAATGATGTATGAAAATTCACCAATTTAAGAACTTAGGCTCTCCTCCTCATCAGTCCAAAGAGCTGCTAAAATTTGGGAAGGATTCATTCGGTTTTTGTGGAGTAAATTCAAAACTAGTTGTCAATGCACCCCCTTTCGGCCGGAATGCTGTGTAGCCATTAGCACAACGTTCCGCTCCAAAGCATAGATAATGCTTGTAAAAGCAGAGAGGAGAGGTGAGAGGGCATAGGAATTGGAGAGACGCAGACACAGTCGCAATCGGGCATAATTCGGACTGGCGGAACGTAGTGCATTAGGTTTTGAAAAAAATTGCTTGCCTGGTCCTGTTTTACTACCAAATATGAGGGTCCAGAAAGCTAAAAATTAAGAACTTCTCGGGTTCAGGACATCAGCTTCGAGACGCTCGGCCAACTGCGCTACATCGAAGCGGTGCTCAAGGAGGGCACCCGGTTCTTCCCCGTGGCTGGAATGTATAAAAAAAATTAGGGGGCGGGACCCCACCGTATTTAATTTATGCAAATTCCGGAGGGCATGAAATTTGCGTAATCTCATTTGCATAAATAATGCCTTGCTCAGCGGCAATTCGCGCAAGTGTACGAAGACGACGACGATCAAGGGCTTGGTGGTGGAGGAGGGGACGCAGGTAGGTTTTTGCTATTTCATTAAAAATTTCGTGCTTACCTGTGAACCATACATGTAATATAGGTAAAGGGTAATATGTAGGTTTCGTGATAGGTCAATTTTACGGAACCTTACTCAGATCCAGATCGACACGCTCGGCCTGCATTTCGACAAGGAAATCTGGGGCGACGACGCGGAGCAGTTCAATCCCGATCGGTGCGTACTAGATTTGGGAATGCGAACTATTAGGTTTTGAAAAACAAGCCTTTTAATTGTATCATGAGACCGAGAGAGTGATGCGGAGCATGGAAGAATGAAGAGAGTCAGGCGATAAATATGCAAATCGAACTTGGTTTTCAAACTCTACGAACTATCTATTCTGGAATGTGAACGTTCGTTTTGCTTTAGACGTGTTCGGCCGAGCGGGAAAAAAGGGTCTATCTAGTGAACGTTTACATAAGGGATGACAGTTGTGGAGGGAAAAGACTAGAGGTGTGCATGAGAGTCCTTTTGATGCTTATGTTTCATACATCATTCATAACCGCGACGGGTCTCGTCACCAAAAGAAATGAAACATGTTGAGCAAAAGAACTCTCATGCACATCTCTAGAAAAGACCCTCACTTTGTATATAAAATGAAAGGATGGGAGGGAAGTGGAGGGAAGAATGATTAGACTATTTTATTCCCTCTACTCTCGGAGGGAGCTAAATCGTGCATCAACTAGTTGGTAAACGGCGGAGATTGTTAAAGGAGC
The DNA here is from genome assembly GCA_900490955.1 of Micoletzkya japonica. Taxonomy (NCBI): domain Eukaryota; kingdom Metazoa; phylum Nematoda; class Chromadorea; order Rhabditida; family Diplogasteridae; genus Micoletzkya; species Micoletzkya japonica. Next base: position 130,632 of record LS929519.1, on the reverse strand, counting down.
CGTACCACGAGTTTCTGACCATAATGGTTCTCTACGTCATTCAGTAGATCTAATCATCCTAATCGGGTATTCCTAGTTTTATGCGATTTCATTCAGTCTCCGCGGAGAACTGAAGGTTCAAAGAACAACGCACTTTTCACATAATCATTTATATTAGCCGACTGAGAAGAGATACAGGTCTGAATTCTGGACAAAATGATTTTTTACATTGCTCTGATCATTTTAGTAAAAAGAACGATCGGAAAAGATGGGCGGAAAGGCCTATATTGATATATCAGGGTAGCGCGGGAATTCAAATCCTACCGTACTCGTTGGTGGGCTCCTTTAATTCTTTGTTGTCAATCGCTACAAACCGGTCTTATTTTCCTAAAGATCAGGGGGACCCAACCGCTTTTCCTCGAACGGATACAAGGAATGACCGACTTTTCGAACTCTAATTGCTATAAATAGTATTGAGAGAGGTATTCAAAATTTAACTCCCCGCCATGAGCGGAAGGAACTGAAATCATTTCCTCCTTACATGGAGTGAACACTAGGGTTTTCATTTTGAGCCTTTTTCACGAATATGTTGCAGTGTTCAGGCTCTGTACATATGTTCCGTTTTTATAGAAGCGTGAAACATAACCGGGAAAAAGACTCAAAAATCAATAGAACCCTAGTGAGCACGAAGTGGAGGGAACGTTTTCCCTCACCCCTTTTCCCTCCCCTTCTGCCATCCCTAGTTCGCATTCCTTAATCAGTTCACATTCCTTGTATTCAGTTCACATTCCAACCCTTGTATGATATATACGGAAAATATCCATGACCGGTAGAAAGTATCGGTCGGGAGCATCTCACTGCCGAAACATTTCCACCTTTGCCGTTTACGATATAGTAATAAATATATTTAAAAAACAATAAATATATGAATTTACCCGTATATCACCCCTTGCAGCTGGCTAGACCCCGAGCGTCGCGTACCTCCCTCTGCCTACCTCGGCTTCGGGGCCGGACCCCGCATATGCGTGGGCATGCGCCTCGCTCTCATGGAGATGAAGCTCGTCTTCGCGCTCATGATGCGGTCCGCGAATCATTCATCTTCTTATTTATTTATTTGTTTATCTATTTATTTATTCATTCATTTATCGAATACGCATGTAATTGGGGAACGGGGGGGGGGGGATAAGAAGGAGCAATCACGGCATATAGTCATCAGCCGAATACTTGTTTTAGTAGGCTACAGGGAAATGGCGGAATCATATAATAGCCAATACTCTGAGCGGAGACGTCCCTAGTCGACTTGAGAGTAATCCTCTAGTGCTGCATGGCAATTTCGCTCATCCCTATTCATCTGATTTACAATTTCACTCACATTCACCGGCCTGAATGTTATGCAAACTGAGAAAAATGCGTGCAAAGCTCTTCTATTTTGCAGCAAATATTCGATCGAGAAGGCGGTGGACTCGATCGATGTCCAGGGAACGATCACGCTGGTCCCAATGGCTACTCCCGTTCGCATCGTACCCCGGGAGTAAGCTGAAATGGAGAAAAGTATATATCTAAATAAACCAGTACTGACCACGCCGCAGTCAGCACCACAGACCAAATAATATATATATATAATAAAAATAACGGACAGGAAATATGCAACGCTCCATTCTCATTCATTGCGTGCAGAAAGGAGATGAAACGAATCAATTTCCTATATATCTACTCTACGACAGGGACTAGACTCTAAGAACTCGTTGAACTGCGTAATCCTCATACTTGGGACGATAGGGAGTGTGCTTTGTGAAGTCGAGAGGGTGGAGGAGTGGACGACAGGTGGTGGTGCTGCCAATCTTTATCTCATCAGACGTTTCGGCCATAGACATGCCATCATCTAGACTCTATGTAAATAGTTACTATAGTCTCTTTTTCACAGTTTTTTCTCAGCAATGGCGAAGTTTCAACAAAAAAAAGGAGAGGGTATGAGACTCAGAACATTGAGACGTCAAAACATCAATAACGTCAAAAATGCATATGGTAGATATTGCATGTTTTGAACGACTAACTCAATAACGATTTTTTTCGTGGGACATTTCCTTTAATTCCAGCCTCAGGTTATGCACTGGTATGCCTAATTCAAAACAGCAGCCTATAAGTCTTCAAACGTATATAAATTATTTATTATGGCAAGCACCAAAACACCACCAAATATAAAATAAAAAATATATCAGGTATTTTAAATGATACCCTTCATCATGAATATAACAATATGAAAAAAGTCAACATTGGTGAATTACAAGACTACTGAACTATTGAGAAAATCTGTTAAATCGAAAGCAGACAAATCGATATACCAGTGAAAGAGTAATTAAAAGAATACAGATTAATTGGCGATATCTGAAGATATGCTAACACTCGTAAGACGACCTCCAAACAGCGATCCGACAATGCTCGTGCATTTCGTTGCGTGTATTCCAGCTACTCAATGACTCGTCGCAGTATCGATCGTACAGAGATGCGGAACAGTTCCATCTGAAATAGTAGGGCTGATAATTATTCGGACTAGCAGGGTTTAGATATGCATCTCTCCTAAAGAGTGTGACCCCGAGCAAACTGACAAGTAACATCTCAGACCTCTCTATCGGAGTAGCGTTCTTGTCGATACAACAATACGCCTTTCTGCTCTCGACCATTCGATCTACTCGTTGCTCTTTGGTCCGCAGCAGCATCTCCTGTGCATCATCCGCCATTCTCCATGCTAGCGTTCGAGTCTCGTTGCCACTGAAAATGAAGCATACGTCTGCCTGCTTTCTTCTAGTCGAATACAGTATGTCGTATAACCGAAATGGAAGTGAAACGTTTGAGCAAAACTCACGACATGTATATTCTCTTGCACGGCACTTCCACATGGTCGCATTCGGCTGATCGCTTTTTCGTTCGGAGAATTGAATTACCGAAGGACGGTTCCTCTCGAGGCTTGCTGCAATGAGTCTGTCAAAGCAAAGCAACAATATGATTTAGAAGTAGTGTTGTGCTAATGACACCGCCGACATGAAAGTAAAGAATGAAAGATCTCATCTCGGGCGAAGATGATAGTCTCATCTAGATGAGACTGTGAGACTGTCATCTTCGCCGTCTCATTTGGTGGGAAGAGAATGAAATGACCATCCATGAGAGACTCGAGTAGAAGATGATTGGTTTATTGTAGAGTACGAAGTAGTTTTCTCAGAAATAGATTGAAAGAGATTGGACTGGGAAAGAGGCGACCATTCAAGCTCATTGAAGGAGGTGGAATGGTAATTAGAGTATCATCTAAATATACGAAGCTGTCATCTAGATGATACTCTGATCTTCTATTATTCGTGAAACTCTCTTATCGTGTGACTGCCGCCCCCTGTCCTATCACATGGGGCAAAATTAGAGAGGAAGAGAGGAGGTCCTATCATTTTCATGTTATGTATCATTTGCACAACACTATTTAGAAGAGGACCAAGTCCAATGAATTGATCGTTATTTGCGCATAAGTCATGTGGTCATAATTGTGGGATAAGTAAATGGCAGAATACTCTCACCTGACTTTCTGCTGACTGAAGACGGGCTTTCGGGAAACGACCAAGTCTCGCTCGGTAATAAGATCGATCTATAATTCGGAAAATATTATTCATAAAAAAGAAGCATTCGACTTACGGCCTTATGCATACTGGCTGTGAACAATGTGTCAGCTTTGAAGGGAGGAAGGGGTCCGAAGGGAGATATCGCATAGATGTAGCCCTAAAATACGGAACCATTTATGAACGATTTCCTGTGTATTTCTTCTGTGGAGAAATTGAAAGTATTCTTCTATTCGTGAAAGAACTCTTCTGCAAGTTATGGGAAAAAAAGCTACGACTAACCTTGGGATCGTTCTTCGTGAGGCGGCATGATGAATAAGAGTGAGTATGATCTGAAGACGAGGCAACAAGTTCCGGGTCCAGCGAAGACTCGACTTTCTTCAGCGATTCCTTGGCTTGTTCCGCCATTCTGATGCACAATGGATGGACATTCACATTAACCTGAGAAATGAGAAAATGATATTATAGCGTGGTTGGATGGACTCATAGGCATTGAAATCGTTGTGCATATAAATAACATACCCAGTACGAGGCTTCCAGGAAAAAGTTCGTCAGATTGACAGCATGGTAGATGGAATAGCAAGCGAGCTCACGATCTGCATAATGTTAACATAATGTTACAAAGATCTATATTCATGAAAAAACTACTTGATGTAAAAATATGGTACCTTATAGTGAGTGTAGTCGCCCATTGCCATTACCAGAGTAGAGATGACTCTTCTCTCGGTAGAAGTAGGGAGAAATCCCCGATTGATAAACTCGTCTTGAGTCTTGGGGAAGGTTCCGAGGGAGTCGTAAGGTAGGGAGAACATGTTGAGAGTAGTGCAGAGGATAGGACTGATTTGGTTACCTCTCTAACTCCACCTTAGCTAAGATTCCCATTTGACCGCTTCCCCTCTCTAGGCACCATAAGAGAGGAAAGCGATAAGGCCTCTCTGAGACTCTCTCGTTTGCGGCTCGGTTAGAGGTCTAGGTGACCTTTAGGGTGGGAACGAGAGGAACTCTGTGAAGGGGAAGGTTGGGACCGAACTATTCACGACTGACCTACAGTAACCCTTGTTGGACAAAGACTGTCACTGTGCTTGGACACAGACTTGCGAAGAAATGCGAGAGAACAAGAACAGTACAGCATAGAGCACAGCATTCCGCTAAGTGAAGAATGTGTCTAATGGCGAATTGACCAATTGATCGAAGACCGGAAAGCGAATATTCAAATTGTATTCAAATTTCTTACGACATTCTGACGGATTCGATTGAAGTTTTTTCTATGTTAGGGTTCGCAAACCAGATCATTTTCCTGAATTAGATTTCACAACAACTTGAAGAATGAAGCGAATACTACTCCATCCAGAAAAATAACCATGAAAAATGGCCAAAACAAAACCGATGTGAAACCGTATTCTACATCACAGCATTCCGACCGAAAGGGGAGGTGTCTAATAGCGAATTGGCAACTAATTTTGAATTTACTCCACAACGGCTGGATGAATCTTCACCAAATTTGGCAGCTCTTTAGAGTGATGAGGAGGAGCTTAAGTTTTTAAATTTTCGAATTTTGACTCATTTTTTGTGGACGTAGTGACGATAGATCACAGCGGAAACCGCCATTCGCTATTCGAACGCTAGGAATGCTGTGACATGAATGCATTCTACTCGGAACAGACTCCCCCTCCACATTATCCTTCATTCCGTTCTCTTCACTCGTCTCGAATGGTTGACGAAGTTTCGCCCTTGTCAGGTTGGTCCTGAGATTGAAAGGATAAAGAGGATAAGTGGATGTAATATTACTATACGGGTTACTGTATGTTATACGGGTTACTGTATATATGGTGTCAAGTATTTCACTTTCATGAGAAATACGTGTCTATCTATAGATATCAATCACTGAAATGCTGTTTCAGAAAAGAAGAAGAAGTTGCTTGTTATCGAACCGGGAACTAAGCTTCTCGGAAGATTCACCGTGGTTGGAGAATTCGGAAGAGGGGGATTCGGCGATATCTATCAGTGAGAACATTTTTACATAGAAGTATTGCGGAATTTAGAATCAAGGGCTTCAAAACATGATAGCTATAAACAATTTTCAGTGTAAGGGATGAAACGCAGAAGACAATGCGAATCATGAAATCGGACACTTCGGAAGATGGAAGAAGAATCAAATTGGAGATGATGGCACTTTGCGAGTTGAGGGGAAAGGTACGACTGAGGAAAATGCTCCGTCAGTTGCCTCATTCCTACTTCCTATGAGTCAGTTGCCTCATTCCTACTTCCTCAAAGCATCATAAAGAGAATCCAGGCGAAATACGAATTAGTTTACTGACGGAACTTTATCGTCAGATAGGTTTGAAATGAGGGGAAAGGTGGTACGGTTAATTGAGGGGTTATTGAATGATCAAATCAACTTTTCAGCGTCACTTTCCTCAAATTGTCGCATGCGGCACATACAAGTCGAAGGGGTACATCATCATGCAAGAATGTGGAAATAATCTAGCGGATCTGAGAAAGGAACAACCGAAGAGAGTATTCACTGAAGGAACTGTGTTGCGAGTTGGCGAACAGGTGAGAGATCAAAGATCAATTTGTGGTGTCAAAGATCAAGCGAAAGATTAAAGATCAATAATTAAGATGGTGGCTGCTCTTCTGGACATGCACACACTCGGATACCTTCATCGAGATATCAAACCGAACAATATGTGCATTGGAACCATCGACAAAACTCGCATTTATCTCATCGATCTCGGTAATTTTCTTTGTTATTCGTGTTCTAGTTTCGTCAGTTCAGGTTAATTTAGTACCTTTACATTCTC
>LS929519.1:91674-119849 GCA_900490955.1 Micoletzkya japonica | reverse complement strand
TTCCCATGATTCCCTTGCAGTTCCCATGATTCCCTTGCAGTTCCCATGATTCCCTTGCAGTTCCCATGATTCCCTTGCAGTTCCCATGATTCCCTTGCAGTTCCCATGATTCCCTTGCAGTTCCCATGATTCCCTTGCAGTTCCCATGATGTACCCGGGCTGCGTCCCTCCCGTCCCTCCCTCCCCCATGTACCCTCCCCCGCCCATGGCTGCCTACCCAGCCTACCCCCCTCCGGGCTACCCACCGCCTTACGGTAAGCTTTGGATCGACATGCACTCACGGTAGACCGCATAGCTACTTACTACCGTATGCTCTTTTGTCATCGGAAGATCATTCCGAATATAATAATAATATTTATGCGATTTCACAGGGAAGTGCGAGAACAAAGAGAAAAAGAGAATAAAAAGGAGCAGTGAAGGAAAGAAAGACTAAATGGAATAAACAATAAGCACGATAATTACGTAGTTGATATACGGTCAGCGTTAAAGGCTCTGGCTGAACGCATGAAAAAGCTGTTTGTTCCATAGTTCTGGCTCTTACATGAATATGCAAGCATGAAACCAGGCCCTCTGCACCTAGTAGCCCGAATATTGTAGTGATGACTTGTATTGTTAGAGAGCCGTGTTTTCCCGTAAACTAGATTGAGCAGCATTTTGGAATCAATCATTTTTCTTCAGCCCTCTAAACTTTCCAGCTGCAGCTCAGAGTTTCTAAGGTCGTGGCCGGGGTTATCGTTCCACGACTTATTGAGACATCATTGAAAAACCCTTCTAGTGAAGTAATTCTGAACTTTTTCGAGTGCAATTATATCTTTCTTTTGATATGGGCTATAAACAGTTGTACCACTTTCCAAAATCGGTCGAATATATATTGTATACGCGCTAATGAGAACCTTCTGATTCTTAGTTCTAAGAGCGCGAAGTAAAAGATTAAGGGCACGCTTCGCCTTAATTTTAATAAGGCGAACATGCGAAGAGAACTTAAGCTCATGATCTATTTAAAAACCAAGATCGCGAATTTCAGTTTTTTGGATCAATTAGGTTCTCGTTTATAGTGTATGTGCGCTTTGGGTTTGTCCTGCCTAAATGCAGAACAGCGCATTTCTTATCAGCCAATGGCAATTGCCACTCATCAGCCCTCTTAGCCACCGTATCTATTGCGCGCTGAGCATTTTCTCCACTTTCATTTTTATCTAATCCTGAGTACACTTTGATATCATCCGCATAAACTCGCGCAACTACACCATTTGATTGAACAAGATCTGGTAGTTCAGCAGTATACAAGAGAAAGAGCAGAGGCCCTAATACCGAGCCCTGAGGGACCCCACTGTTTGTGGGAAGAGGCTTAGAGAGAGCTTCACCGACTCGCACTTGTAAGATCCTGCCTATGAGATAATCCTCTATAAGGCGAGAGAGTGTGCGAAAGTGAGAGAATAAGACTCATTTTGGAATGGAAGAAATGGACGGATTGGTTTATTCCATTATGCTATAGAAGAATAAGAACAGAAAAGAGTTTACTCTAACATTGCAAAATAGTCGGTCCTTCCAGCCATGCAACCTGGCTACGGAATGGGTGCGATGCCCGCGCCTCCTCCACCTCGTGAGTTATTGTATGTCCTCGTATTCAAATTTCCGTTCCGCGCATTCTCGATTGGACTTGCGTTATTTAAAGGGCCCCTCTGAGCACTTTTTAACCCCCAGGTTTCTTCCTCTCATCGGAAAGAGCAATGTCGAAAACCTACAATCCTACATTTGCATCTTTTTCCCGCCATTCCTCGCTGTTTAAAGGTGGAGAGAAGTTGTATGCGAAGTTACATTGCTCTTCAGGGAGCGCGCGAATACGAATGTCATTTCGTGAATACTGTTTCACGCGAGTGGTCTGATTCGTAGGCATCGTTTGTTGAAGGAATGGAGGCATATGTCTTCTGAAAAGGACAAAACTGAAGGAATGTTCAAAATATACTCTTGAGGGACAGCTATGTGCTCAGAGGTGCCCTTTAACAGAAGTTCACAGCCAAAAGTGCAAATAATCAACAGAAGACGGAACATTATCGTCGGAACGCAAATTTGAATGCGAGGATCGACAATATCAATAAATGAATAAATCGGGATAGGAAGATAAATATAATGGAATACTATGGTAAGCAAGAACTCTTTAAAATCTATCTCCACCGAGCCATAGTGAACCATTTTCAGCCCCTCCTCCTCCGGCCCCAATTCCCGGCTGTCCGCCCGGCCTCGAGTTGGTCGCCCCATCGACCTGCTTCTTCATTAGACAGGTGAGAAGTGCGGTATACGGTATACGGCTGGCAAACCGATTCATAAAGTACATCATTTACATCACTGCACACCCCGAGATAGGGTTGAAGGTGGTGTAAGCAGAACAACATTAGAAACTCCCACCACGAAGAGCCTGTACAGACTCAAAAGATTACGGTAATGACAGCCAAGCCAAACATTCGACCAAACACAATTTTCCGCAAACTATTCTACGGATGGCATACTGTATCGGGTCTAAAAATTGTTCGCGCTGTTATTTTTTGAATTCCCTGTACATCAAGCAACTTTTCGCTCACGTTTTCTCATCAATTTGCGCATGTTTTTCATTCTTAATGTGATTTTGTTTAGAATTAGCACCCTAAAATCACAAAAAGCATGCCTGATTAGTGCCTCAAAAATTCTGTTTACACCACCTTTGAGGAATGAAAGAAGCGAGAAAAAAAGAGAAAAAAGTGTCCGCGAGAAGATAATTATTGCATATTTCTGCTCCAGTGAGAATACGGTAATATTCCATTTATAGGCACTTGAAGCGAAAGAAATCGAGACAGGTATTGATGGAAGGAATACATACTGTGTGTACAACGAGAGTGGACAGCAGGTATGGTGGAGTAAAAAAGAGACGTAGATAGTTTTTTTATTATACGAGAGTATGTGCAAAAATGAGAATGTAGTATCAAATTAACTGACGTATCGCGAATTGATCCGAGATCCGAGTCGATCAATTCCAGGATTTCTCGTAGAATTGAATGGTAGATCTGACATGGGAAGCTAATCTTCATATGTTATGCCTTTGTGAAGATGACACACACGTTTAGCAGAAAATCTTTCAATATTTGGTCATCATATTTGTGTCCGTGGCGGTTTGTGATAAGAGATAAATATGCATGCGAGCTCTTATCTTTCATTTTTATGCGCACATATCGGGCGGTGCGCCGTCTTTGTGCTCATCCTGTAGCAGAACCATGAAAAGAAATTGTACGCGCCTAACTCTATTCATGAGTCTAGCAACTCACATAAGATGAACTTCGCTTGTCCAGATTCTGACGGTCCACGAGCAATCGACGCAATTCATGCGCAACTACGCCGGAAACGAGCGCAATTTCTCGCTCGATTTCGTGTCGCCTTACGGACAGGTGCTGATCATATCATTTTTTTTAATTTTGAAACATTCAAATATTTAAAAACACGAATTTTCGTACAGGAAGTGTGCACGGCTCGCCGCGACAACGGCTGTTCCAACGATGTTCTGGCCGTTTATGCTTCAGGAGCGCAGGTGCGTCTGGAGTACACTGAGCGAAATTACCCGGCTATACGGCACCTGGGGCAACATTTTACCCCAGCCAGCCGGGGTAACTCGCAATTTACCCCAGTTGGGCTGGGGTAAAATATTACCTCAGGTGCCGTATAGCGGGGTAATTTCGCTCAGTGTAGAGTATTCGATTCGGGTACTTTTGATGCTTATGCTTCTGTATCAATTGGCAATGCACCTACGGCCTGTTATCCTCGGATAGGCGAAACATAACCATCGAAAGTACTCGAATCGTATCTTCTACTCTGGAGTAGGGCTTCTTCATTTGAATCAATTTCCCGGTTATGTTTTTTTCCTTCTACAACTACCGGAACGTATCTGCAGAGTTCATATGAAAATAAGTAGGCTTACCTGCTCCACAGACTGACGTAGTAACAAAAGAGATTGTGGAGATTGTGCGGTTGTCAATACGTGCTATGACAGTTGTCAATGTCACAGCCAATGTCCTTGCCAATACGCCCGCCAATCAGATCGGTCGGGTGGACCACGGATGTCAGTGCTGCGAGTGCAGCGCCGACTTCATGATCGAGGACGAAGGAGGACAGGTAGGTACAACACATCATTTTCGGCCCTTTTCATGAATTCGCTTAGTTATCGAAATGCTGTGAATAGCATTATTGTTGCAGATCGTTCTCAGCGTTAAGGGCGACTACTACAACATGGACTTTGAGGTTTGCTTTGTCTTTGCTGCGTAGGTAGACTGTGCATCTAGGATACCCGGGAACCACATTGCGCGATATTACAATAACCATTTCCTGGACAGCTTGAAAATTTTGGAAGAGCTCTTTCCCGGTTCTCATCCAGAATTCAGATCTTCTCTGGAAGTGCCAAAGTGGGCGAGGTGCGCAAGAGCTGGGCGGGAATTATGCAGGAGCAGCGTACGCATGCGGACAATTTCGGAATGAGAAGTGAGCGGTTTGCGATATTACAATTCGGTGTGGAAAACATTTGTTTCCAGTCTCGAGCCAAATCCCGCCAACGCACAAGCTTCTGCTGCTCGCCAACGTTATGCTGATTGTGAGACCCATTTAAACGACTCGATAGTCTTCCTTCCAACTCCTTTGTAGCTATGCAAATTAGTCTAGATACGCAAATTAGGCTCTAGGATTACGATAATGTTCCGTTGAGGACTACCGCTACTACGAACCCCGTGACGGGTGCTGCTGCTGTCGTGCGCCGTGTTGTGTGTGCTGTAGAGGATGAGGAGATGGAGGGAAGGAAATGGATAAGGAGGAGGGAACTCGAATGACGATTGCGATAAAGATATTCTAGACTTGAACCGAAATCTTCTTGAACGCATAGAGTTCAGATCGAATTGAGAGTGCATTATCGACGTTGAATTTCCACCAGTAAATAATTCCTACTTTGTCAGGACTGACGCCGCTTTGTGTTTCGCCGACAGAGCGTTTCCCAAGTGTCGTACCTCCCAGGGTCACATTCCCGCAGCATGACCCTTCCCTGACCCTACATTCCTCACACCTCTATTCCCTACCTCCCATCGAGAGGACCCGTAACCTTATTCATCGCTTCCCCTCTCCCTTGCTAAGGACCTCTAACGCATATCTATCCTCATTCTGTGCTCACAGTCTTCATTCTGCCATGTTCCCCTCCAACAACTCTTCCTTCTTCTATTCGGCTCAAGTGCCCATGAACTATCCGGTTCGTTCAACTTTCATCACCCTTTATATAATGTGGTTATCCAAAAGACCTTATAAAGTACATTCACGGACTTATTGTTTTAGGTACACCAGTCCCCAGTTCCATTCCACACAGTCTACTGCATCATGGGTCCATCTCCATCTCAAGGCATCTTCATCCCCCACCCAGAGCCCATCTTCGAAGAGAACAGCGAAGCTGTACTGCCTATTAATAAAGAGATGGTAATGATTACAACTCGGGGCATAGACAAAAAAATCCTAATTTAGCTCCATAGTCCTTCGAATCCAGAAGTGATCGTCTCGCACAGTCCTTCTGGATGTGTCTACTTCAACTACCATAATGAAGACGGCTTCAATGACAACGAATACTTCTTCGAGAGGGTAAGAATAGAAAGTTAACTGAACAAGCAAAACAATTCACAATCATTTACAGGAAATGGATTCACCAGAAAGTGGAATGGTCGCCTACGATCAGTGGGCTCCATTCAACAATGCTTCTCCGACGGTAGAAGCCTCTTTTGCTTCGAAAGTATTAATAAATTATTTCAGTTCTCAAATGCAACGACTGAGATAATTGGAGAACTGGACCAACCGATCGATGGATACTATTCCGATGGAGGATACGAAAGTGACGAAATGCAATACCAGCAGGTTAGCTTGCGATTGGATCAAATGTGAACAATATAAAAGATAAAGTAAACGAAGTTATATATCTGAGCATGCCCTCAAAATTCTATTTTTAGGACAGGGCATTCAATCCGCAAGCTGCCGATTTCATCTCGCTTTTCGAAGATGAGGAGTCATTCGATGGAGATGTAAGCGAAACATTACGCTTGAATCTCAATTTTATGTCAAATTATAATTTTAATTTCAGTGCCCATTCCCATCGGATAAGAGCTTCAACGAAGCTTTCATTATTCCAAGCAAAGGACCGAGAAGACTTCGCGATGAGAGGCCCGTTCTTCTGGTAAATATTTGGTTCACCTTTTATCCTATTCTTGAATACTATCAGATCTAAAAATCATAAGTAATCTATTCATTTCAGCCTCTACGATGCTCTATTCTATCTTCTCTGCGATCTGCATCTTCTCGAAATCTTCTCGTTTCTCCGAAGGATTCGGAAGTTCCCCTCAATGCCTTCGCATTTTTCAAACTTCAAGTTGATATTGAAGTTACGGAGGAGCAGATTCTCGATGAATTCATTGTACATGAGGTCACCCGGTATTCTTCTGCTAATTAAGGCCTACTAATTATTTTGCCCACTAATACCTAGTAATCCTATCATTCAACGCTTATCTTAGACTATCTTATTTCTTGTTATTCCTAATAATACTGTCACTTTGATGTATTAATAAAACAAAAGTCTTAAATTTCATCAAAGTCATCACACACAGAGCTTTGTAAAGCGCTGCGAACATTTTCACAATAGTCAGGCGATTTTCCACGACTACATTTCACTTCATAAAATGAACTGAATTCCAGGCAAGGCAAACGGTGAAACACAACTGTTAAAAATTGGACATCGGTGCGCCAGCCTTCATTCTTGAACAATTGCAGCAAAAACAGTACCTAAAACGGTCCCAATCGTGCTTGGTAACCGATCCTCGCGGAACATGTCGCATGCCATTATGCCATTCTTCTTCTTCGTTATCGAGTTTCTTCAAAAAGAAATCACTTAAATACTTCAAATAAAAAGAATCATATGAAAGATTTTTTCCATGAACTGTAGGGGCGGAGCCTATACTAGGTAAATAAGCGATTAATCAACACTACAAGTTCACTTATTCAAAAATTAAAAAAAAATAAAAACGTTGGAAAATTCGAAAATACAGTACCAAAGTGAAGCAATAAATGTAATACCGTAGTAAGCATACATCTAGGTGTGTGTAACACGCAAGACGCATGCATACGTGACAAGGGCCAGATTTCCGTTTCATCATTCTAGAATTTCCGTTTCATCATTCATTCGTGCCCGTTTCTCTCGCGTTGGTTGGTTGTCTTGCATGTTTCTCATCTCCCTTTGCTCTTTTCTGTGCATGCCTGTATGTCCTGCCTCTCATTCCATCCTCATCCATTACGTTGTTCTTTCGTGAAAACTAATCTTAAGCTATTTAGCCAGTCCGTTCCCATGTCACGACTCGTTCAAAGGAGCCAGGTTTGTCCGAAACACGCGCTGACTGTCTTGCGATATTGCCTTTGATGGGAGGGTTTCCACGAAAATGAGCTGATACTTGATGGCTGGATGCTAACCCGTTCATCTTCAGGCTCAACGTTGTAACGACAACGAGGACAAGACGTCTCGCGGACCGGACGTCGACGGACTTCCAGTAAAGGGATGACTTTTTTACCTTTTACCTAGATCTCGTTTCTCTTTTATTTCTAATCTGCTTCATTGAGGCCTCGCGGTCAACGTCTCGTCGGCGGCACCGTCATCAACACTTAAAGGGAAGTCGTTTATCCTTTAATTTTTCTCCCCTTAATTCCCCATTAATTCGTTCTTTGAGCACCTGCGTCGACGACTCGTGCAGCGATTGGGCCTGTGGTGGAGGAGCGACGGGTATGGCGGGGGGTGTGAGAGTGTGAGAGACGGGGCGAGAGTGTAATCAATCTTGAGACCTTAAGCCGGGACGGACGGATCGGGACGGAACAGGCAAATGGGCGGGAGAGACCGCGTAAGTCCCCTTCTGCCATTTCAATTCCCTGTAAAATGTTTAATATAGGCTTGCAAATTATTATGTTATGCCTTTACTATAGTTTCCTTGAGCCATCTGCCCCGTTCAGGTTCAGAGGTCGCACCCTGGATGCGGGCGGGCTCCCGCGGGGAAGATCGGGCCGAGAATGGTGAGGCATTACCCGGGGTTACTGTTGGACTGATCTCTGGTCGTAGGGGATTAATGGGAAGTTGTTTTCAATCATTCCATTCAGGCCTCTCGGCGACGCGGTCGCTTCGTCGGCCAGTCTTCTCGAGGAATCTACAGGTAAATACGCCTTCCTCCCTTACCCGCCTAGGCTTTAGCAACGCGCATTTAGTAACGTAGGAATGGGGCGAAACGAGAGAAACTGAAAATATGGTGTGTAAACTGAAAATGGTGTTTTCCGAAAAATCACGCTGGTTTGTAGGATCGTAGGAAGGGCCTAAGGGCATCGGTGTGATGGCTGGCTGGCTGGTTGTGGATCCCCTCTTTTGGAGGGGATCGATCGGGGCTATCGAGGAAGCCCCGGTACCCTTTGTTACGTATAAAGAGCTTTACCTACGTTGTTACACTGAATATGAGGCCAAGAACCTATAAAGAGTGCGGCTATCGGGATTATAAACAACGCACAATGTTCTAAATGTTAAGCGAACGAGCCAAAATGCTTAGGATACGGTGCTTTCCGTGCGAGAGTTTTTACAAAAATCAGGGTTAATTTTCGGCACCTCGTTCGCTTAACATTTTGACTGCTGTCAGAACATTGTGAACGGATGGCATGAACGGTTTACTGTGGAGGACAAATCAGTTTGCGATAGATAACGTTACTGCTACAGTAACCAATAAATCCATGCCGTGGGTAAGGTACGGCGAGCGGGGATTACGGTATCCGGTGAGCCAGTTTGCGATAGTTCTTGCAGGTTACAGTAATCCGTGACGTCAATACAGCCAGTCAATTCTCCTTCATAGCCTGATCACCGTAATGATCAACGATCACACCATCCGAACATTCATAACCTACGATTTATCGCAAAGCAAACGCAGAAACAAAAGAAATGACTGACATTCCATTCAAACAAGCGTAAATCCGCAGCGAACTATCTGAATCCCAAAAAAAAAACAAGAAAAAGGCAGCAACAACATAACTGAAAACAATTTTTGGGTACTTTTTTGCCTATATATTGACTCACGCAGGTTACATGAGCTTATATCGCATTTTCATGGTCTTGTTATCTATGAAGGCAAACCATTCCATGAAAAGCCTTTGTAATTACAAAATCTGTAAGAGATAAGCGACTAGGATTGTGAAAGATGGGCGCGACACGTTCAGTTCAATGGGGGAAGAGGTGAATGTCCATTATAGCGGGAAAACAACAGCAATCAAAAGATAGAGTAAGAGTATGCAAAGCCAAATATAGCATATAATCGCAAGCAAACAGATGGGGAAACATTAGCCTGGCCCGTGAGTGGGTCGGCTTATTGTTAGCCTACAGTAACCCTCCGTTCACTATCTCGTATCCATCGGGGATCCCGCCACGAAGGGCCGCAGACCGGGCGAGGTCGAGTATACGGTAAGGCGAGCGGCGCCGCTCACGACCCCGATCGGGCCACTGTAGCCGGCCGGCTTGGACGAGCCTGAATTAGAATATCGTTATTTGCTATCGATTAAAAAGTTCCGCCAGTAAGCGGCGTTCCTACTCTACACTATCTTTAACAGACGAAACACTGCTCTCAACCATTCTTATGTGGCCTGCCACAGCAAACTTTCTTTTCAGACTCCCGCACAACTATGATGCGATGATGCAGCAGCCCATCCTCCCAACCCACCGTATTGCATCTCATCGTCGACGTCGTCCAGAAAGTCGAGTGTTCCCTCGTCGTCCTCCTCCGCCCTCCTCCCCCTTGCCCCCATCTCCAGCTCCAGCTTCAGGGACTCGGAGTGCTCGCGCATGGGCGAGAACTTGCGGGTGAGCGGAGTGATGAGCGATAGCGACCTGTAATTTACAGATAATCGCATAGTATTAGAATAATTCCCGCAATTTCTCCAAAAGATATTCAAATTGGGAGCCGTATTCGGTCGACTCACCGCAATACACTGGCTAGTGTTGTCCGAACATTCTTGCAGGCTACCTTACATAAAATTAGGGAAAATCAAAAATAGCCATCCTAACAAGTGCTTTACGCTATGAGTCTCTAGTGCAGGCACCCCCATCCCCTAACGTCCGATCGGACAATCACGCCCATGTATGCGGCTCACTTGTAGAGCATTCGTGTCTTTTTGATGTATATGTTTCATGCATCATTCACAACCGCGACGCGTCTCGTCACCAAAAGCAGCGAAACATATTGGTCAAAAAGACGCGAATCAGATGCTCGACTCACTTGTCGAGAGAGTAGGCGTCGAAGGGGAAGCAGGGTTCGAAGGGCCGACGGACGTCGTTGGCGGGAAGCGGGAGGATGTGGGAGCAGTAGACGAGTTGCAGGGAACGGGAGACGGCCGAGAAGCAACGGGCAACTGGGTCCAGCGAGTATCTGCAAGGGGCAGGGAGGGGGTATAGTGGACTCAAAAGATCCGTCAGAAAATCATTCTGAATATAAGGCAGAGTATGCATAAGTGAGAGAATTAGACTCATTTTGGAACGGAAGCAACGGAAGGACCGGTTTATTCCACTATAGTAAAGCTCGCTTTCACGCGACATGGGTCGAGGGGGCTTTTCAATTACGATGCGCCTAATTTTGTAATAAAGAAGGAGAATGCAATGAGACGTACTTGAGCGGGTCGAGCGACGAGTTGACTATGCGGCCGATGGACCAGTGGCGAACTTCGGACATTACTGAAAGCAGGTTTATTGATGGCTTGCAAGGACTTCGTTATAGCTTGTTTTCGTAAAGAAGCTGCTGTGAAAACGGCTACCGAACATTTGCGTTGTTTAGTTTCGCTTCTTTTTTTTATTCTTTTTCACGCCTTTACACCGATATTCGCTGTATTTGTGCTACGACTTACGGTCGTTCTTAACGAGGTCCTTATACCGGAAGGCGAAAGCGAGGAAGAACGCATTAGCCATCGCATAGAAAACCCCGTGGTGAGCGAGACCTGACAGGGATCAAAGATCATTTCGAGGAGATCACAGATCAGACGTGTATAGACCAGTACCGGCCAACCTCGCCTCAGATATCCGTTCTTTTTCTACAACATGGAGTGGCGCCAACGTTCGGCACCTTCATGATTAGCATGATCATCCTCATAGGCGAGGAATAGATAGCACCGGATCCCGAATAATCAAATAATGCTAGATAAAAGGTAAAATAAATAAGTCGTTGATATAGACTATGTATTCCTATAAATGATACAGGCTTACCGGGTATGACCGTTCTCGAGGATAGTCCTACTCGTTCCACGTACGACGACAGGTACGAGGCCATATTGGTGAGGTACTCGTGCGTCATTCTACAACGCGAGAAAGTATTCAATAAATACATAAATATGTCTCTGTTTGTCTTATTGCTAGTAGCTCCTCAACGAATAAACACATCAACAAGTCTTCATTCGAAGAAGCGCTACTCATTACAGCATTCCCGACGTAATAGTTCAAAGGTCAAAGATCAACTAGCAGCTAACATTAAACGCGCCCCAACTCACTTTACATCCACGTATCGTGCTCGTGCCATGAAAGCCGCCAAATAGGAGGCGGCGCCCTGACTCCTCTTGACTTCACCGTGTATGGAGGAGGGACGAATGAGCACCTCCCAGAGGGAGGCGAGGATGCGGGAGGGGTAGTCCTGAAGGGGGGCAAAGCATTGATATAGATACAATCTATCTTTTCTCCGGTACGCTGCTTAGAGCGAAAATATCATGGTGACCGTTGTTTACTAATTCTTTGAATGCTTCAACGATTGCCTTCTCACCGGTCGCAGACTGCCCAGGAAGAGCCAGAGGAAGGAGACGAAGCGTGCATTGGGCGTGATGAGAAGGTCGGCGGTGAAGGCGTTCTGAACGAGGGCAGAGTACGGTAAACCACTGCTAACTCTATCTACAATTCTTTCGCACTTTGCACTTTCCGATAGAGAGAATGAGTAGAAATGTAGGTTTACAAGGTGCAGTTGATTCCATCGACCAGCCAGGAAGCCAGCCAAGGCTCAAACCACCCTACGTCTGGCAAAACTCGAAATACGCCTATATATATATATATATATATATATATATATAATACCTGCAGAGCGGCAAAGACGCTCTCCGCATGGTCGCCCGTACAGTGCATCCACTCCGTGTCTGCAAATAATTAACTTCGACTTTGTTTATTTTACAATTTATTATATGTAAAAAAAAACGTTGCAAACCGCAAGCTCATTCTATTCTTGTTCCATTCATTCTCGCCAGGGGAGTCGATGCTGGACTGTAGGGTTTGAAAACCAAGCGCGATGAGCGTATTTATCGTCTGACTCTCTTCATTCTTTCATGCTCCGCATCGCTCTCTTGGTCTCATAATTCGATTAAAAGGTTTGGCTTTCAAACCCTACTGGACTGACCTTCCTTGTCCACCTCGTACTCGTGCGCTCCCTTCAGGTACTCCATCACGTGCTTCATCGAGATGTTAAGCTTCGCTGCCCGTTCTTTAGTCTCATTCTCCCACTCGACGGCACCTGCAAAACAATTAGGGTTTGAAAACCAAGCACGATTAGCGTATTTATCGTCTGACTCTCTTCATTCTTTCATGCTCCTCATCACTCTATCGGTCTCATAATGCGATTAAAAGGTTTGGTTTTCAAACCCTAAAAACAATAGCATCAATAACGACTAATTAGTTATTAATTAGGTAGTGAACCTCATTCGCGGTGTACAATTATAATCGCTGCTAATTCATCATTCACTAACCGTGCTTCTCCTCGTCCATGTGGAAGATCTCCGTCCCACTGTCGTTTCCATCGTCTGGTCGACCGATGAGCGTCTGAAATTGACAATTTTCAATAAGATAAAAATATTTGAATATTTAAAAATAGTAGATAAATAAAAATGGGAAAAGATGAATAAGAAACGAACGTCAAGCGTGATGAAGTGGTCAACGATGTGCTTCCATATAAACTCGCGAAGATCGCCCGCGTACTCCGAAACGTTGATCAGATTACGAATGTACACCGTCCATCTGAAGGGGGGAAAATGAGTGGGGCATTTTAGCTACGCCTTCTGGAAGATAAACAGTGGACAGCCACCGTTGAGCAAGCAAGTGCGCCAGGAACGAGGCAAATCAGCATAATCAACATTGTTCAACATCTGGCAATTGGGGGGGGCGTAAATACCTCAAAGTAGGCGCGGAGTGATGCGGCGTCGCGCTCACGATACGCTTCCTAACCAGCTTTGCCGAACTGCAAACGAACGTATACACTTTTTGCCCTTAAAATCGAGAAATAAAGACCAAAATGATTATGATAACCGGTTCCCTGTCAACGAACCATACGACCTTGACCACCACTCGCAGACGGGACAACCACATGATGCTATATCGCCAAATATAGCAAAATTAAAAAATATAAAATGGCGGGAAACGGGGAACATAAACGTACACAGGAACGCAGAGCAGTAGCTGGGAGACGATCGAGTGAGCCATTCCGAATAGGTCTTCCTGCTCATCCTTGGGCATGGTGTACGACTCAACTCCTGCTTCTGAAAAAAAAATGTTCTCATCTTATCTATTCTGCTTCTAAGCAGCCCTCATCTCGCACCTTCCAAAACATGATCAATTTTAACGATAAGATAGAAAACTCAGGTTAAAAGCCAATCAATAGGCTAAAACAGGAGACCAGACGAACCATCAGTGACGACTTCTGGCGCAAGATTAGCGATCGCCGCCTGGTAGATGGTCTCGAGGTAGATGACATGGCCGACGCCGATTTCCACCAGGAGATTGCGCCATCGCTCCCGCATATCTTCCGGAACCAGCTTCCATCTTAGCTTCTGTAAAAAGAAAAATTATCGTGAACTGGGCGTTGTTTGGCCTTGAGCTTTCGCAATAGACAGCATAACTGCCGAGAGTAGACCTTGCCAAACGTTGCGCAACACACCGAAATGACACCAAAGACCTCGTTGGGATTGGGAAGAAGGGAAATGCAAAACAAATTAGGGAAAAGGAGGCATACAGCGATATTCTGGACGAGCGTCTTGCAGGTGTGGTCAATGACGGAGGAGATGTCGAGCATCTGCAGCAGGAACTGCTTCGCCGCCTCGGGACTCCATTTCCCGACCAGCTCGAAGGCCGTGCAAATCTTCTTGTACGTGAGAACCGCTTGGAGGTCTCCCTGAACCGAGAGGATTCAATGCTATCCACGATTACGTACTATTTGTCATTTTGAATACTTGCTTTGGAGCAAAACGATGTGCGAACAAGCTTCGAATGCTTAACGTACCCGGGTATAACTGACGATAACTTCGCGAGCCGAGACCACCTTGTTCTCCGGCTTCGCCTCCATAATAATAACGTCAACAGCAACAGGTAACAAGGGCAGAACGGAGACAAAATCAACGAATAGTAGGCCGATACGAGGTCAGAAGGAGTTCGCTATCGGCAGGGCCACAGGGACTAATGCGTGACCATCCTATGTACCCTGCAAAGACCATCTTGAGCAATCCATCAGGACGCACAGTTCAACGGAACATACGCAAAACAAACTTTAGCTGAAACACGTGAAAATGAGAGCGAGAGCGCACTTGCCGCAAGGACAAACGAAAAGTACCAATGCTCAACTTTCCGTGTGGGAAACCGCTCAATATAAATGCATAAAATTTCAGTTTGCGATACCCACTATTTTTCAACTTTTGGCTGAAATTGCAAAATTAGCAATTTTTGTGTTTCATTTTACCGTTTTGGCTTGGTTTCATAGTTGACTGTGTTCAGGAGGATGGGTGATAAGAAGAAAAAGCGAAAGTCCGTCGAGGAAACGACAGAGGAGCCGGTTGAGAAGGGAGAGGAGGAGAAAGGAGAGGAAGAAGAAGGGACTGAGGAATCAGAGGAACCCGCACAGGTTGATGAAGACTACCAGAAGGAGTTCAAAGTACTCGGGCACAAGGACTTTGACGAAGTGAAGAAGATACGGTCAGTTTCCTTTTCGCTGCTTGGACGTAAAGCGCACAAATGGGACCGTCGGAGTCTAAATTTCAATGGCCAAATAAGCTTAGACTAGAAGCCTTTTCCTAAGCATTAGTTGCGAATTAACAACCTAGAAATTGTAATAGTGGACGTGAAATATGGCCATGAATGACCATTTCTTTGCAGCGTTGTTTCATCGTGGATCAAACACGCACAAGAGTTTCCGTCGGACGTCCGTAGTCACACCTCTCCACTGAGCGACATTACCGGGCTGCCCGAGACCTTTACCGGCTCCGTCAATAAGGAGCTCAAGCACTGGTTTCCGGTTCAGGTCAGTTTCTTCCCTCCTTCGTCTTCTAGCGTTTATCGGAAGAATTTTCTGTGCGTTTTCTACCGTATCCTCCACACTGTTGTGCCGATCTCTGGGCGTCTCAGTCCTCACATGAACTTAGCCTAAGCTCAGGCACGGACATACGTGGGCAACCTTCCCCGCAACATTTTGTGAAACAGTCCTACCAGAGTACGAAATCAAATTGAAATACCAATTGAAATTTTATGGAAAATACCTACCAAAGTAAACTTCCGAAAAGAAATTTGGGCCTACCACCCATACTTCGGGTCGGTGCCTACGTATGGGCACGAAAACATAATAATGAGAAGAGTCAAAAAGGGAACTCTATTTTGCAGAGAGCCGTGATTCCCTCGCTTCTGCAAGACATCATTCATCCACCGGCACTTCGTCGCCGGGACATTGCCATTTCGGCCCCAACTGGTTAGCCTTATTCCTCTTCTTCAGTAATTGGTGAATTTATTACTTAATATTTTGAAGTCCAAACAAAAAGCAATGAACACATGCTGACTTTTTTTTAAATCAATTATCTTGGCAGGATCGGGCAAGACCCTGTGCTACGTGCTTCCCCTTTTGGCCTGTATCGAGCGACCGGCCGCCTGTATCTCCTCTTTGGTAGTAGTTCCTGTTCAGGCTCTGGTTCGCCAGATACTCTCCGTATGTTTTATCGATCGTTATTTCTAAGCTCTAAGAAACTTTAAACTTTATGTTTTGCCGATAAATAGATTCTCGCCGTATGTGTTATGTTAATCATTATTTCTAAGCTGTAATAAACTTTTATGCTTGTATTCTTCGGAGATAGATCTAGTATAGTGGTTAGCCTAGCAGCATAATCTCTTTAATTTATTCAGGAATTCGAGCGCTTCAATGCGATCGGCGCGAAGGTGGTTGGACTGAGCGGGAGTGAGCCCTACGAAAAGGTTGGAAATATTATTTTTATTCATTTATTGAAAGTTAAGTATATAAATATCTACGCAAATATTAACCTAGTACTGATTTTGAGGATCCATGCACGTGATTGTCACGGGAATTTGCGACATGATAAATAGTAATCATGATTTTAAGGAACGCAAACGACTCGTCAATGCTCGTGGAAACGTGGAAGCAGATATCATCGTCGCAACTCCGTCACGACTCGTCGAACACTTTCTGGACCCCTCCGGGAATATGGACCTGTCGAGATTACGGTAGGTAAATAGCCATGCAACGCTCTGAATTATCCGTCAAGTCTGAATACAACCATTGAAAGAGTACTGTAGTAAGTTAGCTTCGGCCACAAGTTAGGACTCTTTGGCTACCGTATCCCTTTGATGTGCAGGTTCATCGTGGCGGACGAGGCGGACCGCATGCTGAACGTACGCCAGGAATGGCTCGAGATGGTGGAGGACGAGTGCGCGGGTGAGTTGGGTTACTGTAGTATTTTACGACGGAGGAAATGAAGCTTTGAGCAAAATGCTCTATTACGCTTTCCCTTAATCACTGGCTGAAGCGTTATTTTCGTATATGGGTAGTATGACTCCCTTTCGGCTTGGCTTTAGAAAGTACGAAAGGCAACAACGACACTGCCTAGCTATTTGCTTCAATTTCAGCTCTGGGTGCCTGTTCTTCCCTGATGGACTTTGCCGTACGGAGGGGTGCTCCGCAGAAGATCCTACTATCGGCCACGCTATCGAGGTAGGGTTACGGTTGATGATTTTCGCTGTTTATCAGTTCAATCAGGTCAAAATAAGCAAAATAATAATAATAATAATAATAATAATAATAATAATAATAATATTCAGGGACGTGGAACACCTGGAGAAGTGGCGCCTGCACCGCCCGCGGCTCTTCCGAGCCAGTGCAGAGGCTGCTGAGCAGGTAATCAATCACATGTAGTTTGGCAATTACCGTTGTTGACCTCATACATTGGCCTTTTGTTAGGAAGGCTGCTTTTTGCCTTTTTCCTAATTACACAAGGCTTTCTGCAAAAGTTGAAGGACCATAAATGGGCAGCTTTATCGTCAATTACTTTAGGCTCGGGCCTGCCAATGTACAAACTGAGGATTTTGTTAGCCTACCAATGGTAGATCTGATATAGGTAGTGTTGTGCTTACCAAGTTACGTTTCTGTCAAAATGAGGTGCATACATGGGCAGGCATACCGACAATTATTTCAGTTTGGGGACTACCAGTATACACATTTAGCTTTTTATTCGCCTACCAGCGCGCTTTTTTGAATAATGTAGTGCCTACCAAGCTAAGCTTCTTTCAAAATGAGAGGCCTACCACCCGACGGTCGGGTCCTTGCCCATGTATGATGATGTGGCTACCACAAAACCGTCGGGTCCGTGCCCATATATGTCAAAGACACCACTAGGCCCATGTACGGTTGACCCAGATGGGGCCTAAAACGGGCTAAAACGATGACGCTCTGCATACGAGTTGCTGTGGAATTGCGCTCTTACAGATCGAAACTAATTATGCTTCTCGTAAATCCCACAGTACCCCTCAAGTCTACCGTAATCCAGGTGGACACGACGGCCGAGTGCGTGCTGCCCTCGGGTCTGTCCCATGTCGTCATCGAGTCGCCCCTCCGATTCCATCCCCTCGTCCTCTTCGATGACATCCTCACGAGCGGCGCCCAGAGGGTCCTCGTGTTCACGAATCACAGGTATTATGTTGTAGCATGAGACATTTTTATATAATATGTTAATATTACATTAAAATAATAAGCTCAACTTTATCTAGTTCACGTGCGAACGCGTATAAAAGCCGGCGTATGCCTTGAAAGCGGCATTTGTAATATTTTGAGGCCAGTCATGTGTTTTTTTATCCTAAAGTAAGTTAAAGTCTTGAGGGGTCGTAAAGTTAACGTAATAAAGTGTGGTAATCTTAAATGAGCTCCATTCGGAACCGTAATCTTTCCTGACGGCATTAGATTAGTTCCTCTTCTACGCCCTGCGCTCTCTCGCTATGCAGATTAGTTTCCCTTAGCATGACTACGGTACCGAATGCGTATTTATCTTTATCTTTATCATTACACCTTACGGTGTGCGGCAGGGGGGGGGGGGGGGTGAAGAAGGATATCACGGGGGAAACGCGTCGTCCTTTAAAGGGAGTCCTCGGTCCGGCTGTGTCGCCTCCTCTGCCATCTCGCGGGCGACTCCTTCCGCATCGAGCACCTCACAGCGGATCTGCACGGCAGAAGGAGGGCCAAGGTCCTGGAACGGTTCAGGAAGGGCGCGGTGAGACTGTATTATTCGTAGGGAAAGATTCGTGTTTTAGGATTACCATTAGCTATGGGCCAGAAGCTCTGGTAGACTAAATACAGTATGCTTACAATTAGAAGGCTGGAATCTTGCTTATGCTTGTGGCCAAAAAAGCATGTATTTGGAAAGCTTGCGATCTTGTGCTGATCACTTCTTACGAAATATTTGAAGTAGATCTTACGCGATACGTAGAGGAATGCAAAATGAATGTGTTCTCGGTTGAGGTCCGGGTGCTGATCAGCTCGGACAACCTCTCGCGGGGCGTCGACGTCGAGGCCATCGACTGCGTCGTCAACTACGACCTGCCCCAGGCTACCAGTGAGTGCAGATATTATCGATCCATTTTGTAGCTATGCAAACGTGGAGGAAGCACCATTGTATAAAGCTTGTGATAGCTTCTGAGTGTAAGAAAGGGAGAAAATCATTAGAGCGTACGATTCGCGTCTTTTTGATAAGTAAGTTTTACCCGAATCAGTATAGGTGAAGAGTCTACCCCTTTATATACAGCCTGAAGCACAACCACTTCTACAACGCGAATCGTAAGCTCTAAAAATCATACGTGGAAGTTCCCGACCATTTTTCCGTATGGGAAATGTAAAATTTCCAACCTTACTAATTGAAAATTTATATAATGTGTGCCTTACAAATGCAGGTTTCTGAAAATAATTAGGCCAACCACCGGAAGTTGAAAAAGACATAATTACAGCCCTGTTCGTGCACCGTGCAGGCAGAACCGCGCGAGCCGGAGCGGACGGCCGCCTGGTCAGCATTGCGGAGAAGCAGCCGGTGGGTCCCGAGGGGATTTGGGGGGTTACGGTAGTCACCGGATTAACGGAGCAATTGCATTATTCCGGGAATACCGTAACCCACTGTTTCGTACTCCGATAATAAGCAAGATTGATGATCGCTAGCGAAAAGAGTAAGAAAACGATGTAAGAGTAGTGTGGCCATAGTAACGAGTTTACGTTTGCTTAAAGGGAATCTCACAAAATAAGTAGCGGTTAGTCTTTTCGCTTGTCATACTTTGTTTTATTTCTAAAAAAAGCTATGATAATTTGCTTTCAGAAGCGTCTCTTCGTCAAGTTGCTCAAGAAGGGCAATCTGTGGAAGGATGCGAAGGAGGAAATTAAGGGGGAAGAGGAGCTGAAGGACCGATTGGACGAGTACAAGAGGGCGCTGGACAAGATGAGGGAAGAGGTGGAGAGGGAGAAGAAGACTTGGGAGAGGAAGGGGGACAGGGGAGGGGGGCAGGGGGGAGGGAATAGGGGTGGACAGAGGGGAGGAAAGAGGAGGTTCAGTGAGAGGAGCAAGGGAGGAGTGGAGAGCAAGAAGAGTAAGAAAAACTAGTTGTTATTGTTGTTGTTAGGCTGACGAGATTGTTGTTCTTGTTGCTTTGTTGTTGTTTGTTTGTTTATTTGTTTCGGGGAAGATTGTGATAAATGCTGAAAGATACATTGAGGTGGTAGTACTGAGCGGATTTCCGTATGAATGCTTGGAGTGGTACGGTAGGATGTAGAGTTGGCCAGTTAGATCATGAGCGATCTAGATCCTCCCGCTCATTTCCTCAAGAGTGATCATGAATGAAGGATCTAGGATCTGATTGTAGATCCTAGAGCCTAGAGTGTAGGAGCGGGATCTGGAGGATGTAGATCATTTCATTCTTCCCTCTCCCTCGGTGATGGTCGCTTGCGATGAATATTTCTCTCCTTCTGCCTTCTGGGATTATTTTAACCTCGATAAAGGAGAAGATAAGGCCAAGTTTTTAAGTTGTGTACATTTGTAAGCGCTCAAAAACTCGTTCCGAGATACTGTATCGCAGTTTTTTTCTATAAAAAATTGATTTTTCCTATTTTTTTCTTTTTAGTATACTATCTTTTCCACTGCTAATAAAGATAGAAATTCTGAATCAATACTAATTTCTAAAAAAATTTCTTATTGCAGCTATTTTAAACCCATAAAACATGATAAATGGTGGAGCCCTCCAAAAACAGATCCTAGGATCTGGGGAGGAATGACGAATCATTCTTCACCAGATCATTGATATGAGGCGGGAAATGATTCGCGAATGATCTGACTGGCCAACTCTACTAGAGTGGTGAAGATTTCGAATCAGTAATGTTGTCGTTCCTTTCCTTTCCCATTCACCTCGAAGACGCTTTTGCGCTACAGTAATCTCGTAGGAGAACCAGGCTTACCCGTATCCTGTAATATTTCAGCAGCTCTTGGTCCCGACACGATCGCCTAATACCTAGCCCAGTTACCGTACCCTGCGGTTGTCTACCCGTACCCCTACCGTACCCAACTACCGTATACTCCATGTCGAGCGGGGACTCGGTGCTGGTTGGGTTGGTGGAGGAGGCGCTGTCGATGCACGTTGATTCGGAATGGCAAGAGGCCCACCTGTACACGCCCTTCTATCGTGAGCTCTTTTCCTCCATCGAGAGTTTAGTTCTCGCATCGTATTCGTGCATGGGCGCAGACCCGACGGTCGGGTGGTAGGCCCCGCATTTTATCGGGAGCTTAGTTTGGAAGGCGCCTTATTATTACCAGATGACTGATTGGTAGGTTAACTAAAACCTCCACTTATTCACTGGTAGGCTCTAATTCAAAGTAATGGACGGTAAAGGGCTGCCCACGTCTGAGCGTATTGAAACCACGAGCAAGAGCGCCGTAGCTGTGGCCAGCGCGCATTGCGCGATAGCATAGAGGAGAAGCTCTACCAGGATAGTACAGGTTCCACGGCAGTTGTCCACAAAAACGGAGCGATATGGTAATTTTGATTGAAATAACAAACTGTTCCCGCTGATTACGCCTTTCCAATTAACCGCTTACGTGTGACCATGGCAGGGATTGGTAGAATCGTAGGGAAATTGGAGCCGCAGAGGTTGATTAGCGTGAGCACTTGCATAGACAGTTCGCAATCGTTTGCGTACTACTTTATGTCAGCTTTCGTGGACCTTGTAATACCGTAATTACCTTGTAATACCGTAATTACCGTGAACAGATGACGGGTTGTGACTGGAGGTTCTTCAAAGCTGCGAACGAAGAGCACCTACCGCGTAGCACTTTATCGATTAAAGAATACGCAGCTAATGAGTAGATGGCTTACTACTATTCGTAGCCTTGGCCTTGGCCTTGCAGAGGGCCAGGCGCAACTGTACGAGTTCGCGGACTGCCTGTCCGTCCAGACCTTCCTCCGCATGGCCCAACTGCCGGTGCAGACCCGGCAACGACCCAACGCCGAGTTCATCTCGCCCACCGGTAAGCCCTTTCTCGGGCAAAGTATGGAGTATCATCCCCTCATATTTTGACTCCCCCCCCCCCTCCCCTGCACAGCAATCCTTACTAAAATTTACGTAGCAGCTTTGTGATAAATTCCGAGAACATCTTTACGATTGTGCTATAAGTCGTGGTGGGATAAAGGCGGAGCAATAGGGTTGGCGGACTGGGTCCTTTTCCCCGACATAGATGGGCAGGCTTTGCTGGTAGATTACTGTAGTGATCCTCTCATACATTTGATCTATCCTATGAGGAGTTTAGTAAGCAATATGACCGAACTGAGTTCACCTTACTGATAGCTAAGATACGGTACGTGGTAGGAGGGGTTGTCACCCATTGCCATTACGAGAGTGGAGATAGCTCTTCTCTCGGCTGCATTAGGCAGAAATCCCTTACGGATATACTGCTCTCTAGTCTTGGGAAAAGTTCCGAGGGTCCTATAAGGCAGGGAGAACATGATCAGAACGATGCTGACTGAAGATGAGACTAGTTTAGGTATATCTCTAAGTCCGCCTTAGCTAACCCAAAAAAAAAGTTGTAAGAAACGCTCCTGATCGTTTCCCCTCTCTTGGCACCTCACGAGAGGTAAGCGATAAGAGCCCTGTATGTCTCGGGGATTGTCGGGGTCACGGCTAGCGAGGCAACGGGAGAGCAGGGCTATGGGAAGGGCGCGAAAGATCGATGCCCTGCAAGGAGGCTGACCAGGCGGTGTCTAGTCGCAAGCTCTCTTACTACTGTATCGGAAAGCGTAGGCGACGTGTATCGCAATGTCGTGAGCCGGGACGAATCGGAGATTTGTTTATCGTCTTACTCCATTCACGTCCGTTTAACAACCTTGAAAGAACAATATGGGCCTGATGTAGGGCGGAACAATATAAAAAGTACAATAGTGTTGAATAATAAGGCGAGGTAGTTCGGCAAAAACCTGTTACGAATTGAGACAAGACGAATCGATGCACGATGCAAACAAGTGTGAGAGTAATTAAAAGAGTACAGTTTAGTCAGTCAGATTCATCAGGTGATGTTCTAACACTCGTAAGTCGACCTCCAAACAGCGATCCGACAATCCTCGTGCATTTCGTTGCTTGTATTCCAGCTACTCGATGACTCGTCGCAGTATCGATCGTACAGCGACGCGGAACAGTTCCATCTGAAATGGAAGGGTTGATAATTATTCGGGCTACTAGGATTTGCCGCATCTCTTCTAAGGATGTGACATTGAACAAACGAAGAAAACGAAAATGAACATCTCTGACTTCTCTATCGGAGTAGCGCTCTTGTAGATGCAACAGTACGCCTTCCGGCTCTCGACCATTCGATCGACCCGTTGTTCTTTGGTTCGCAGATGCATCTCTCGTGCGTCGTCCTCCATTCTCCACGCTAGCGTTCGGGTCTCGTAGCCACTGCAAGGGAATCATACATGTCACAAGTCTTTTCTTCTTGTCGAATACACTACATCGGATATCACATAATCGAAAAATAGGTTGCACGTTAGAGCAAACTCACGTCATGGATATCCTCTTGCACGGCACTTCCACATGGTCGCATTCGGCTGATCGCTTTCTCGTTCGGAGAATTGAGTTACCGAAGAATGGCTCCTCTCGAGGCTTGCTGCAATGAGTCCATCAAAAGAGTATCAATACAATCTTGAAGATGAATGGATTGATCGCTATTTGCGCAGAAGTAGAAAGTGTGGTCATATTTGTGATCTTTGGAATCGCTAAATGGCAGTGCTGTCACCTCACCTGATTTTCTGTGTATAATAACCGAAGATCGGCTTTTTGGGATCGACCACGTTTCGCTCGGTAATAAGATCGATCTGTAATATGGAAGGTATTATCCATCTAAGAAGCATTCAACTTACGGCCGTATGCATACTGGCTGTGAACAATGTGTCAGCTTTGAAGGGAGGAAGGGGTCCGAAGGGAGAGATCGCATAGATGTAGCCCTAAAATACGGAGCTATTTATGAAGATTTTGCCAAGAATGGGTAGATATCGGCCTATTTCTTCTGTAACAATGGTTGAAAGAGTTCTTTTGCTACTTATGAAAAAAGCTACGGCAAACCTTGGGTTCGGTCTTCTTGAGTCGCCATGACGAAAAGAAGTGAAATTGGTGTGAACACGAGGCTACGAGTTCCGGGTCCAGCGAAGACTCGACTTTCTTCAGCGATTCCTTGGCTTGTTCCGCCATTCTGATGCACAATGGATGAAGATCCACAGGAACCTGAGAAATGAGAAAATGATATTTTAGCGTGGTTGGATGGACTCATAGGACCTTGAACGTAGAGCATGCCATTCGGGTCTTTTTTTACCGATATGTTTCGCTGCTTTTGGTGACGAGACGCGTTATGAATGATGTATGAAACATGTACATAAAAAAGACCCGAATGGAATGCGCTACTTGAAAGCGTTATGCGTCTATAAAACGAAATAACATACCCAGTTTGAAGCTTCCAAGTAATAGCCAGTCAGATGGATAGCATGATAGATGGTATAGCAGGAGAGTTCACGATCTGCCTCGCTTCTGGCCTATAAACGGACCAGTAGATTATATGAATGATGGCTTACATCTTGCGAGAGCTAGTCGAAACATAATGTTAAAATGACGTATATTCATGAAAAACTAATATATAAATACGATACCTTATAGTGAGTGTAGTCGCCCATTGCCATTACCAGAGTAGAGATGGCTCTTCTCTCGGTAGAAGTAGGGAGAAATCCCCGACTGATAAACTCTTCTTGAGTCTTGGGGAAAGTTCCGAGGGAGTCGTAAGGTAGGGAGAACATGTTGAGAGCAGTGCAGAGGATAAGACTGATTTGGTTACCTCTCTAACTCCTCCTTAGCTAAGACACCCATTTGACCGCTTCCCCTCTCTAGGCACCATAAGAGAGGAAGGCGATAAGGCCTCTGGGAAACTCTTTCGTTTGTGACTAGGATAGGTGACCTTTAGGGTGGGAACGAGATGTACCCTGTGACGGGGGAGGGGGGTCGGACAATCCACAGTTGACTTACAGTAATTCTGGCTGTACAAAGGCTTTCATTTGTGCAATTGCAGAGAGGGGATCTACAAACTGTTACGGTTTATTAGTAGTAGGGACCAGGGGAAAAATACAGTAATCGATTGTCATTTACGGGGTAGGACCCCTCCCGCCCGCAGGCCACCATTTACTATGAAATTACCCGTACCGCAGTACGAAATTACCCCTACCGCTGTGTTACATTCTCAATTTACATGGCTACCCTACCGCATCTAGAAAATTACCCCTACCGCGAAAATTATATTTATTTAGTATTTATCCCCTGGAAGGGACCTTGAGAATTGAGCAATATACTAGGCGAAAGCCAAACGTCGTTGGTCAATAATGCTGATCATACTAAACACATTAAACAGGGGGCAAATAGCGTAGTTCGGTAATTTGTCAGGTTCCGACTTACTGTTAAAATGCAGTAAATATACGGTTTTCGCCTACAGCATACCATAATTATCTTGCAGGAGAACTGCCGGTCCTCCAGATGGGCCCGTTACTTATAGCTGGTTTCGCGCCGATTGTCGACCTGGTCAGGAAGAAGGTTATCTTTCCCCCCTGTTTTCCTATCACACCCTCGAAAGCAGGTTAATGTGTGCACATTTCTACTGAATTGGCAAAGTGCCAAATAAAAGTTCATTCCAATAAGTGTATTATTATATCTTTTCCTGCAGAATGCCGGTCTGTCGTCGCACTTGTCGGACGTGCAACTGGCCGATATGGCAGCACAGATTGCGGTTATCGACCACATATTGAGGAGGGCTGAGGTGAGTTATAGAGGGAAGGTGTTGAGTAGAGCATTCCATTCGGGTCTTTTTGATGTATATGTTTCATACATCATTGATAACCGCAACGCGTTTCGTCACGTGAAACAGTGAAAAATATTGTCCAAAAAGACCCGAATAGAATATGCTCTAGTGATAAACTATCGTGTTGAGGTGATAGAAGCTTTTTGAAACTCATTTGGAAAAACTCGTATGAAAATAATGGCATGTCTAGACAAACCGTCCGCTATCATTTTTCATGGTGAACGGTTTTTCCATTGAAGATGTGGCTGGTGTGGGAGCACGATGAGACCTATCGGATGGTGACAAGACAACGCGAGGGAAGCATTTATAAGGTGAGGGGGATTAACAGTATCAACACGAAGGTAGGCTCAATCTTTTTTTCGGGATCTCCTTGGTAAACTCCTTGGTCATATAAGATGAACTAAAATAGTGTGAATAGAAATTGGCAAGATTCCATCTGGATTCTTGCCAATTTGCCTTTCTGGCAAGATTCTATCGTGACATTTTAGTTCACCGGGTCTTATATGTCGTGGAAGCTGTCTATTGGTAGACTTGATTTTCTCAAAATATTGCTGGGGAACAGGCCCACGTATGGGTTTAGCGCTCGTTTTGTTATGTCTATGCTAACAATAAATCTCGCCGATGATAAGATGCTTATGGTTCGTTATCAGTTTGTTATGCAAGGAAGTGTTCCTCCCAGAAGATATCGATCGAACAATTTAACCAAGATATTTGTCTGCTGTAAGTTTCCCATCTATATTGAGGGGTGCGCTGTGTTTTGCCTAATTACTGTAGCAAGTATTGGATAGAAATATTCTTATGTAAGGAATATTCTTGACCAGATGTTTGATCGTTATGTCTGGGGAGGTATAAAAAATGTTCCGGCAATCCCCGCCCAGCTATGCTCCTGCCACGACCTTTTAAAGCAGCGGGCACAGAGCATGTAAAATTTAAGTGCACAGCCGATGGCGAACCGCAACGCGTAGTTCCATGCCATTTGCGCATCGTACCTAACTACGGTATCAGCTGGGCAAAAGCAAAGTTCTGTCCCATAGTTAGGTGGGCAGGCATACCGACAATTGCTTAAATTTTGGGGCCCTACCACTGCACACATTTAGATTTTTATCAGCCTACCAATGAGCTTTATGTAATAATGTGGTGCCTACCAGGTTAACTTTCTGTCAGTCAAAATGAGGGGCCTACCACCCGACGGTCGGGTCCGTGCCCATGTAATTCGTGTGCCATTGCAGTGGCCGCTCTCGTCCGTCCTGCCGACGCTCAAGCGTCGCCAGATGCGCACGCGCCTCGCGCACGCCGAGTGGACGGGCCGGTCGCTGAGTGACGTCATCGAGGCTGCCGACAAGGCCTTTCGCTGTCTGTCGGCGCAGCTTGGAACACAGGTGGCGGAGATTTATCGATTTATCTATTTATACGCCTGTTTAGACGCTAATTGTAAGCTAACAGAGAGAGTGTGTGTGTGCAGATTTACATGGAAGAAAATCGAAGCGAGATCATCGAAAAACAGCGTATATAAATAAAACAAAAAAAAAAGAAATTAAAAAAAGAAAGAAGTATTTGCAGAACTACATGATGGGCGAGCGGGTTACGGAGCTGGATGCGCTGGTTTTCGGTCACCTCTTCGCCATCCTCACCACCCGCCTGCCCACGATGGAGCTGAGCAATGCGCTGCGCAAGCACGCTAACCTCGTCGAGTTCGCCTCCCGCATAGAACGGGAGTTCTTCGACGAGTGAGGCTCCCGAACGGAAGAGCGAAGGGTACGGTAGTCGACGAGAGATAGAACAGAGAGTGTATATTGTGTTGATTAGTGGCGAAAGATTATGTCGGATAAATGTGTTGGTTGTTGCGAAGTTGATAAATGAATTGAACTAATTGCTGAGGGAGTAGTTTGGTTCGGGTAGAAATGAACGGGGAGGGTTGCGGTAGACCCTCCTATTCCCATCCGTCGAGCTCTACTCAAGCCGCGGCTGTCTGATTTAATTTTTCTACTCCCCGTCTCCTTTCCTCTTCATTCTGTTCCCTCTTAAATCTAACTTGTTTCAAGCTTTTCGATTGCTGTTTTTTTCATCGATACTCCTCGTATTTGGGGAAAAACAAATGTTTTGAACCTTACAAAGTATATTTACTAACATTTATTTCGCAATCTTAGTGAGTGACCAGACGGTGACGAGACACATATTTAGTAATCTTAGTGACCAAAAGAACTAAATACCGAATTTATAAAAAAAAGCATATTATTAAAAATCGCTCGCACGGCAAAACGCTAAGACGGGTCTAAGACGGCACGCGGCGAACTTACCGTAGTTAAAGAATGCGTCAAGGTTTTCAGGGATTTTCGTGGTAGTCAGCTTTCTACAGTATACATAGCTATCAGTCCAACTGTGTCAAATTAATTATTGCTTAGTATTTTCATCATAATCAGCTACGTTTTCCGTGTTTTAGCTTCCTT
>LS929519.1:55985-71867 GCA_900490955.1 Micoletzkya japonica | reverse complement strand
GTTGGGTCTCTGATCAAATCGAGACGTTCGCTGGATGACTCTATAATGTCCACTCTATAATGTATAATGTATAACGTATCTTTAATGTACTCTATAATGTTGATGTCTTTTCAACGCTACCTTGTTCTTGCCCAATCAGAAGGGTTGATATGCGTGACTTGATTACAGGAAGATCTTTTTACGATTAATCTTTATCGTTTCCGGGGGAACGGTCGTGCAAAGATGTATTCTATACTTCGCGACAGTAGCATGTGCTTGCAGTTCTCGACCTCCACCGGCACGCCCCTCCATCCGGACAAGACGGAACGGGACCTGCTGGAGGAGGCACGGCGGGAGGCCGAGAAGGCCAAGTACGAGAAGGTAAGGAGGGGATATTTTAAATATTGTATTATTATTTATTTATAATTACTTAATAAAATAAATATTTACTACTTACTATCATATGATAAGTCCTGTCTGTACGTATGTCTGTCTGTGTGTCCTTCCGCGAATTTTGGGACCGGCATAACTCATTGCTCGTTGAAGATATTGTAAAAAGTTCAAAAGTGACTACTATTATCTTTTGAATATCTCGAACACATTTTTGTCCGATTTTGAAAATATGCCCTCAGGGCTGAGATATATCGATTTTGAGAAAATTTTCAAAAACGCTCAAACCTTGCCAGAACGTGCTTTAGAGCACGGAGATCATTTTTGGAAAAATCCCTTTATAAAAAAAACTTGGAAATTTTCTGCCCTCTGGGCACCCCTCCCCTCCTTTGCGCGCGCGGAAACGCTATGCACCGGGACTCCGAATACTGGAAGATTTTCTTGACCCACTTGAACGTGGTCTGTCTGGTATAATGGGTGGTTGACGTTTCTAGAGACCGGAAGGCCCCAAGTTCGAGTCCTCTTTGAGCCAATTTTTTTTGCTGATTTTGCATGACCTTGAGGATGATTTTTGTGACCTATTAGACACCTCACTTAGTAATTTTAAAACAAATGAAAACCGTGGACTGGCTTTAGTGAGAGTCCTGCTTTGAAAGCAAGGAATGGAAGAATGCCGCGTAAGTTATCTTTCACAAAATTCGCATCATAGTTTTGGCTTTTTTTAAAATTCACACACTTATATATTTACGTCCTTCTGAAAAGTCGTACAGTGCAGGAGCTTAACTGACTTCAGACTAACTTCAGGCCCTGTCCCGTTTCATAGGTTCTTTACGTGTATAGTTTGCGAAGGTAGTTCGCTATTATAGTAGAAATCTAATAATTCTTTCCACATTTCGAAATAAACGACAATGTCCTTTAGTAATTCCAAGCATAATGGGGTAAACGCGATAGTGTAGTTGTACTTTTGGACTAACAGCCCTGCCTAATACATGCTTAGGCGGTTCACGAAGCGTGCCGCAGGAGCTCTGCGTTGTGTCCAGGAGCGAAGCTCCTGGACCACATAGGCAGAGCGACCGCGGCACGCTTCGTGGGCCGCCGGGTACCGCGTAGTTATTCTAGTTATTTATTTATAATTACTTAATTAAATACATATATATCTGTAGATGAACAACTCGTCGACGACGCCCAATCTGCGCAAGAAGGACCGGTCGGTGGTGGAGAATGAGGGCGGGGAGGCCGCACGGAAGGTTAGAGATGAAGCGCATTTGACTGGTGAACTGTGAGCAGACGATTATAAGTGTGTTCAGTAGCGTTGTGCAGACAAGCCATTCCCCCTGTGTTGCACTATTTCTGGCGCCGAGACGCGTCGCGGTTATTATGAATGCATAATTATTGTACTGGCGACTGACGTCAGTACAATAATTACTGACGTCGGGCAGACGAGTCAGTACTACCTAGTGAGCGGGAAACGGCCTGTACCGACAACAGCCGCTTATAAAGGGAGATGAAACATGATCGAAGACGTGGTGGTCCGTTTCCCGCTCCCTAGTACTGACTCGTCTGCCCGACTCTAATTCATTCATTCATTCATTCATTCATTCAGTCCATACATGGGCACCCTCTTTTTGCCAGAGAGCTAACTTTGTAGTAATCACATTATATAAGAGACCTAACTATGGGTAGGCAATGTAAGACCGCAATTTTTACAGTGGCAAGCCAAAAATTTAAGTAATTGTTGTTTTGCCTGGTCCACGTATGATTCAGTCGCTGACCTCGTCTCCCGTTGGTAAAACGCCCCGACTGCGCTTTGACGGCTGTGAAGAGTTGGAGGACGAGGAGGACTACGACCCGGTGGAGAGTGGAGAGGAGGAGGAGGAGATGCCGCAGGAGGAGGAGGTGAGGGGAGATTATGCAATTGACAAGAACTTGTATTGCTGATATTTGGAGGGATTGGGGAACAGAAGAGCCCAAAATGTGCATTATATGCACAAACTTGCGCAAATTTTGAACCTTGAAGTTGCTTATTATTATTATTGCTTTTCCCGTCGCACTCAATCACGTCAACGTTGAGCATACTCACTAGTTGTGCCGGCTTTTGCTAAAGGCTTACGTTGTTGTTGTCAACGCACCGCTACACCTCTCCTGTCGCGAATCCCTGTTGCTTGCCGCTTTAGCTTTTAGGGTTACGGTAGCCGGGTGGGAGGCATTACGGTAGGGGGCACTGGGCTGATGGTGATAATCAGGGCGATCCGACGACCGTTATCGACAGGGCCTTCTCGTTCATGGAGTACGGTAGGAGTCCGCTCAAGGTACGGTAGAGAGTGTGGGAGGATACGGTAGGATAGAGGGTGAGAGGGGGTACCGGTAGGGGGATGGGTTGAGTGGGAAAAGGTTGGGATAGGGAATAGGTGTGAAATATTCGTGATAGAGGTGAAAATTTGATGCATTGTACACAATACCTCGCTGTTTGTTGATTGTTGGCTAATGCTTTGGTTTGGTTTTGCTATGCACTGAATTAGTCGAGACCGGCTTTCACGGAGGAATCTACCATTACAATCGCTTTTGCACCCCTACCTCCGGACGGGCTAACGTGAAAAGGCACATAGATAGCAGCAGGCTTTTGCAGAGTCTCGCAGACTTACGAACTATTGAGACAATTTTCGTGCGCTTCCCTACTTTCCACAACACACGCTCTGATCTTCTAATATAGTACGCTCTAATTTTATGCTTGAGATATTATACTTAGTCAGTATTTCATCTTGTAGTCTAAAAGATAAAATACTAACTGTGATGTGCATGGGGTAGAATCTTCCTTACAATTACCCACCCGCAATTTTGAGAACAAAATACAAAGTTTGACCCGCAAAGCTAGCAAATGGATACTGTAATTGCTTTTGCTTTTAGTGTATAATCATATGTGGGCATAGACCCGACGGTCGGATGGTAGGCCACAGCCACTCATTTTATCAGAAACATAGCTTGGTAGGCACCTTACTATTCCAAATTCCTTATTGGTAGGCTAGTGAAAACCTCAAATTATTCACTGGTAGGCTCTAATTCTCTAATTCAAAATAATGGACGGTAAAGGGCTGCCCACGTATGTGTATAATATCGATTTCCTTACAGTCGGTAACCTCGCTTGAGCGCGTGCCCGAGGAGGACGATGACCAGAGACAGGCCGAGGAGGAGGAGGAGAGGCGGAAGAGGGAGAGGGAAGAGGAGGAGGAGAGGAGTCGCAGGTAAGACGGGGGGGATACGGTAGAGCCATAAGTGGGCGCGAGCATACATGGGTACAGACGACCCGACGGAATTTTAGGAGAGATCAGGAAGAGGAGGAGAGAAGGAGGGAAAGACAACAGCAACATAGGGAACCCGCGGTCTTCACCGCACCTTCCCCACCCAAGGAGGAACCTATGGGAGAAGAAGAGGGAGAGGAGGAGGTGAGCGGGCTTCGGTAGGGGTACGGTAGATGGTTTAGATAATCGGGGAATACTGTATTTAGCTAGATAGTGGATGCCTTGTTTGGTATAGTATTCTTTACGAGTATTGATTGATGTGCTTTGGTCTGGCAGGTAAGAATGCAGTCATACGTGGGCACCGACCCGAAGTATGGTTGGTAGGCCAAAATTTCTTCAGAATTTTACTTTGGTAGGCCTATAAATAAAATAAATAAATATTTTCTATAAAATTTCAATTGGTAGGCCTGATTTCGTACACTGGTAGGCCCGTTTTTAAAAGTATTGCGTGGAAGGTTGCCCACGTATGAATGCAGTAGGCTTCTCTTGTTGACGCTTTTTCTCGGTTATGTTTCAGCCTCCTATGAATACCGGGATATGCCTACAGAGCATATCCACTGAAACGTAACCGTCAAAAAGCGTCAAAAAGAGAACCCTAATGCAGTATAGTTCTATAGTTCCGAAAGAGGATGGAAAAGTGCAATAAAATCACTTGTGCCTTTCTACATTTTTTTGGTGAAATTGCATTAAATTATTATTATTGTTTATTATTAAAATAATAATAATTATTATTGTTATTATATTATTATTAAAATTAGTATTGTTCAGAATACTCGCAGTGGCCTCGCCCACTCGATATCCTTCTACCGGAAGAAGCGGACGGAGAAGACTGGAGGAGTTGGTGGGTTACTGTAGCTGGCGGGGAGTACTGTAGTGTAGTTGCAATCATACATGGGCTGCTTTCCCGTCAATTACATATTTTGAACTAGGGCCTAGCCATGTGTAAACTGGGCTTTTTTTCCAGCCTGCCAACTGGATATAGTGTATAATGTGAGGCGTGCCAAGTTATGTATCTCACAAATTAGGTGCCTACCACCCGTCCGTCGGGTCTGTGCCCATGTATGGTTGCAAAGCTTTGTGGCATAATTGGGGGGGCAACTGCATTTGTATCATACATTTGTTCTGCTCACGCGAAATTAAGCAGACGGCGCATCTGAAAAGGCGGACAGCCAAAAAAACACAGGGCCAAAGGCCCGGGAAAAGACAACTCGATATGTTTGTGTAAGCAAAGAGATGAATGAATGAATGTTTCCCGGGAAACCCGGCTGAAGTATGTTTCACAGCGGTGGACCTGCGGGTGCCTCTTCCCTCGGACGAGGCGACAGCCTCGCGAGTCATCGGGACCGATCCGAGGGAGGCGGAGGAGTTGGAGGAGGAGCGGAAGCGTGAGGAGGTATGTACGAGAGCATACATGGGCCGTGCTATCGACAATTGGTTTCGCCTGGGCCCTAAATACCAAAGCATAGATTTACGCCGTGTCCAGCCTGCCAATAAGGGGTTGTGTACAATGCGGGGCCTGCCATATTATCGTTTTTACACAAAAAAATGAGGTGCCTGCCACCCGACCGTCCGGGTTCGTGCCCATGTATGTGTACGAGGGAGCGACAGAGAGTGAGAGTAGATAGCACATACGTGGCCACCGACCGTCATAGGTTTAAATGGTTTTTCGAATTTTGCGCCGGTAGACCGGCATTTTTTCGAAATATTGGTAACGTTGCCCACGCATGGAGCAGATACATAGATGCCGGCGATTTCGAGAAAATGAAGAAAAAAATTTATGTATGGAAAACCGCTAGAGCTGTGCGGACGAGTCGTGTTTTGTGCTTCGTACATCATTCATACCCGCGACGCCTCTGGTCTGGTCAAAATAATGAAAGCATATTCGACAAAGATGACCCGTCTCTGCACAGCTCTAATCATCATTAATACAATAGTGTGAAAAAGATGACTAATTTTTTTGTATTACACAAGTAGGGAGTATATTTGTATTTGCAGGATCGCCTCTGCCAGGCGTTGGCTATCCAGCAGCAGCACGTGGCCCAGGCCCAGAGGGCGCTCGACTTTTGCGGACAGACCCAGTTTAGAGGGTCGAGGGAAGAGGTGGGGATGTATATGGCTGACAATTTAGAGCCCGCAACTCGATACCGATAGCCGATTTTCGTCGTTTACGTTTCGCTGCCAACATTATCGGAGTATTCCTTCCTCATAAGTACGGTGTGAAGCATGTGCTAAATTGCCGAGAGAAAAAAAAACAGCAATAAACTTTCTTCCTTTTTTTCTAATAGCCACTAAGAATCTATTGTATCCTGCTTCTCCGTTCTTTACATTTTCCCCGTACATGGGCGTGACTGACGTTAGGATGGGCGCCTGCACCCAGAGAGTTCATAGTGTAACACGCTTGTTAGGATGGCTGCTCTTAATTTGCTCGAATTATATGTAAGGGATTCTACAGGAATGTCTGGACAACGCTAGCCCATGTATGCTTTTTTCCCCCCTTGATGGCTCGTTTAGGTGGACGCCCAGCGTGCGCTTCTCGTGGCC
Organism: Micoletzkya japonica; assembly: GCA_900490955.1. Classification (NCBI taxonomy): domain Eukaryota; kingdom Metazoa; phylum Nematoda; class Chromadorea; order Rhabditida; family Diplogasteridae; genus Micoletzkya; species Micoletzkya japonica. Next base: position 65,661 of record LS929519.1, on the reverse strand, counting down.
AAGGAGACCCGATCGCAGCTGATGCGAGCCATTGATGAGATACGGTAAGGGTACGGTATGATACGGTAGGGGGGGGTATTCATTGATCGTGAGGCTGAGAAGTACATTATTCAATTTGATCTGTCAAGAATACCACGTTGAACTGGATTTGCGAGATGCGTGAAATAGGAAGAGACGTTGGTCTGACTCATAGTTCATATGCTACGTTATTTGACTGAATGAAAGCGCTTTTCGGAAGTGTTTTAAGATGGGTTTTTGAACCATGGGCCTGGTTCATACGCGGGGAAGGTAACCCCAAAATTTAAAAAAACGGGGGTGCCACCCCAAAAAAACGGATCTACCAGCCATGTAAAACCGGTTTTCTACTTTCCCATAAGCATACCAAAAACATGCATGTTTCGGGCCTATCCCGCCCAAAATAGGGGGGCTAACACCCGTGCTTTCGGGCCGTGCCCACCTATGGGCCTGTGTTGCAGTAGCGACAATGCGGTCCGACGGCTGGACGGACCGAGGGGCAACATGCGGATAGGACCGGTGGCGATCCAGCTGGTCAAGGACTCGATGGCACATCCGGGTTGGTTGCGGCGTCCGCGTAATAGGAACCCGTCTTGCCGTAATGAATCAATCAATACATTTAGTCGTACACGACCATACATGACCATACATGGGCGACGTTTGTCCTGCATAGCCTTTGTGCAGTCTGCTGCCTAATATCGCATAGAACGCACTGATCAAGAGGACTCGATTGTTGCTCTCTATATTCGTCATTTGAAACTAGAGGGGGTGAAAGTCAATAAATAAAGTGTTCGTTCGCAGACTCCGTCTACTACGTCATGGTTCTGCTGCGACACGGAGGCCAACTGTCCCACACGAGCCTCCAGCCGTACGACCCGAAGTGCCACCGAACCACCAAGGGAAAGGTGAATGGTCGAGGTCGACGACGTGGCTCTAGTTATTGCAGCGAAAGAAGCATGATATTGTACGCCCAGTCCTCTTTCAATATGTTTAGTAATACATGGGAATGTCTTGTTTTAAAAATATATATATTTATTGTTTATTTTCATAGGTTGAGCTCGAGTTCGGGCAGTATCTCAACCTGTCCCGGTTGCCTCCTGATTTCGTCGTCGAGTTGGAAGTGTGGGCGCTGGTGAGTGGGAGCATACATGGGCAACCTTCCCGACTACATTTCGAGCAACAGACCTGCCAATGGACAAAAGCATACAGAAACTTGACCGCCAATTCAACGCCTTTAGCAAGATTTGAGCCTGCCAAAGCAAGGTTCCCAAAAATATTTGGGCCTACCTCCCGACAGTCAGGGCCATGCCCATGTACGAGTGGGGTGGGGGGAATGCGCGATAGTCTGGGTCTTTAATAGTACGGGTTTTTTATGGTGCACGGGGCTTTTTTTCGTGTTCATGGTTCGTGATGATGAGCATAAACATAGCACAGCGCCTGATCTCTATTTTACGTGATGTTCATGTGAATTTGTTAAAAAAACAGGATTTTTTTAACATTTCAATAAGATGCATAACTGCTCGTTTTAGTGCACGCGACGCGAGCAAATGGGACACGAGGACAAGTTCAAGCTGAAGGGAGGAACACTCAAGAAGAAGGTGAGAAAGTATATTTATATATCGCGGCATTATACGAAGGCACCAACCCGAATTATGGGTGGTAGTCCTGAATATGTTTGCAATCGTTCCTTGGTATACCTATGGGCTCACATTTCCTGGAAGCTTTAGAAGAGGTAGATTGGAGCATTTTCAACTTCATACGTTGGTATGCTTTTTGTGTTTCTACGTGCTTGACTTAGTTCGTACAAAGCTGGATGCGATTGAGAGAATTGATCACAGAACCTTGGCGGAATCGCAATTTCGAAAAGGAGCACAGTTTTTTTTTTGTTGTTAAAACCAAGTTTTCGAAATCTCGTCTGTCCGTGTGCGATTAGGGATCAGAATAGCTGAACGAACTCTGACATACTGTACGATCTGCCATGCCCCTCCATGCCTCCCCTCCCTTGCAGGAGAACCTGCTGTCCAACCTCCTCGGGGTCTCCTCCTCTTCCTCATCTGCCGCAGCCGCGGAGCAGGAGTCGCGTCGCGTTGCCGATCTACCCGTTTTCCGCAAGATTGGACAGTCAGTTTTGCGCGCGTCTTGCTTGTTAGAGTATACATGAGTATTGTAGCGTAACGTTCAATCATTTTACGGCAAATTGTGATACATTTCGCTTGAAACGACGTGACTATTTTTATTCTGTAAGATAGCTGATGAGACGAAATGACTGATGACTTGCTATCTCCTGTGGAGGGTGAGGTACATATTATCGTAGCATCGTAGCCCCTTGCAGCACAACTCTGAGCATGGAGAACGTGGACAAGCGCAAGTTCCAGCTGCACGATGTGTGCCATCCTCTCGAGGGAACGATCGTCCTCAAGATTAAGAGGTACTTTGGGAAGGCGTAGGAGAGTCAGTTAAGACATTCCTGATAGTGGTCCGTTTTGCGAGGTTTTTTTACCTAATGAGAGACCACTTTTCGTAAAGGACAGAAGAGTGTGTGGGTCATTGAACGATGGGTAGGTTTTGAGTGTGCGATGCTTTATGGCCGTTCGCAGATACAAGCAAGTTTGTGAAATTTGTGAAATTTGCAGATATGCCGTGGACCGGGGCGACGTGCTGCACAGAGGATTCCTGTCGTTGTACCAGCGAACGACGGCGGTCAGTGCAGTTGTACTGTTTACGCGAACTGGCCAACCGCTTTGTCATAGATGGCATGGTATTGCTTCAAAGTGCGAAAAATCTGCTAAACAGCGCAACTCGTAAAATAGAATTATACGTTCCGATTTTCGCCACTATAAGCTGCCGGCAGACCTTGCCCACGTATGAGCCTTTTCGAAGAGAATTTGATGCCTTTTTTCGCAAATGCATCACAGGGTCGCATTAACGGAAGACTGACTGTATGGTGCAGGGCGTTGGGGAGGCGTGTATGGATGAATGATATTTGAAACAATCATGGCAGCGACTGGACAGCAAATCGCTGCTGATGAGTTGAATTATGTTGCATTAAATTGTATTATTACACGGGCTACAGCGTATAATGATCATCACATGAATTTGTGATATGATAAATAATGAATGAATGAATGAATGAATGAATTGCAGGGCTACGGGTCGTGGACGCGGTACTGGTGCGTGCTGGAGAACGGCGAGATGCGTTTCTGGCGGTCACCCGAGGATGAGACGAATAAGGTGCCGCGGGGCCTACATATAACCGGGGACCTACCTAATTTATGCTTGTTTTAATGTGTTACTCTTCCCGGAACTCTTCTCCTCCTGTGCATTGCATCTGGCTACCCGCAATTAGGTTTTATTAGCCAATTTGTCAAGTCAATCAGTAGTGCATGCTGACCTCTGAATGGGAGAGCTGCTCGGGTACCTGGAATCTTCCTGCAAAAGTGTCCTGGACGACTATTATCCAGCAATTCAGGATTGGCTGGTGCTGATCGATCTGTCTACCTGTGCTTCGGATGGCGTCCGCGAGGAGTCGGCGAGGTTTACTTTTATCGATCGATTATTTGCAATATTATAATACCTTTTTCGTACATTTTTAGAGTACACTTGTTATAGTGGATTTCGAATTTATGATATTAATTTATTATCTTTATTTTCCAGGGAACTGTGCCCGTTCCCGCACTCGTTCCACATCGACGTGTGGGTGCCGCGGGACGGCGAGCCCTCGGGCAGCAAGAACCTGGAGAAGCTCAGGTAGCCTAGATTGAGGGGGATAGGCTAGATTGTCGATTAAAAAGATACGGCGGCTAAATATATCGTAAAAGAGTGTGCGAAAAAAGTGAGAGAACGATACGCATTTGGAAAATTCCTTCACAGTTTATGGGCGGGAAATGGCACCGCTTCAAAGTGCAGCGAAAAAGCCGCTGAACAACGTAACTCGTAAAGCCGAATTCTACGTTCTGATTTTCGTGACAATAATAAGCTGTCCATTTTAAATATTTCCCCCTCACTTGCAGAGTGCTTATGGCTGCCGATCGCCGCGAGGACCTGGCCCTGTGGCTGGACATTCTCAACAAGACCATCCGGAACCTGCTCATGTGGTCCGGAACCCGGCCCGTCTAGGCCGCACTCTTAACTCCCTTAAGGCTACCTAAGCGAGCCGGATTCCCCCGTAATGTTCCCCGTCATCGATTAACCACTAAAAATGCTACCCCGCCTAAAGCGCGCTCCAGTTTGCTTCCCCCTGTACCCTGACCCCCCATTCATTTTATTTGCTTGTAGTTGCGTACTGTAGAGATGGTACGGCTTTTGCTTGCTCTATTTTTGGTGTGTTTATTCTTATCCGAGAACCGCTCGGTTTGGCTGGCTAATAGTACTCGAAACTTGACTGATTTACCCTTCTGCGACAGTACCTGCTAATTTCTGCTCATTTCAATATCGCTAGAGGACTTTGGGTTTCAGTTGAAATTCGCTACTTGCCTGGCGTTGTGGAGGATACCTTCTGCAATGTTAGTTCGGTCAGCAATCTCATTGAATCCATTTTCTATGGCTCTCAGTATTCCACCGTTTGCTTGCATCCGTTTTAGTGAGATTTTCCGACACAGTATCCTGCATTGTCCCTACCGTATGCCTCGTTTCTCGCGCTAATTGTAATATCAGGAATTAGCGGATGACAGAAGCCTTATGCTCTTTTATCGCCTAAAAAATCCTTTGCAAGGAGAATACTGTCATCGCTCTGATTCTGATCACAATTGCGCTCAATATCTGATGAATTCACAACCGCTTCTTGCAATTGCTTCTTGCTCTTCATTATTATGCCCTGACTTTTCGTGTAATAAATAACGATATTCCGATAAATATTAACCGAAATGCGCAGATTGCATCTACCGCCGATGACCGTCCTTTTATCGTCCATCTAAATGTTGGCAGGGGACGGACTATTACAAGGGAATACGGTAAGGGGAATACGTCGAATTCCGGATTCGGAACTGTCGTCCGGGATTCAGAGACCCTCGATCTGCCATTCGGGCGAATCCCACGAAAAGACACCAGTCTGTCCGCCTGAACGATATGCAATAAATATTGTCAAATTAAAAGGTTTTATGCATTTTGTAGTATTTACGGTATAGTATTAAAGTGCTCACCGGGTTGGTCGTATTCGTAACCGGATACGGTATCCAACACCGTTTCGACATCCCATTCCGAGCTGCGAGAATATAAATTATATTGTTGTTCTTCTAAAAATGCCCTACCTCAACTCTACCGGAGATCTTGCGTTGGAAAAGGAAGAATTGGAGATGGCATGCGATGCTCCTCCGAGATCGTCCTGAAGCCTACCGTAATCCAAGCATTCGCTTCGGGACCCCTACAAGAGGGCCTTCATTGCGCCCTGAGACTAGGGGATAGTCTATCGTTGAAAGTCGCAGAAAGGTCAATACAGAACAGTGTCACGTATGATACCGCCAGACATTTAAAAACGGAACATGCGCCAGGTATACTGTAACGGAATTTTAAATTACCGCCAGTTACTTTTCGCACTTTTCGTTGCGGGAGTACGCACGCCTAGAGCGGCGACGAGCGTCGCATGCGCGTCGCCGCCGAATTTTTTTGAATATCAGAACTCTCGAAGCGAAAAGTATCACGAACTGAAATTTGGCCATGTTCCGTGCTTAATGCAATTTAAATGTCTGGTCTGGGCTCATTTAAACGCTCGTGAGTGTGTCAAGATGTGTCAAGATTGTTGACTGACAAGGGATGTTTGCTCCGATACTTCGCTGATTGCAGTTTGCTCGTTGCAAGGCGAGATCGCGAGTGAAGAGTGGACGGGATTGGTTGTCGAGTGAGCCTCAAAGATGGATCACGTAATTGAAATATAACACAGGTGACGCAGTAAGTCAGACAGTAAATCGTGATAGTAAAATTGATAACAACCACCGAAGTCGGGATAGTGCAATATGAAAGGTAAGAGTCAAGCAGGCTGGATGAGATGGCACTAATAACAATTGTAGTGAATACAGTACCTAATCTACCGTATCCTTTACCTTGATTACGGTAGTCGATGCGCTGTTTCGAATGGAACGAGCGGGCGGAGATTTAGCGCGGCCATCCACCGGCTCGTAAGGCTTCTGAAACGATTGTCTGGGTTACGGTAGAATGCCTGAATCACTGTACTTCTGTAAAAACTCAAATGATCACCGTAGTTGGACAGTTGATGTAGACGTAAAGGTAGGAGAGGGCGGCAAGGGCCAGAAGAAAGAGGAACATCGTGAGTACGGTGAAGAAAGCGAAGAAAGAGGGGAGAGGCGACCGTCTGTGGTGAGAGCAGGGAGGGGGAATGAGAGGAGAGGTGCATGGTAGGGGTTGAAGACCATGCAAGTTTTAACTAGTTGCATTATCTTGGAGAGATTTGTATAACGGCGAAACAGTGACGATAAAACCGGTTTTCTTCTGTGTATTGAATAGAGAACTCCGTTTGGGTCTTTCCCTCACGGTTATGCCCTTCTATCAGTTGATAATAAGTAGATGGCTTGCTATCCTGTGATCACGTCAACCTCTCTCCCGTGAATTTTCGTTTTTTTTTCACGCACGCACTGCGATCAGTACTGATTTGAACGGCCGTGCTTTGTGTGGTGATAGGAAGTTGGTGGACTTTTATTATCTTATTATTAGAGTCATAGTGACATAGGATCATGGCGATCATAATGACATTATTATTAGAAATGACAAAAAAAGAAGATAGTCTAAGATAAGCATTGAATGATAGGATTACTAGGTATTAGTGGGCAAAATAATTAGTAGGCCTTAATTAGCAGAAGAATACCGGGTGACCTCATGTACAATGAATTCATCGAGAATCTGCTCCTCTGTAGCTTCAATATCAACTTGAAGTTTGAAAAATGCGAAGGCATTGAGGGGAACTTCCGAATCCTTCGGAGAAACGAGAAGATTTCGAGAAGATGCAGATCGCAGAGAAGATAGAATAGAGCATCGTAGGGGCTGAAATGAATAGATTACATGACTTTTAGATCTGATAGTATTCAAGAATAGGATAAAGGTGAAGCAAATATTTACCAGAAGAACGGGTCTCTCATCGCGAAGTCTTCTCGGTCCTTTGCTTGGAATAATGAAAGCTTCGTTGAAGCTCTTATCCGATGGGAATGGGCACTGAAATTAAAATGATAATCTGACATAAAATTGAAATTCAAGCGTAATGTTTCGCTTACATCTCCATCGAATGACTCCTCATCTTCGAAAAGCGAGATGAAATCGGCAGCTTGCGGATTGAATGCCCTGTCCTAAAAATAGAATTTTGAGGGCATGCTCAGATATATAACTTCGTTTACTTTATCTTTTATATTGTTCACATTTGATCCAATCGCAAGCTAACCTGCTGGTGTTGCATTTCGTCACTTTCGTATCCTCCATCGGAATAGTATCCATCGATCGGTTGGTCCAGTTCTCCAATTATCTCAGTCGTTGCATTTGAAAACTGAAATAATTCATTAATACTTTGGAAGCAAAAGAGGCTTCTACCGTCGGAGAAGCATTGTTGAATGGAGCCCACTGATCGTAGACGACCATTCCACTTTCTGGTGAATCCATTTCCTGTAAATGATTGTGAATTGTTTTGCTTGTTCAGTTAACTTTCTATTCTTACCCTCTCGAAGAAGTATTCGTTGTCATTGAGGCCGTCTTCATTATGGTAGTTGAAGTAGACACATCCAGAAGGACTGTGCGAGACGATCACTTCTGGATTCGAAGGACTGTGGAGCTAAATTAGGATTTTTGTCTATGCCCCGAGTTGTAATCATTACCATCTCTTCATTAATAGGCAGTATAGCTTCGCTGTTCTCTTCGAAGATGGGCTCTGGGTGGGGGATGAAGATGCCTTGAGATGGAGATGGACCCATGAAGCAGTAGACTGTGTGGAATGGAACTGGGGCCTGGTGTACCTAAAACAATAAGTCCGTGAATGTACTTTATAAGGTCTTTTGGATAACCACATTATAAAGGGTGATGAAAGTTGAACGAACCGGATAGTTCATGGGCACTTGAGCCGAATAGAACAAGGAAGAGTTGTTGGAGGGGAACATGGCAGAATGAAGACTGTGAGCACAGAATGACGATAAATATGCGTTAGAGGTCCTTAGCAAGGGAGAGGGGAAGCGATGAATAAGGTTACGGGTCCTCTCGATGGGAGGTAGGGAATAGAGGTGTGAGGAATGTAGGGTCAGGGAAGGGTCATGTTATGGGAATGCGACCCTGGGAGGTACGACACTTGGGAAACCCTCTGGCAATTATGCTGCGAGCAAAGTGACGGAAAGTTTTGCATCGCTTGGACTTGTATTGTGTAATAACATAAGTGTCCACCAGTCGATCGTATCTTTATCTGTCTGTGATTTCCCCTCACGAAATGTGTACAGGTATATGCATCCTGTCACTTTCCTTCTTCTTGTCCTCCACCATTTTCTTCGCTTCATCTCTCGTCATCTTCTCATTCTTCATCTCCACACAACTCACGTAATAGCCATCCTTCTTTCCCATCGAATATCCCTCTTCATTCTTCAATAGGCCCAACATCACACTAGTCGACTCGTGTCCCTTCAGTATTCCGTACGGAGAGGGAAGTACACTTCCCAGGAATTTCTTCGTACACGAAATTCTGTAGACGATGGGGGTATCCTTGAGGTTCTTGATGGTTAACTTCGTTTCCTTCTTCCCTTCCACTTTGAATGTGATTTCTGCTGGAGTGATCGATACGAGGTTCGAGATTCCCGTCTCTTTCTTGGCGGCGGTCATCTCCTGTACGAAGTTATTATTAATTTTTTCTCGTTTTCATCTCGTTTAATTAAAAATTTAATCTTTTTATTTATTCTGCGAGATGTAACGCACCCTCAATTTCGACAAAGCTCCTTTGTTTTCGTCCGGTTTGGTCTTCTTTTCGCTTGGATTTTCGATTCTGAAATAGTCTACTTTTCTTACTAGTGACACAATGAATTGCTTGATTACGTCATGAAATGGTGAATAACTGACTATTGCGGAATATGTCGAATATTACTAGAAACACTCACTCCCAATCGTACAACTCATTATGATCGAATCCCTCGCAATAACAAGCACGAAGTTTCTTCTTGATCTCATCGTAATCAGGAAATTCTTCGTAAGGAACCGAAGAGACCATCTCAAGGAAGGCAATTTACAACTGATTCATGGTATAGGGTTATTATTGATGATTGACTATCTATAATCTCATACATGAGCCATATCTCGGAATGGTTTCGGCAGTTTCTCGCACAAAGTCTTCATATTGATCTCCTTCTTCTTCGGAAGAACTTCTTCGGGAGATTTGAGATGCCCCCAGGGCAAGTTTCCTACCCTCATCTCCACCTAAATCACGCGAGTTATATAACAACGTCGATTTTGAAAGGACAATAAATCTTCTATATATTATTAATCTGTCTAAACATTGTGAACTTTCAGTGAGATCAAAACGAACCAAAGTGTATACGAGAGAAATGATGTCATCAGCGGGTCCTTGTTCCTTTTTGTAATGTGCATTCAGTGATGCATATCGCGCGGTTCCTCTGAATCCCACGATTTCCCTTGGGTGGCGAATTTCTCCGTTTGGAGTTGTGAACTGTCGGGTCAGACCTGGAATCAAGAGGAT
>LS929519.1:39222-55054 GCA_900490955.1 Micoletzkya japonica | reverse complement strand
GAGAATGTAAAGGTACTAAATTAACCTGAACTGACGAAACTAGAACACGAATAACAAAGAAAATTACCGAGATCGATGAGATAAATGCGAGTTTTGTCGATGGTTCCAATGCACATATTGTTCGGTTTGATATCTCGATGAAGGTATCCGAGTGTGTGCATGTCCAGAAGAGCAGCCACCATCTTAATTATTGATCTTTGATCTTTCGCTTGATCTTTGACACCACAAATTGATCTTTGATCTCTCACCTGTTCGCCAACTCGCAACACAGTTCCTTCAGTGAATACTCTCTTCGGTTGTTCCTTTCTCAGATCCGCTAGATTATTTCCACATTCTTGCATGATGATGTACCCCTTCGACTTGTATGTACCGCATGCGACAATTTGAGGAAAGTGACGCTGAAAAGTTAATTTGATCATTCAATAACCCATTAATTAACCGTACCACCTTTCCCCTTTCTAATTCGTATTTCGCCTGGATTCTCTTTATGATACTTTGAGGAAGTAGCAATGAGGCAACTGACTCGTAGGAAGTAGGAATGAGGCAACTGACGGAGCATTTTCCTCAGTCCTACCTTTCCCCTCAACTCGCAAAGTGCCATCATCTCCAATTTGATTCTTCTTCCATCTTCCGAAGTGTCCGATTTCATGATTCGCATTGTCTTCTGCGTTTCATCCTTTACACTGAAAATTGTTTATAGCTATCATGTTTTGAAGCCCTTGGTTCTATATTCCGCAATACTTCTATGTAAAAATGTTCTCACTGATAGATATCGCCGAATCCCCCTCTTCCGAATTCTCCAACCACGGTGAATCTTCCGAGAAGCTTCGTTCCCGGTTCGATAACAAGCAACTTCTTCTTCTTTTCTGAAATAGCATTTGAGTGATTGATATCTATAGATAGACACGTATTTCTCATGAAAGTGAAATACTTGACACCATATATACAGTAACCCGTGTAACATACAGTAACCCGTATAATAATATTACATCCACTTATCCTCTTTTTCCTTTCAATCTCAGGACCAACCTGACAAGGGCGAAACTTCGTCAACCATTCGAGACGAGTGAAGAGAACGGAATGAAGGATAATGTGGAGGGGGAGTCTGTTCCGAGTAGAATGCATTCTAGTCTCACTCGAGTCAGAAAAAACAAATATTATATAGTGGAGTAAACCGATCCGTCAGTTTCCTTCGTTCCAAAATGAGTCTAATTCTCTCACCTTTGCACACTCTCTTGCCTTATATTCGGAATGATTTTCCGACGGATCTTTTTAATCCACTATACAATGCACAACGAGTGAGGTAGAATAGGGTTTCACATCGGTTTTGTTTTGGCCATTTTTCATGGTTATTTTTCTGGATGGAGTAGTATTCGCTTCATTCTTCAAGTTGTTGTGAAATCTAATTCAGGAAAATGATCCGGTTTGCGAACCCTAACATAGAAAAAACTCCAATCGAATCCGTCAGGATGTCGTAAGAAATTTGAATACAATTTGAATATTCGCTTTCCGGTCTTCGATCAATTGGTCAATTCGCCATTAGACACATTCTTCACCAAGCGGAATGCTGTGCTCTCTGCTGTACTGTTCTTTGTTCTCTCGCATTTCTTAAGTCTGTGTCCAAGCACAGTGACAGTCTTTGTCCAACAAGGGTTACTGTAGGTCAGTCGTGAATAGTTCGGTCCCAACCTTCCCCTTCATAGAGTTCCTCTCGTTCCCACCCTAAAGGTCACCTAGACCTCTAACCGAGCCGCAGACGAGAGAGTCTCACAGAGGCCTTATCGCTTTCCTCTCTTATGGCGCCTAGAGAGGGAAAGCGGTCAAATGGGCATCTTAGCTAAGGAGGAGTTAGAGAGGTAATCAAATCAGTCTTATCCTCTGCACTACTCTCAACATGTTCTCCCTGCCTTACGACTCCCTCGGAACCTTCCCCAAGACTCAAGACGAGTTTATCAATCGGGGATTTCTCCCTACTTCTACCGAGAGAAGAGTCATCTCTACTCTGGTAATGGCAATGGGCGACTACACTCACTATAAGGTACCATATTTTTACATCAAGTAGTTTTTTCATGAATATAGATCTTTGTAACATTATGTTTCGACTAGCTCACGCAAGATGTAAGCCATCATTCATATAATCTACTGGTCCGTTTATAGGCCAGAAGCGAGGCAGATCGTGAGCTCGCTTGCTATTCCATCTACCATGCTGTCAATCTGACGAACTTTTTTCTGGAAGCCTCGTACTGGGTATATTATTTATATGCACAACGATTTCAATGCCCTATGAGTCCATCCAACCACGCTATAATATCATTTTCTCATTTCTCAGGTTCCTGTGAATCTCCATCCATTGTGCATCAGAATGGCGGAACAAGCCAAGGAATCGCTGAAGAAAGTCGAGTCTTCGCTGGACCCGGAACTTGTTGCCTCGTCTTCAGATCATATTCACTCTTATTCATCATGCCGCCTCACGAAGAACGATCCCAAGGTTAGTCGTAGCTTTTTTCCCATAACTTGCAGAAGAGTTCTTTCAAGAATAGAATAATTCTTTCAATTTCTCCACAGAAGAAATACACAGGAAATCGTTCATAAATGGTTCCGTATTTTAGGGCTGCATCTATGCGATATCTCCCTTCGGACCCCTTCCTCCCTTCAAAGCTGACACATTGTTCACAGCCAGTATGCATAAGGCCGTAAGTCGAATGTTTCTTTTTTATGAATAATATTTTCCGAATTATAGATCGATCTTATTACCGAGCGAGACTTGGTCGTTTCCCGAAAGCCCGTCTTCAGTCAGCAGAAAGTCAGGTGAGAGTGTTCTGCCATTTACTTATCCCACAATTATGACCACATGACTTAGGCGCAAATAACGATCAATCCATTGGACTTGGTCCTCTTCTAAATAGTGTTGTGCAAATGATACATAACATGAAAATGATAGGACCTCCTCTCTTCCTCTCTAATTTTGCCCCATATGATAGGACAGGGGGCGGCAGTCACATGATAAGAGAGTTTCACGAATGATAGAAGATGAGAGTATCATCTAGATGACAGCTTCATATATTTAGATGATGCTCTAATTACCATTCCACCTCCTTCAATGAGCTTGAATGGTCGCCTCTTTCCCAATCCGATCTCTTTCAATCCATTTCTGATGCAAAGTGCAGAAAACTACTTCGTAGTCTCCAAAAACCAATCATCTTCTACTCGAGTCCCTCATGGATGATCATTTCATTCTCTTCCCACCAAATGAGACGGCGAAGATGACAGTCTCACAGTCTCATCTAGATGAGACTATCATCTTCGCCCGAGATGAGATCTTTCATTCTTTACTTTCATGTCGGCGGTGTCATTAGCACAACACTACTTCTAAATCATATTGTTGCTTTGCTTTGACAGACTCATTGCAGCAAGCCTCGAGAGGAACCGTCCTTCGGTAATTCAATTCTCCGAACGAAAAAGCGATCAGCCGAATGCGACCATGTGGAAGTGCCGTGCAAGAGAATATACATGTCGTGAGTTTTGCTCAAACGTTTCACTTCCATTTCGGTTATACGACATACTGTATTCGACTAGAAGAAAGCAGACAGACGTATGCTTCATTTTCAGTGGCAACGAGACTCGAACGCTGGCATGGAGAATGGAGGACGAAGCACAAGAGATGCAATTGCGAACCAAAGAGCAACGAGTCGATCGAATGGTCGAGAGCAGAAAGGCGTATTGTTGTATCGACAAGAACGCTACTCCGATAGAGAGGTCTGAGATGTTACTTGTCAGTTTGCTCGGGGTCACACTCTTTAGGAGAGATGCATATCTAAACCCTGCTAGTCCGAATAATTATCAGCCCTACCATTTCAGATGGAACTGTTCCGCATCGCTGTTCGATCGATACTGCGACGAGTCATCGAGTAGCTGGAATACAAGCAACGACATGCACGAGGATTGTCGGATCGCTGTTTGGAGGTCGTCTTACGAGTGTTAGCATATCATCAGATATCGCCGATTAATCTGTATTCTTTTAATTACTCTCACACTGGATTGCATCGTATATCGATTTGTCTGCTTTCAATTTAACAGATTTTCTCTGTAGTTCAGTAGTCTTGTAATTCAACAATGTTGACTTTTTTCATATTGTTATATTCATGAAGATCATGGGAGTCATTGACAATACCCGATATATTTTCTATTTAATATAACTTATTTGGTGGTGTTTTGGTGCTTTGAGCTTTACCATAATAAATAATTTGTATACGTTTGAAGACTTACAGGCAGCTGTGGCTGACCAATGGTGACAGTCATTTGAGGTAATGGTGTTACGACACCAAACGAGAAAGTGTAGTTTTTTCTATTCAATCAAAAATTTTATCATCGCGGTATTTTTAAAAATGTATGCTCTGAGTACGTAGTAGCGCTTGAAAAGCAAGCGCAATTAGCGAATTTATCGTATCTCTTCATTATTCAATGCTCCTGATAAAAAACACTCTCGGTCACATAATGTAAGTACAAGGTTTGGTTTTCAAACCCTATCTACACGGTAGGCGCTGTTCATAAGAAGTTGATGTTGTTTTAGCGCATTGAGCTTTGCCATGACAGATAATTGGGGGGGGGAGTGGTCTCTCCTTCTCAGGCCCATCCTTCCCATGGAGAAGTATATAATGCATGGGCGAATTATGGACAGATTTTTAGAATTAAGAATACCAGTGCCGTCATAGGTGTATTAGAGCTAGCCTATCCTTTGTCTCTTATCGAGAAAGTGTAAATAATATATTTTTCGCTGTTCGGTCAAAAATTTGATAGTTACGGTATTTTCTTAACGTGTACTCCAAGTACGGTAGGCGCTTTTTATGAAAAGTCGCCAGTTGTTCTGGCTTTTTGCCAATTCTAATTTTCAAGTTCTATTTCGGCTTTTGCAAAAGCTTTTACTCTAAATGAAGCCACGGATAGCAAGTGAAGATGTGCGAGATCGATTAGAAGGGACCGAGGAGGAGAGGAATGAGGAAGCCAACAGGCAGCAGCGACCTCTCTACTACGCCGCACCCATGGTGCGCTACTCCAAGTATGCTTCTTTAGAATTCGTTTACTTTCAAACGTGCTTTTGAGTCAATTTGCGCTTGATGCGTACCGCTTCTTTACTCGCTCTGCACAATCGCGAATTATGAAGCCTACAAATTGAAAATTTCTATCAAAATCGGGCTTCTATCAAAATTACCAAAGTAGAAATTGCAAAAAAAATATTTGTGGCCCACAACGTTATGCTGCGTAGAATAGATTCGCATGCAAGTTAAGAGAGTGGAAGCGAGAGAGCATGGACATTGGAGAGACGCAGAGACATTCGCAATTTCGGAACCGCGGACTGGTAAAACGTCGTGTGTGGCCTACCACCGGTGTCCACGAGGCTGTGACGCCCAAGCCTTTTAGCGCATTTCGAGACGGAGGGAGTAATCAGGAGCATGGAAGAATGGAGAGAGTCAGACGATAGACGATAATCGCGCTTGATTTTCAAACCCTAGTGCAATGCATACATGGACACGGACCCCGACGGTCGAGTGGTAGGCCGCTCATTTTGTGAGGAACCTAGCTTGTGGTAGGCGCCTTATTATACCAAATGCCTGATCGGTAGGCTAACCAAACCTCAAGTTGTTCAACGGCAGGCTCTAGTTCAAGATAATGGAGGGTAAAGCTGCAAACATATGCACTAGGGTCCACGTATAATTGCGCCCCGTGCAGGCTTCCCTTCCGATGTCTCGTTCGACGGTACGGGGTGGACGTCGCCTACACGCCTATGATCTACGGCCGGAACTTCCTCGAATCTGAGCATGCCCGGTTCTCCGAGTACTCGACCAATGACGGTCAGTCACATCGTCCCGTGCCCGCAAGTCATTTTGGCCAGTATGTTGCGTTACGTTTGGTGGACGAGACGCGTCGCGCTTGTGAATGATGCACGAATCATAATCATTGTACTGACCAGTCTGCACATCTCTACATAAGATAGGGCAACAGCGAGAGAGCATGCCCGAATGAGAGTGTGTGGGGAACTGGGGAGTAGCAGAGATCTCTAGAGAGAAAGATTATTGGAGAGTCCTTACGAAGTTATTTTGCGGGATGCCGACACTTCCGCACAAGGACATTTCCGCATGCGGTGTTTCTGGTTCAACGAAAATCCAATTAATACTGTTTATGCGTGTATTCCGTCTATCGGTACGTATTACAAAGCCTGTGCAAGACATGAGCTATCAGTTTCTAACCAAACGTCTCCAGTAAGATTGCGCGGAAATGTCTGCATTCCGATTTTTTTCCGTAGGTTATTGAAGAGATCCCGCTGCGGCTGTTGTTCCTTTTCTTGCCTTGACAGTAAGGTTGAAATATCGTTTTCATTTGCAGAGGACAAGAAGACGATCGTTCAGTTCGCGGCAAATGAACCGGAGGTTTTCGCAGCGGCCGCCGAGCTGGTCTACAAGTGAGTACATGTTTAGAAGTTTTCTTAAACGTGATGGAATATCTTTTTGGTTACGAATTTAGATTTGCTATATATAGTGGATTAAAATGATCCGTCCGTCATTCCAAATATAAGGCAAGAGAGTGTGAGAGCGAAGCGGATTGGTGACGAAGCACGAGTGAGCTTACCGTCGGAACTGCTGCGTTGAATGATCGAGGTGCGCAGGCTGGTCAGTACGATGATTATGTTTCGTTGCAACATTCTTTCCAGGGGGTTAAAACCGCGACGCGTCTGCACAACTTTTGTCAATAATATGGTTGATCAAAACGTTCCGTCCGTCGTCCCATTCGTACTTGCGACGTGAGAGTGGGGCGGTACGAAGAGAGTGCAGACACAGTAGGAATGCGATTACTGACGGACCACCTTTTCGTCGATAATAACTGGATCGAGCAGGTACTCGTCGGGGGTCGACCTCAACTGCGGCTGTCCGAAGACGGACGTCCGTCAGAAGGGCTTCGGCTCGTCGCTCCTCTCCCAGCCCGACCTCCTCGCGGACATCGTGCGCCAGACGCGCGCCCGCGTACCGGATCCGGAGTTTACGGTGCGGCCGCGGCCGGGGATTAGGCGGCGCGGATATTGTAGATACACTACCGGTCTTGTAAGGAGGCTGTGCGAATTTGAGTGTGATATTATAACGTGTGCTGTTGGCTATTAGTGACTTCGTAAGTCGTAGTAATACCAAGAGAATGACTAGTTTGCTAAGATTTTGTTGGTTGAGGTCTCGCTGAAGATCCGCATTCACTACCCGCTGGAGCGGACCGTCGATCTGTGCAGGAAGGCCGAGGCTGCGGGGGTGAATGGGGGCGGCGGGAGGTTTTCAATGATTTGACAACCTATTTCTAATGGATCATATTATACATAATGAAAAAAACTGCATTTGAACTATTATGCATTATTATGCACTGGGTTTATGCGTTCCTCTCGCTCTCGTTCTCTGGAAATGGATCAGGCGGCGGACCGCGAATAAATAGCTAGATATGTATAGATGGGATTTATCGCTGCTCCAGAGGCACGCTAATAAAAGAGAGGGAAAACGAATAATATTATGATGGCACAGAGGAAAAAGCTCTTCGAAGGTGTCCCATCTGACGGTTCACGGCCGGACGCCGTCCATGCGCTGCGAGCCGGTAGACTACGACGCCATCAGGACCATCGTCGACTCGGGTACGGTAGGCGCTACACGCGGGGATTACGGTAGTCGTGTACCCTGCCGTCTCTACTATGAGATATTATTAGTCGGTCGCTGGTATAGTGATTATAAGCAGAGTTTTCGTTTTGTGTGTTTGCAGCAGCTCGTACTGAAAGTATGCTGCAGGTGGTGAATATTATTATTATTATGTGCTTTGCAGTCAACGTTCCGGTCATCGCCAACGGGGACATTCGGACATTGGAGGACGCGAATCGGGTGAGTCGTCCATTTGCACAGGTGCAGTTGGCTCGGTGGTTGGGTAGGGCGCAACAAACTAAATAGGTGGTTGGGTCACTTGCCACGCACTACTTCAGTTTGTCGCCTGCCAAAGCATATACTGGGCGATTTATTGGCCTACCGTACTTCCCTGTATTCCCGGTCACGTTTGGGTAATAAACAGTAAATAATACATAATAATAGATAAATACTAAATACTACTACTACCGCCCTCTCAGGTCACCGCTCATACGGGTGCCTCGGGCGTCATGGCGGCGACCGGCCTCCTGGCCAATCCTGCTCTGTTCACGGGCGCGGACGCGACGCCCGCGGAGTGCGTACGCGACTGGGTGAGCGAGTGAGCGGTCCTGCTAATCTATTTCGTCTCATATTGTCGGTTCTAGTATTCAAATTTTCGTTCCGCGCATTCTTGATCGTACTTGCGTTATTTATTATAGCATGAGTGCACAGCCAAAAGTGCGACTAACCAATGGAAGACGAAATCAGTACAGTTGGAACGCAAATTTGAATGCGAGGATCGACAGTAGTTCAAGGCTGTACAGCGTAAGGTGGTCCGTAAACAGACACGCTCATTCCTCCTATTTCCTTGAAAGCGCAGACAAAGTAGGAATGAGCTAGCTTACTGGCGGAACTTCTTGCGTCAATAATATGACCGTGTATGGCTTGCAGCCAGGGGATAAAGCTCGTATTTGAAATTTATTTTGCGGTAGGGATAATTTCGCCGGCGGCCGTAGGGTAGACATGTAAATCGAGAATTGAGAACAGCGGGGGGGGGGGGGTAATTTTGCGGACCGGTATGGCTCATATATATAGTAAAAGACGGTTTGCGGGCGGGAGGGCTCGTACCCCGAAAAATATAACCAAATACAGTATATTTTTGCCCCGCTTTGCAGCTGTCGCTGACCGCCCGCCTCGGCCTGCCCCAGCCGCTCTTCCAGCAGCATCTCGTGTACATGCTGCGAGACTCGCTCACGCCCCAGCAGAGACGACTCTTCAATGAACTGAGCAGTCGGGTGGCCATAGAACAGTGGCTGAGGCCGTGGATTCAGGAGGAGGGAGAGTAGCGGGGGGGGGGTACGGTAGAATGAGACCCTTGGAATATACTTGGCAATTTGCCAAATTTTAAATTTTGAGCAAAATTGAGCCAAAAGTGGTACAGTATCTAGCCAAATGTGTCTTATTGTGTTCAGTCGGATGTGCGGGAGTACGGTAGGGAAGGAAGGAAGGGGTACGGTAGGAGGTTGGCAGAGTTAGCTTTGACAGAGAGAGCACCACCGTGAGGGATTGAAGTTTCCAGTGCTTTCTTTGTCTTGGCAATCTAATTGTAAAGATAGAATTGCGCTGTTGACCAAGCTATCATAGCCCATGAGAGTAACGCGGAATATAAGAACGGCAAAATGTCGGTGAAGTCCTAAATTGTTATGTTTTATACTACGGGTTGGTTCGCTTGTTTGTTGTCGAAATTTCTTGTTGACTAATAAGTTGTGTGGATTCGGATACACTGTATTGATATGCGAATTGTGTGACGCCTTGTTTCGACGAATTTACTGTATTCTACATGCTTGCTCTCGGGGGGAAGGAGAGGGTAAGAAGAAGCATTGGGGGAGGAGGGATAGGCAACCTAACCGAGGTATGCGTGAGCTCACGGGCCGACCTCCTTCTTGATGGAGGGCACCTGAGGGAGGTTGTCTTTGATCTTTGACGGCGTACGTGGGCACCCTTCCCAGCAATATCTTTAAAAACGGGCCTACCAGTCTACGAAGTCAAGCCTACCAATTGAAATTTTATGGAAAATATAGGCCTACCAAAGTAAAATTCCTAAGAAATTTGGGCCTACCACCCATACTTCGGGTCGGTGCCCACGTATGTTTGACGGTAGAGCATAGTTTCATTACTGAAGACCCTTGTCTATCCTCATTCTTACTTACGACGAAAGGGGAGCTTTTCATCAAGAATATAGTTTCATAACCAGAGTCTAGTCTAGCCAGATTACGGTAATACGCACATCCTTGAGCGAGTGGTCGTCCTTCTTCCCGGATCCGGCCAGGGGCAAGCCGGCGGGCGCCTCCGGCTGCGGAGTCAGAACCACCCGTATGGGGGGCTCGCTGAACAGGGGATGGGTACGGTAGGTTTGGGCAATCTCTGATTGTCATCAGGGTGATTGACAACGTGGTAATGGATGGGTTAGCGATGCTTGTTTGTTTTTGAAATTGCAACAGAATATAGAGCGACGAAGTGTGCATGCTTTCGCGGATTTGCATATTTTGAGCGTACAGTAACCCACTTCTTCTTGTTGCCACACATGAGTATGGCTTGGAGCATGAGGGGTACGGTAGCGAGGAGAGTGTACGGTACCTGCGAGGAGAGATGGGATAATGGGATCTCGATTGGGCGGGAGAAGTACCGTAAATAGAGGAGTTTTGGTAATATTGGCAAAATCCGTCAGCTATGCTCCTTCGTCTACACTCTCTCGCGCTCTCACTCGGAAGTAGGAATGGCGACAAGTGACGGAACATTTTTACAACTATTTATCTTTCTGCAGATTCACCTGGAGCTCAAGAAGACCGGCCATCGCGGGAACAGAGCGGAGAATGAAGAGGATACGAAGGGGGACGGAGACTAGATTGGAAACTAGTGTAGGATGGGAAACAAGTAAAGTGAAACTGTAGCGTTGAGAGCACTGTTTGGGGCAACAATAACTGACCCGAATATCGAAGACGAGTTTCTAATCGTAGCGAGTTTTGTGCATGTTTGTGGAGCGACTGTCCGACAGAGGTGGATCGAGGCAGAATGAATGGAATCAAATTGAATTACGAAGCTAATACATCGAAGAGTGCAGCTGCATTATTGATCTAGTTACCAAACTGCTATGCGCTTTACATAACAGGCTTCGTCTGTATTAGGGTTTGAAAACCTTTTAATTGCATCATGAGACCGAGAGAGTGATGAATAGAATGGAAGAATGAAGAGAGCCAGGCGATAAATACGCTAATCGCGCTTGGTTTTCAAATCCTACCAGTCTGTATGGATCTATCCCGTTGTTTATTCGTTGTGCAGCATTTGCTCGGTGCGGTTGAATTGAGAGAGGAGAAGAAATGGAAGGGAGAACCATGCCCAAGGGTCGTAAATGGAAGACCCGATGGGAGCACTACGGTAAGCATACTGTAGAAAGATTACCGTATCCTTAACCAAATTGGAAACTGACAAGACTATTTCCACAACGTTGTGCTGCGTAGAATATATTTGTATGTAAATTAAGAGAGTGGAGGCGAGAGAGCATAGAAATTGGAGAGACGCAGAGACATTCGCAATTTCGGAACGCGGACTGGTCAAACGTCGTGATTTCTAGCACGTTCAACGGTACATTCTCGGTCAAGCTATAGTGCAAACGATAGGTACTACGAATAAATTTTGTGATATAAATTATTATTATACTTAAAATGGGAGAAATTTGATGAGATGCGAGTATGAAGACTACGGTAGTCAGAAAGTTGACCTACCGAAGCCACGAGTTCCTTGCGTTACGGTAATTGGCAAATTGCCAAATTTTGGCCAGCGCTTTATTGAATCTGCGATGGGTCCATCTTCTTCTCGAGATTCGCTCAACTGATCCGGTCGTCCATGTTGCCCGATCTTTGATTCGTCATACTCACTTGACGGTACAACTCATAGATCTATGTCAGGCCTTGTTCAAGACTTTGTGCTGTTTCTGTCCCGTTTTACAATCCTGAACGAAACCAGAGAAGGTCTGGGCGTATCTTTATGGTAGATCAAAGTTAGAATGGATGTGGGAGAACGGAGAGTGCGCGCGCGGTTGTTTGCTGATCAGTGTGAAAAATGCAGCAATTGCTTGTTTGGACGGATGTCGGACAGTATTCCTTTAGGCTCGTGTACTCAAGCTCTAGTAATGCTCCCAGAGATGAGCTAGCTTGATTCTCAGGTAAGGTTAAAGATCAACGATCACTCTGAGCCTTGCAGACTACGATTCGCCCGCGCGCCACGAGCAATCCGACGAGACGCTCGTCGAGGAGGCCATGCCGGTTCGTAGTTTGCGCCGTGATCTTTGACCTATGATTGCTGCGGTTTGATCGTTCTTTTCTTCTGTGCATTGATCTCTGACCTCTTGTGCCTGCAGAAGCCGCAATCGTTTGAGCTCATCCAAGCTCTGATCGCCAAGGATCACCCCGTCGAGGTGAGCATCGAAGGAAATAGACTGGTAGATTATCGAAGCTCAGGGTTGATGCAATTTGCCCGCATGACCCCCCCCCCCCTTTGCTTGCTCACTTTATCTGACCAGCGCTGAACGTTCTGCTTTCTTCCTAAGTAAGCTTGACTACAAACTACAAACTCCACTCTAGCTCCCCTCTCGCTGGGTTGAGGTGGTCCGGCTGCCGGCCAGCATCCTCGCGTCGATGGTCTACGAGGAGCCGGGCGGGCCGATTGTGAGGGAGGGCGAGGACGAGGTGACGAGGGTCAACCTCACGCAGCTCATGGCCCTCATCGAGCTGGTCAAGTGGAGGGCTGAGGAGGTACGGGGTGGGGGGAGGGGATTAGGGAAACATCCATCTTCTCAAATCGGTCATTTCATCAATACTAATTCTGTGCTAATCCAGGCTGATGAAATGACGGAATCATACGTGGGCACCGACCCGAAGTATGGGTGGTAGGCCAAAAATTCTTCGGAGTTTTACTTTGGTAGGCCTATATTTTCTATAAAAGTTCAATTGGTAGGCCTGATTTCGTACACTGGTAGGCCCGTTTTTTTAAAATATTGCGGGGAACGGTTGCCCACGTATGGACGGAATTGGTGAAATGGAGGTTTTCCGGGGATTAGACTTGGGTGAAATGCATAGTTTAGCCTAAATTTCAGCTCCACATTATAGATTAGCATGATAATTAAGAGAGAATACTTAAGGCGAAAGGGGGAATAATAGGAAGAGAATACTGGGAGAGGTGGGGGCTGCTGGAATTCATCTCGAGCTTTGTAAGCGCTTTATACGAGCGGGCAATACTCGAAAAGTTCCGCTCCGCGAAAATGCAGTGAAGCTTGTTTCATAAGCTCACATTTTCGAATGGTTGCCGTCACCACCGCACAGTGTTCGGACAACAGTCAAAATGTTAAGCGAACGAGCTGCCGAAAAATAACCCTGCTTTCGGTAGGAACTCTCGCACGGAAAACACCGTATCCTAAGCATTTTCGCTCGTTTGCTTAACATTTAGAACATTGTGACCGTCTGTGATGGGGAGACGAGGTTTGCGAGGTCAGGAGGAACAGGCGAGGACTGGCAGACTGTCAGTCAACCGGCTGTCAAATAAGCAAAGTCTCGCCCCGGCGCGTCACGTTTCGCGCTAATCTCAATTGTCATCTCACGGGCGGGCACGCGGTGTTGTTTCGATGATCTCGCTTTTCAGCAGATATGAAATTATTTCAATAGTAAAATATACGAATAATCATGAAATAAATATTAAATTCTTCAAATCATAATTCTGATGTGCAGGTGCCGCTGTCGCAGTGGCGTACGGCTGATATGGCGGACGTGGAGGCGGTAGAGCTGCCCAGAACGAGGGATTTCGGACACTGGGAGGGACCCGAGACGAGGCGGGAGAGGAAGGGAGAGTATAAGGAGGTAGCATAGTTATAGGCTATGTTTGTCGTCTAGGCATGATACGCGTCGAAGGTAAAGGCATACCAAGAGAATGACTGTTTGGACACTCTGGGGCTATGAGGCACCGTTTGTGTTCGTTCTGATTGTCTACGGTTAGAGCAACGATATTATATAGGCCATTCGATTACCGTACCCTTCCCTCCCCCTTTCAGTCCCGTCCGCCCTCCGCGCCCCCTCCGCCGTCCGCGCGCGATCCGCTCGTCGACCGCAGCCTCGTCGACCTGGTCGAGACGTACGACAGCAAGCCGCAACGCGTGGCGGTCGCGTCTGCGTGCGCTGCGACCGCGCCCGTGAGCGTCGCAGCCGGACCCGCCGACAACGTGCAGCTGCTGCCCACCGTCAACCTCGTCATTCCACCGTGCCTACCGTACCCCCACCAGCAGGCAGACTTCTCCGTCCCCCCTCCTATTGTTCCCATGCAACAGCAAGTCGTTCGGCCACCTTCGATGGCACCCGTTCACCCGGGGAGCAGTGACGACTACTACAAGTTTGGTGGGTCTCCTCATTTACTGGCCAAATATCTGAATACGTTTTCGTGCACATAATACACGCGATACGAAAAAAGAAAAAAAGGGGTTGGCCCTTTCGCTGTCGTATGGCACGTTCTGAGCGAGAATTCTGGGATTCTGGGCGGAAAGTATCGCAAACTGAAAATCTTTAACGGGGTACGGTAATAGTAGTAGCAATCGATTGCTTGAGCTGCGATCTACTTCCCGGACGCGACGTCGGTGGTTCCGCCGGCGCCTAAGTGGCCGTCGCCGAGCCGGCCGGTGACGTCAGCGATGAAGAATACGAATGGGAAGAGGAAGGGACAGGGAGGAAGGGGACAGCAACAACAACAGAACCACAGGAAGGGAGTAAAGCCGCCGAATAGGGCAAGTTGTGACGGGGGGGGGGCACAATGTTCTAAATGTTAAGCGAACGAGCCAAAATGTTCGGGATAATTGCTTTCCGTGCAGGATTAATTTTCGGAATCTCGTTCGCTTAACATGTACACTGCTGTCAGAACATTGTGGGGGGGGCTGTTTTGCTCGGGATAAGGTCACGTTGAAACCACTACAACAGGTGTCGTCGGAGAATGGCGATTGCATGTTTGTGAGTTGAATTGTGAGGTGTGTAGATATTCAAAACCCCGGTAATTCAGATACTTCCGGCATTGGCAGCTGCGCCGGGCAAGAAGAAGTGCCGGAACAAGGTATACGCAAAAAGAGGAAATGGAGGAAAAATAGTCACGCGGAGAAAACGTATCTTTAGTGATAAGGGTATTCCTTGACTTTAGGGGTATTGGTAGGGGTAGGGGTAGGGTGATGACGTTAGCGATATTCCAAGTATGCTTTCAGAGACCCGCTCAGCAGGCCAAGGCCCTCAAGACACCGAAGGCCCGTGAGCCGGAGACCGCGTCGTTCGCCGACGGCTACCGTAACCTGTGGCAGGTAGAGCGGGGGGGGGGGTAGAGTCTAGGGTTCTATTTTTGACGCTTTTGCTCGGTTATGTTTCACACTTGTATAAATACCGGGGTATGCCTACAGAGCATAACCACTGAAACATAACCGTGGAAAAGCGTCAAAAAGAGAACCCTAGAAGAGTCATACATGGGCTAGCGTTGTCCGAACATTTTTGCACGATACCTTGCATAATTAGAGAAAATTAACAAGCAGCCATCCTTCCTAACAGGTGTTTTACACTACGATTCTCTAGTGCAGTCTCCCATCCTAACGTCCGATCGGACAATTACGCCCACGTATGGGTAGAGTGCGCCTGACGAATGTCTTAGCTCGATCACAATTTACGACAGAGCGGAGAAGAAGGAAGAGAAACAGATACGGAGATTACGCAAAAAAAGAACATTCGTTATGCGCACACTAGCGGAGGGTCGCTTGTCGTAGGCATATGTCATACATACATGGGCAACTTTGCCGTTAAAGGAACTGTCCCACGAAAAAAATCGTTGTTGAGTTATCCGTTGGAAACATTGTGGTATGGGCTAGACAACAAGATGAGCAAAAATTCCGATTCGAAATGACCCTCTAGGGCTCAGTACGCCGTCTGAATGTGCGAGATACGGTATATCTCGCGGGGTAGTTTGTAGTCTACAGCGTCTATCTAAATAACCCCTGGCAATGCCTGTTCGCTCTCGCTCTGCGTGGAGCAGGAAGGGAAGAGCAAGGGAAGAGGCGAAGGTGTGTAGATGTGAGAGCGGTGGAGATCAGGCATTGCCACTGGGTATATTTGGGGGAGAGGAGC
>LS929519.1:25665-38250 GCA_900490955.1 Micoletzkya japonica | reverse complement strand
ATTTGGGGGAGAGGAGCGCTTGGTTAAACTACAAACTACCCCACGAGATTTACCGTATCTCGCACATTCAGATGGCCGTTCTGAACCCTAGAGGGTCATTTCGAACTGGGATTTTTGCACATCTTGTTGTCTAGACCATACTGCAATGTTTCCAATGACTAACTCAATAACGATTTTTTTCGTGGGACAGTTCCTTTAATTATTTATTTTAAGACTGGGGTATACCAATATATAAACTGCGGTTTTCGTTAGCCTACCAATTAGATATTGTGTATAATGTTGTGCCTACCAAGTTACGTTTCCGACAAAATGAGGTGCCTACCACCGGACCATACGTGGGCAGGGTCTGCCGGTAACTTACTGCAGTGGTCCTCCCATACATAGATATCGCACAATTTCACTACGAAATTATTTTGCAGTGAGCTAACCAATACATGAAAAGTAGGTGCAGTAAGTAACCCAACCACGGTACCTGCAACCGTGCCCACCTATGCACCGGACAGTCGGGTCGGTGCCCATGTATGGACACCGACCCGACTGTCTATCTATATATTATAACGATCGCAGCGTTTGCGTTGTATTATATAATATTGCTATCTGTACTAGGGATGGCAGAATGAGAGCGAAAGTGCAAAAACGGTGAACAGAACAGGTGCAAAATTGTGAAGACGAACGAAGAGCGTCAGGCTGTGAGATCATGCATAGTTGCATTTTACACCCATTTTGCCATCTCTTTTTCATCTTTTCGTGGGGATAACGTCGTATTTGTGTAATACGCGAAGCGTATTACACACGGAGAATGTACCCCCTCCCCCTCCCCCTGATTTGACCGTACTCTTGCCAGGCTCCCTCTCGTGCCAGCCCAGGCCTGCAGCACGTTCTGTCCAGCTCCGCCTTCGCGTCGGGAGCCCCGCAGGGCGCGAGGTTTGAATTTGAATTTGAATCCTAGTTCTCGGACCAGTGTGTGTACGTGCGCCGCCTTCTCGAGAAAGCATTGTACAAAAAAGTTTTGTTTTTTTCGGTCAGAATAAGCATACCCAAGTGAGGGACCAGAAAGTTCTGGTCCGTGCTCACGCATGGGCCGGTGTGATAGGGAATGGAGCATACGATTCGCGTTGTACAGGTAGTTATGTTTCAAGCTGCCTGTAAAATGATGTTCCTCTCATCTATGATATTTAGGTTTATGTGAAACGAATAAAGACGCGAATCGTATGCTCTAATAGGGAAGGATGTCACTTGGCGGTATGCCAAGTTTACAATATGCTCGTAAGGGGTTCTGGTAGGGGTAGCTAGCTATCTTACACGATTATCGACGGGGTAAATGCTGATTATTATTATATAATACGTATTATGTTCAGGAATGCTGCGGGCCCATCCTATCAACAACCTCCGCCTACGTGAAATCAACGGGGAAGATTTGCCAACGATTCGAAAGATTATATCATAGTGTTCTATTACAAGTGGGATTGTGCTGCAATGCGATAAAGCAATACTTTGCCGACCTTGGGGTACACAGTAAAGACGATTACAGTATCCCAGAGGGGCTTCTATACGGGTTAACTTGAGGGGATGTCCGGTGCTGAATCAGTTTGCGGTCGGGCAAAAGTGCGGGGTCAGGCTAAGGAGAGGGGGATGACAGAGATAAGGGGGGGGGACACCGAATATAGATAGATAGCTATGAAGAGGGGCAAGGGACGACAGTGATTGTGCGATCCGCCGCAGACATCCACAACATTTGATAGCGACCGCAGGAAATTAGAGAGCGAGAGGGAGGGGGGGACATGGAGATGTAATAGGAATGGAGAGGGTGCAGAGGGATAAGGGGGGGGGGGGAGGAAGAGGGTCTAGAGAGGTAAGAGGGAGAGCGAGAGAGCGGCTATCCAGAGGCAAACACAAACACACACACACAAATATACCGCGATCCTTCCGGTCACGCTGCTAGACAACGATCCCCGATCCGCCCTTATCTTTCCCTAAAGAGGCTGGACCGTGAACCTATTATATAAGAGCGAGGGCTCGCAAGAACTTCACCTCATCCGTTTGTTCTCATCAAAACCGCCTCTGGACACTGACAGTCCTCATAAAGGTGTTCCCCCCTTTCGCTTCTCCTCTTCAATCCCCCGATTTCCAGTCCAGTCCAACACACCTGGCCTTCCCTCCACTTCTTCTCGTTTCAATCTCATTACGGGACCCTTTCTCAGTATATCTCTCGACGCGTGACTTCAATTCAATCCCCCTGTCTTGTCTAGTATAATCTGTTATTCCACGTATCTCGTCTACCATAATCTGTTATTTCATTCATCTTTGTCGTAGCTCTACATAGCACCGTACCCCCTACCGTATCCCTTCAGAATGTCTACCAAGACCCTGGTTCTGCTCTTTGCCCTGGCTGCCCTCTCGGCCGCATCCCGCCACCATCACTCCAAGTCGAGTGAGGACTCCAACTCGAACGAGAAGGAGGCACACCGCCATCACGGTAGGCTTACGGGTTACCAGTTTCCAGTTTTACACCTTTATCTGGACTATCGGTGGACTTGGGTCCAAAGGAGGGGGCTTTGATATAGATAGGAGCGGTCAGAGACTTCAAATCTTCTTCAAAAACTCACTCAGTCCGAGGTGACCAGTTTAGGCTTACTAATATGCGAATTTCGTTGTAGGTTGTGCATGTTGTAATACAATTGCATCGCTATTATAGTTTATAGCTTTTTAACAGTAGTACTTTGGGATCAGAAAACGCCTGTCATAGTTAAACCGTATTAATGTGCAGCCCCCGAGTTCCTCTCGTCGCTGTCGGCCGACGCCCAGGCGGAGTTCTGGACGATCAAGAAGGACGACGGACTGACGAGGAGGGAGAAGAGGGACCGGCTGAGCGACTGGGCCGAGAAGTACGACAAGGAGGTGAGGAGAGGAGAGGAGAGGGGGGGGCTTGGAGGGCCAATTTGCAGGGAAAGAAGAACCGTAGTGGTGACAGTCCTTTTTCTAACCTGGAGCAGTCTGTAGGTAGAAAGCTAGTTGACATTGCCAACCCTAATGCTGAAGTGCACGCGGGTCCTTGAGGAGGAGTTGGCCGACTACTTCAAGCAGAAGCTGGTCGCCATCAACGAGAACGTCGCCGCGACGGAGAAGGCCATCGAGGACCTGCCGGCCGTCTACCACAAGGTATTGCTATTATTCAACCGGAAGATATATCATAGGTGGGCACGGTTGCAGGTAACCTGGTTGGGTGACTTACTGTGCAAAAAAAATGCCTGCACTGGTTGGCTCACTGCACAATAATATCTTATGTTAGCAAAATTGTGCGATATCTCTGTATGGGATAACTACTGCAGTCAGTTACCGGCAGACCCTGCCCACGTATGGATATTATTAGTCTAAAGGAAGGTGCAGACTGCAGACTATATAATCCCTAGTAGCATGCCACTTCTTTTCAGTAATTACGCTCCATTTTGGCGCTCAAAACGTTTTTACGCTCATAATGAAAGAACCGTGAACAGAATTCGCCCTCCGGAACTCGATCCGAACATCGCACTGCTTGCCTTGACCCGTATCGCTAGATACAGGTCTCTCGAAAAATACGCGCGCCATCGCGTCAAAATGTGCGTGAACACGCGCCTATCTCGGCAACCCCTCAACATTGTTTCCTCAACTGATAACGACCGATAACGAAGGGCACCCCCTCTCTTAAATCAGTCAGCCCAGTCAACACCGTGCCGTGATTACGGACACTGATAGCGGGCGCTGGCGGTTCGATGGTGCCAATTTCCCAGAGATCAACGATCATCTGAGATCAGAGCTCAAAGATGACGCCTTCAGATCAAGGCCATCTACGCCAACGACGACCTGACGCGCCCGGAGCGCGACGCGCAGATCGACGCGCTGACGGAGGAGGGGAGCGCGCAGCTCAAGGCGCTCGTGAAGGCAACCAAGGGATGCAAGGGACGGAAGGGCGGAGACCACCACAGGTACGACGACTAGCGTGCGCTTCCCCCCTTTTTCACCTTTTACAAGCTATGTTTCACGAATTCCGAGAGATATATACGCCGCATCCGACGAGTAGGATTATGTTGACCGTCGAGTTTGCCGCAGCAGTGTTCTTATCGTAATACGATAAGAAATTATTGATCAGAAAAAAGCGCAAAAAGCGCGCCTCATTCGATCACTGTTGTCCGTATTTCGCCTGGACATGATCAATATTGTTCTCCGCTACATTAAAAAAAATTACAGGGGACACAAGGGAGGCCGCATGAACCGTCCCTCGTCCGGCCAGCTGGGAGGAGTCAAGAGCTTCTACGCAAACTCCGGATACTTCTACTGAGCCAATCCTAACACCTCGTCCCGCTTATTTATACGGCTACCGCGTGTACATAGATAAAGAAATGAATTATGCGGACCTTGCACTAGGGTTTGAAAACCAAGCGCGATTTGCGTATTTATCATCTGACTCTCTTAATACTTCCATACTCCTGATCACTCTCTCGGTCTCATAATGCGATTAAAAGCCTTGGTCGATTCATGTTTCGTAACTTAATTTATCTGCACTACTCGGCAGCGGGAGGGTGGGTATTCTACCGTAGCTTGGAATGCCTTCTCTATTCCTGGTTATCCTGGTCCTTCGGGACCAACTTCTTCACCAAATCCTGCACGACTTCCTCGATCGAGCGACGCTTGCGCTGCAAATTAGCCAATGAAACACGCAGCCCTCTTCGGCTTTATGAAGACGAGGGTTTGGAAACCCCAAGCGCGATTAGCGTATTTAGTCGTCTGAGTCTCTTCATTCTTTCATGCTCCTCATCACTCTCTCCGTCTCATAATGCGATTAAAAGGTTTGTTTGTCTTTTTCAAACCCTAATAAAGACGCCGGACTGACACGACTTCAACAGCCGAATCATACACGGGCAGAGTCTACCATTCCAAATTGAGGCCCACCAGTGTAAGAGTCTATCAATAAGGCCAGCTTTATACTAGCTTGCTAGAATACCATCGCGCTATCGCGAATAGTACCTACCGAGTTGAAATTTTGACAAGATCAGAGCCTGCCACCCGACTGTCGGATCCATGCCCATGCATGGTCCGCCTGGTAGGCGATTTATGTGCGGAAAAAAGCGCAGACGTCCCCCGCAAACCTTGACGATAGCAGACTCGAAGGAGCGCGAGGGAGAAGCGGAGGAAGAGGAAGAGGAGGGGACGGAATCGTCAGAGGGAACGGGACTCTGAAGGGAGAAATTACACAGCTGAACAGTTTACAGAGATCATCACTTTTGTGCAAATAATTATCTCTGTAAAAGGTGAACAGACAACAGTTGAAGAACGCCCAAACAGTGTAAATGATTTTATCGAGGAGCATTTATCACCACCGCAAGGGTCATACCATGAAGACGGCGGTGATACCGTAAGAAGGTTAGGAAACAAAAACAATATTGGGCATGCATCCCTACAGTAAGCAGTATATGCTACCGTAATCTTCACCTCGACCGTGCCCCTTCCACATGCCACGTTGCTAGTACAAACGGCAGCCTGTTGCTGGTCGACCGGGTCCGCAGTGTCGAGCTACAATACGAACGAGTTTGAATCTCCCGGCACCGCGACGCGTACGCGCCGCCGCGTTCAACACAAAGCGCAACAATTCGTTCGATATGGCAGATATGTTTCTGCCTGAATTAGAAAGTTGGCACGCTGCCAAGTACCGTACCCGCTTGGGACGCGGCGACGCGTGCGGTCGGCGGAGGGTGCCGACGAGCGGGCTGCCGTCCGCGTCCATCGTGCACGCGAGGACGCTACTGTTGGGGAGGCTGCTGCCCGTCCTGCGAAGGAACCGAATGCAATTCGCCCCCCCCCCTTTTCATCAAATATTTGAATAAACTAACGGTAGACAAAGCTAAAATTAACTCTAAAAGTTGCCAGTAAAAAGTCTAAAAAGAACCTAAAAGAAATGCTAAACTAAACTGGACTCATATGTGGACCCGCCTGCACTACGTCCTGCTGCGTAGAATAGAGTTGTATGCAAATTAAGAGAGTGTAGGCGAGAGATCATGGAAATTAGAGAGGCGCAGAGACATTCGGAATTTCGGAACACGGACAGGTAAAACGTCGTGCGCCTGTCGGTTGGTAGGCAAATCAATTAGTCAGAAACTTAACTTGGCAGGCGTTTTACTTTTTCATAGACGCCTCATTGGTAGGTAGGCCAAAACCTCAAGTTATTCACTGGTAGGCTCTAGTTCAAAATAAAGGACGGTAAAGCTGCCCACGTATGACTGGACTAATAAAAAAGGACTTATTATTATAAATCATAAATCATAAACTTATTATTTTAAATTAGATCTACCACGTGAGCGCAGTGATGTGCGTGTGGAGGCTCCTCTTCGTGGCGAAGGCCCAATTGCAGCAACTGCAGGTGAAGATGGAGGGATAGCCGTGGACTGAGGACATGTGGTCACGGATCGAATCTGAACAGGCGAAAATATCACGGATTAGGTAAAGGGTAGGGTTGGGAAAGGAAGCAATAAACGTCATCTTCCTTTCATTTTGTCCTTTCTTGTCTGTGCACGGTGTAGGTAAAGAATGAAAGGAAGATGACGTTTATTGCTTCCTTTCCCAACCCTAATAAAGGGTACCGGGACAGTCCAGTCGGAACAGGCTACAAGTCTACAGTAACCTACAGCTTATGCGTAGGACCTCCCATACTAGAGCGCAAGTTCCACTAGGAAAGAGTGAGCATGAATGGTAGGATAATACACTGCATACTGCAGCAACTTTCATGAGCATCGGGAATGCAAACGAATCAATGGTTACCATAGCATAATATTAATACCTTCATTTGTTTTGCCAAAAGGTTCATCAAGCCTTCCAAAGCCATCAAATTGGTTAAATTAATTCTTAAATTAAGTCTAAGCAGGAAAGGCCGGCGACGAACCGGGGACGCGCGTCTTGCACAGCAGGCAGAAGTGGTTTCCCGCGTGGAACTTGATCCGATGGCGGGAGAGGCTGCGGATGTGGGCAAACTGCTTGCCGCAGTACACGCACATGGCCGGCGGGCCGGCTGCAAAGTCAGTTTGCGATTCGCTCGAGCCTAGCCTATGCTTAGCCTAACGTTTAAATTGTTAGTTAAAACTAAAGTTCACGCAATTCATGTGAAACGCTTAAGGCTATATCAAGAGCTCCTTCTTATACGGTATGGTTTACAGTAATTAGTGCCAGGACACCATGAAACTGACCCTGAGGACGACGTCGTTTCGGCGTCGGCGTAGTGGAGCCGAGATTGAGAGCAGCCATTCGGGACGGGCGCACGGGGAGCGAATGAGCCGGAGGCTCGTTGTCGCCAGAGCCTCATTCGGGTCTGGAAGATCACGCGGACTATGCAAATGACGTGATATTAGGCTCAAATTAGAATAAGAAAAGAAGCGTGAATTAATGCGCTGTACGAAGGCATCCGTGGGGCGCGAGTGCGGTCTCCGGTCGCGTTGCGTTCTTTACCGTAATCCAGTGCAAATGGTCAGACTTTGTGCTATCCAACCCCCCGTTTCTTACAAGTTATTTACAAGTATTATCAGGATGTTTTATGATAAAGGTTGATTTTGCGTTTCTAGGTCTCTCTGTTGATTTCATGATCCCCTCCTCTCCTCCTCCTTGAGTACATTGCACAATGTTCGCTGACGACCTAAAGTTGTACACTTTTGATTCCCTTCCCCTCCTACAATCTGGGCTCAATGCATTATCTGCTTGGTCGAATAAGTTCGCTCTAACTATCTCTTTAACAAAGTCTGCTCTAATGCATGTGGGTCGTAAGATCAACAATACAGCTCTTATTTGCTCTTATCTACTATTGCCGACACTCCACTCCCTATTGTTTCCGAGATCTAGGAATCACTTACGACTCCTTTTGTCACTCACATATATGCAATTGTATCCAAGGCCTCATCTCGATGTTCGTACATGTTTGAAGATTTCACCTCTAGGAGCCCTAAATTATACACTCGTTTGTTCATCATTAGAGTTCTCCCGAAGACAGATGACCAAGTCATCTAATGTGCATTTTTGTCTGCGGTCTCTTCATTCGTCTCCTCTCCCTCTCTTCATTCTTGTACTTTGATGACACGGTCCTCGGTCATCGGGAGAACTCTAGAGCCTACGATTCGCGTTGTCTTTCGAGTTCCCACGGTGTAGAATGAAAAGCTCATATGAGGGGAAAGAGCATGCGAACTTTCGTGTGCCACTTTAAGGTACTCCGATCGGAAATGCTTACATCATTGGTGAGGGGAAAATACGTTTATTTATATCATTCACATCACCGCATACATGTGCACACGAATAAGGCATGTAGAAGTTTTTTTTTTCAATAGAAATACGACGAATCGGGAAGGAAACTGTTAAAGCCCGTGCGTGGTCGGTTCGTTCTTCTTCCCTTGTGGTTTCTGAATGGAAACTTTAAACAGCCGAAAATCCGATTTTCACTCTGGGGATCGGTTAACGCGCAATACCTAGCGTACGGATGCGTAAATCTAAGTTCACTGATCTGACCTGTGATGGTCTCCCTTCCTTCCCTTGCACCCATCAATCGAATTAACTAGGGCCTTCAGTTGCTCGGATGAGTTCTCAGTCAAAGCCTCAATCTGCGCTCTTCGCTCATTGCGAGAGATGTCATCTCTTGCATTGATTGACTTGATCTGAAACATTCGGAAAAAATCACTGAGTGCATGCGAGGAGGCTCCCGCATATGGAGAATTGAGAGAAAATCCAAGTGTGGTGTAAGGCTTCGGCTAGCCTTATATACGTGTCTTCCCCCACAGATAAGCATCTTAGGGCCTTGTTAAAGGGCCCCTCCAGGCAAAATCTACCATATGCATTTTTTGACATCATTGGATAGCTCTCAATGTCTTGAGTCTTGTACCATCTCCTTTTTAGTTGAAACTTCGCCGTTGCTGAGAAAAAGCTGCGCAAAGATTTCTCTCGCTGTCTGCGTCTCTTCATTCTTCTCTTGTCTCTCACTATCAATCAACCGCTCTTAATTGGTTATCTCTTGAAATGAATGAGATGGTTGGAGGGACCCTTTAAATGACCGGAAAACATGTGGTTTTCGCCGTACGGGAGATCAGCACTATCAGCACCGCTTCAGATTATTGTTCACCTCTCACGTAGCCTCCATACCCAGAGTTCAAGTATTGTAGGAAAGTGAACGTTAAAGGAGGACCATTCAGTACCGTAGACAGGCTAATTCAGACTAATTTGCATAGCGAGAGAGCGAAGGGCATAGAAGAGAAAATAATCGAATCTGTCAGGATGCCATCAGGAATTTGAATAGATTACGGTTCCAAATGGAAAAGATACGCTGAGCGCAGCTAAACACCGTTACTACTTTGTCTGCACTCTCTTCATATTGCCTACTTCGCTCTTTCGTGGGAAATAGGAATGGCTGACTAAATTTTTCTTCAGAATTATATAATTTCCCAGCTGGCGTTAGCCTGCGACGATGTTCCACTGTTAGCGGCATATTGTTATAGTGGATTAAAAAGATCCGTCCTAAAATCATTCCGAATATAAGGCGAGAGAGCGTGCAAAAGTGAGAGGATTAGACTCATTTTGGAACGAAAGAAACTGATGGATCGGTTTATTCCACTATAGCACAACTCACTCCCGCTCATTATATATCAGGTGATTTTCCTATGCTGGAATGCTAGACATTTAGTGCAATTCAGTATGCTATTGGAGTTGAATGTTTATCTTGACACGTGATCGGAATACTCATTGCATTGGAACTGAACTGCGGGGGGTCACCGATGGTAAGCCTTAATTTAGAAACGAACTGATGATAAGCGTTTGTATAGATCAGCGTTAAAGATCTACAAGAATTCAAAAGTTGGGGGAAAATTAAATTCCATGGTAAAGGTGTAATGAAAAAGACATTCAAAGATAAAGAATAACAAACGGTTGCAAGTGAAATTGTTGTGTAAGAAAAACTGCAAGTTACATAAATAAATCATTTATCCACACTTATGATAAAACATGCTAAGAAAAGTTATATTCACTATGCCTCTATATTATTTCTGTAGAACTCAGGTTATAAATTTACACGTTATCTACACGAGAGAGCATCTGGTTTGGTGCTGATAGTACTGATGTGCAGCAAACAACTGCCTTCCGGTTAACAATCAAGATTGAGGGCAGACCGCTTATCTACCACAAGATAAGCAGTCTGCAGCATAAAAGCCGATGCAGATGCCCTTCTCTAGATACATCAGCTGCCAACAGCTTCCTATCTCCACTTTTCATTAGGGCTGGCAAACTGGATTGTTTTCTACTCTATATTGAAAGATAGTTATGGAAAAATAGCAAAGATAACTGCTCTAAATACCAACCTTAATTTCCTTGATTTTGTCTTTATGTTACCGCTCCTATCCACTATCTTTCCACATCTTTTCGCACTAGAAACATTCCTCTCACGCTTTCCCAGTCCTTATTCGATGGGAATTTCTTAGTTCGCAGTAGAATACAATTACTTCCATTTTCATACATGTCCACCACGACCCTCGTTCTCCTCTTGGCTCTTGCCGCTCTTTCGGCCGCATCGCGTCGTCATTCAAAGTCAAGCGAAGACTCCAATGAAAGAGAGAAGCATCGAAAACACGGTAAGCGACGGTTTCATCTTTTTTTATATTCACGATTTTGTCTGTCATCCTAATGTAATTCAATTAAAAACATATTTCTTTTTTATTGTATTACTTTATAGCTCCCGAATTTCTGGAGCCACTATCACCCGATGCCCAAGAGGAATTCTGGTCAATCAAGAAAGACGATGGCATAACCGAGAGGGAGATGATGGAGAAACTCGAAGAATGGGCTGAGAAGTACGATATCGCGGTAAGATACTTAGTCATAGTTCTCCAATTTTGCATCCGTTTTCTAGGATGAAGTAGGGGAATACTTCGATAATAAGGCCCTTTCTGCGATGGAGAATATCGCTCTGACGGAAAAGGCCATCAAGGATCTGCCGCAGCTTTATGAGAAGGTACTACCATTTCTGATAATGAATTGCCTTTTCCGTACTTACCTACTTCAAAGAAATGAATAGATACGTGTCTTTGTTTGATCTGCTGTATTTCAGATCAAGTCAATCAATGCAAGAGATGACATCTCTCGCAATGAGCGAAGGGTGCAGATTGAGGCTTTGACTGAGAACTCATCCGAGCAACTGAAGGCCCTGGTTAATTCGATTGATGGGTGCAAGGGAAGGAAGGGAGACCATCACACGTAAGCCAGCAACCGATATCAAATCCATCATTTTTCTACTTTCATCAGTGTTGTTACATTTATAGTAAGAATTGTGGAAACCACAACAGTATAAATAAGGAATAGAAACGGTGCAGACAACAATGATATTTTTTTTGCAGAAACCGCAAGGGAAGCCGCAAACTGAACCGAATAGGTCGGCGCGTCAAAAGTTTCATCGACAGTTTCAACTACTTTTATTGAATCGTGCAACTTTCTTTATTAAAATGTGATGTGTCTGATTAATAAAGGGGATATATTGGAGACTTGCTGAGAAAAGTATATGAATAGTAGCGAAAGAATAAGACGAGTATAAATAGGAAACTTTGCGAAACTTGGCCGGAACTGCAAAATTTCCGGATAGAATGATCGAGCGCGGAAGTTGCTCTCGATTTTCTGGACTGCTCCATTTCAAGGCGGATGAGACTCGACCGAGCGCGCGGTTCCGTTTTCAACGCCGCCGTAGCATACACTGAGCGAAATTACCCCAGCTTACGCCTCGTGGGGTAAATTCAAAACCTCTTTTACCCCAAGCAGCTAGTGTATAATAAATGCAAAATTACCCTAGCCAGTTGGTGTAGAATTTACCCCCCACAAGGCGTAAAGCTGGGGTAATTTCGCTCACAATCAGTGTACTTCCGAGCGATTGAGCGTCGTATGAGAGCCGTACACTTGAGAACCCTACACAGGGCTATTTGGTCCATTCACTGCAAATACAGAGAAAGCATTTTATATCAAAGCGTATTTCTGAGTAAAATTTAATTCTGTACAAGATTTCTAGACCAGTTTTTCACGCTAATTTCGATGGTGGAAACCGTTTGTGAAAATATTGTTCCTCCCCTGAGATAATTATAAAAACTCATTTACAGCAGTTGGACAGAATATTTCACTCATAACTTTCTTGAAAATCAATATTTTCAGAAACGGTTTCCACGATCGAAATTAGCGTCAAAAACTGGTCTAGAAATCTTGTACAGAATTAAATTTTACTCAGAAATACGCTTTGATATAAAATGCTTTCTCTGTATTTGCAGTTAATGGACCAAACAGCCCTGTGTAGGGTTCTCAAGTGTACGGTTCTCATACGACCAGTTCTCAAGTGGCTGGTTCGCATGCGTTCGGTTCTCATACGGGACAAAGAAAGTTCTCATGCGTCCTGTTCTCATCTGGTGGTTCTCATCCATACAATGTCATCTTACTTTTCTTGACACTCCATTGTGTTGCTGAGTTGCTTCTGAATTTAGGTAGGCAGAGCATGAAGTCGCTTGGAGACGAGCTATTTGAATGCAGTGTCTGTCTTTCCATATTTGTATATGTGTCGCTCGC